>JAVJAQ010003894.1:0-417936 GCA_032362365.1 Zygogramma bicolorata
ATCAAGTCTAATGCGGTTGGGAACGATCAAATAAGTATCAAAATGTTACTTCATTGTTGTCCGATAATCTTACCACACATCACGCATATATTCAACTACTGCATACAAAATAGTGTTTTTCCTGTTGTATGGAAACGATCTCATATCGTACCTTTGGCTAAAACTGACAATCCACAGTGTTACAATGATTTGAGACAAATCATTATTTTATGTGTACTGTCGAAATGCTTTGAAAAAATACTTTATGAACAGTTACGTTTACATATAACAGACAATGGCATTCTACCTGATAACCAATCAGGATTTCGACAGGGCCACAGCTGTACTACTGCAATGCTACGTATTACAGACGATATATATCGATCTATAGACGAAAATAAAGTTTGTGCATTGATTCTGCTCGACTATTCGAAAGCGTTCGATAAAATAAATCATGAATTACTAATAGCCTTACTCCATCATCTAGGATTATCGAATAGTGCCACATGTCTTACTGAGAATTACCTTTCTGGTCGCACGCAGTCTGTCATTTTAGAAAACGAAACTTCCCCACCTCTTTCAGTAATCACTGGTGTACCACAGGGCTCCATTTTGGGGCCGCTGTTATTCATTGTGTACACTTCACAGTTTCACAAATACATTTATTTCTGTCACAGTCATTTTTATGCCGACGACACACAATTGTATAGTAGTTTTAAAGAATCCGAATTACAAGGGGCATGTATTAGCATAAATAGAGATCTGCAATCATTGCTTGAAATTTCCAATAAATTTTGTTTGAGTATCAATCCTTCGAAGTCAAAAACAATGTTGTTTGGAAGAAAATATACACGTACGCGTCTTTCGAATGAAATTTCCTTGGAAATTGATGGTAAGACGTTGCCTATGAGTGAGCATGAAAAAAGTCTTGGTGTCATCTTAGATACTGACATGAAATTCAAAAAACATGTATCCCATGTGATAAAAAATGCATATTGTAGCCTCAAATTGATATACAGTAACCGGCAACTTTTAACGAAAAAATGCAAAATAACACTCTGCGAGTCTCTTGTTTTGTCGCGGTTGAATTACGCTGACTGCATTTATGGACCTGCTATAGTTAAGTCTGATAGTCGTCGCATTCAAATGGTACAGAATTCATGTGTACGACTGATATGTGGCCTAAAAAGGCGGGACCACATTACGCAATCGCTCTTGGAACTCGGTTGGTTACCAATGGAAAAACTAAGGATACTGCATTATTGTGTTCTTTATCATAAAATATTAACCTCAAAGCAACCCCTTTATCTTTATAATAAAGTAAAGTTCAGGTACGAAATTCATAATGTTGATGTCCGTCACAAAAGTAATTTATCTATACCGCTGCACGTCACCTCGCTGTTCAAATCCTCTTTCTCGTATAATATTTCATTTTATTATAACTCTATCTCTCCAGAAATAAAACAATATTCCATTAAATCTTTTAAGAAACAAGTTATGCTCTCATTGATGAATGGAACGATGCCACTTCCTCTACTATAGTATGGCTGTAGCTATAAATAAAAAAATATATATATATATATATATATATATATATATATATATATATATATATATATATATATATATATATATATATATATATATATATATATATATATATATATATATATATATATATATATATATATATATATAATATATGAGTAACTTACCAACTTACAGTTATTATTATATTTGTTGTCATTGTTGTTATTATTATCTTCTCAGAATTATTATATTATTTTCTTCACATATGGATTGATTTGGGAAGAACTGAAACAGTATTTAGTTTCACTGGTACCTTGATGTAAAATTCGTTAAATTTTTGTGAATTTTGTTAAGCTCTGCCTCATTTGTGTCATTGGTTGAGTGGAAGAGCGCTGCTTCCCAACTCTGAGTTGAAGAAGTGCGAACTCTGCCTTTTGTGATGAGATTGTATTGTTTACTTGTTTACTTATATAAACTATATGTTTGTATTTAAAATTAGCTTTTCTGTGAAAATTATGATCTCTCACAATAAAAACATTTATTATTATTATTATTATTATCAATTGTTATATTATTGTCATTTTTGTAATCTGTTGTATCGTATCACACTGTACATATTCATCTCTTATTTATTCATTTCAACTCACCATGTGAACTAACATACCTCATTCATATTTATATGGCAAACAAAGGTGAATAAAGATTATTATTATTATTATTATTATTATTATTATTATTAATATAGTTCTCATGTATGGAGCTCGGCAATAAAACATTCATTGAAGGTTCTCCGAGAGTTGTCTTTTTTCATCAATCGTTCCACCCTTGGCAATATCTACACGGATGACACGACGAGTACAGAATTCCCACCCCTTTGTTGTGAATTTGGAGACCTGTCAAACCTCTCTTGCTCAGCTATCTTTTTTCGATAGAACAGTTGAACTTTGGAACTCCTTACCGAGGGAGATTTTTCCTGAGGCTTACAAACTTCAATAATTCAAAGTGAATGTTTTTTCGTATCTCCTGCCCCTCGGTTGACTAGGTGTTCCTTGAACATTACAGGGCTTTCCTTTCGTATGAATCTGCATATGAAAAAACAATTTTAGAATCCGTATTATGCCGAAAGATGGCAATCATTTCAGAAAGAGAAGTGGAATTTCTTGTCAATATCGTAGATCATTCATAGTTATCATTCCACTGCCCAAACTTTCATTTTCTATTTAAACTTTCATTTTCAATTCCATTTTGAAGATTCATTAACTTTGTTTCAATCTTTCAGTCGAACTGATACAGAAATCTGCACGTATTTTAGAAACTTTGGTCGTGTAAATGGGGTAATAAAAACGCTTCCCTAACTATCTTGTGTCTAAACGACGGTTTAAGGTAAGCGTCCATAGGTACGCATCGTACGTATCGTACGGATCGTACGAAACGGATTTTAGAATTATTAGTATAGTAAGTTATACATATGCGTCCACTGACCGGCAGCGGACGGATCGCACGTATCGGTCCGTCGGTAATGCCGATGAAATTTATCGAAGGGGCAACTTTTCCGACTGGTGCGGATGACAACATGCGGATTGCCGATAAGTGGACGCATGTCACAATAGGTAGTCACTGGTCGCCTCACAGATCATTTGAATTTTGTTACATTTCGACACTAAGTACACACACGTGCTTTAATTATATTTGTTATTACGCATATCATGGAGCAAATCAGTGAATAGTGTATGATATTCTCCAAATTGTGATCTTTTTTTGAATATGTCATGTATCCACATTCCATGTCTTCTCTTATTTCCCCTCCTTTATTCTTCATCTAATAACAAAGCAATAATGCCAAGTTCTTCATCACTTTCCATGATCGGAAACATTACACACTGTAACGTTTCCGATCGTCCACTCACTACGAAAATGCGAATGTTACTGAAAAGCCGACCGTCGCATCGGCAATCCGATCGCTACGGATACAGTGGACGCACTACCACAAATCGATCCGTTTTATACGATCCGTACGATACGTACGATGCGTACCTATGGACGCTTACCTATAGGCGAAATTTTAATTTCTCCGCACTTTTCATGAATGCGTAATTCTCATACAGTGGTCATTATATTTTTGTTCGAAAATCAACGTTCTTTCCAATATATTCAAGAAATATATTTTTCGACAAATTAATTCGTTTCAAAACTGAATACGTTTCAAAAATGGAATGGAGTATATCATTGCTATAGAAATAACTAGACGAAAGGACGTTAACTGATATGATGTCCAGAAGTGAATCTAAGATGCATGATTGAAAATTCGCGCTCCTTTATTATTAATTATCATTATTAACACGCTTTTGTTAGCTTGGGTTGTAACTATGTATGTAACGGAATCTTTGAGCATAATTTTCACCAATTTCCAGAAGTCTGATTAATTTGAAACTTTGCATACGTATCAAGGACCGATGACAATGCAATAATTTGATCATAGTTTTCCATTATCCTTATAAGGACCACCAGGATTAATAAATTCTTTTATAGATCTTCTGTAGTGGAGTAAAAAAGATAGAGCTAGCGCGCGTTCTGCGCACGCCTGCAGTTTCGGACTTACTCTTTCGTTCTTTCGTTCGGGAACTCGGCACAGCACAACGGAGGCAGAAACGTTTTCGGGGTAGTTGCGTTCTCACAATGTTCATTCCTTATCTTACATGCGTAGGTGTACATGAGTCTGATACATGCAAATTACTGTATATGATATTTATGTAACATATAATATAGTTCCCAGCGAAATACAGCCACGGAACTGCTGAAAGACGAATGTTGCCAATAATCCTGAGTTGGGCTTCGACCGTTCACAAGATGCAAGGTTGTACAGTTGATCATGCAGTAATTTATCTAGGCTCGCGATTGTTTGCTGCTGGACAAGCCTATGTAGCACTGTCGTGTAAGATCTTTAGACGGTATTCGGATTGAAGAACTTGATTGCTCTAAGTTAACAGGAAGTACACCATGCAATAGTGAAACTTTAAATGAAATGATGAGATTGCGGAATGATTCGTAGGAAATATCACATTTCCACAAGAAACTAATTGATAAATTGAACTAAAAAATGAATAATAGTTTAAAAAACTAAAAAAACACGCTTTTTTACCTAACCGAACTAAAAAATAGAAAATAATTTTTAATTACAGATAGTTTACATTACGGTAGTAGAAGGCTAAACGATCATCCATAGTCAATCAGCTCAAAATAAAATTATAATAAAATTTAAGTAATTAACAGGATAAAGTAATTCAGAGTAAAAAGCGTGGGGTGCATTTTACTACATTTCATAAGTCTCCTCTCAAAGATAATTACCGATAGAATGATTGTAATATATAATATATCAAGCACCCCACGATTTTACTCTGAATTACTTTATTCTGTTAAATACTTAAATTTTATTATAATTTTATTTTGAGCTGATTGACTATGAATGATTGTTTAGCCTTCTACTACCGTAATATAAACTCTTTGTAATTAAAAATTATTTTCTTTTTTGTAGTTCGGTTAGCTAAAAAAGCGTGTTTTATTTAGTTTTTTAAACTATTATTTATTTTTTTATCTATATTAATAGCCCACAATGGACCAGTTATCCTCAAAATTTAGTTTTTTTACCCACCTGGCAACCCTGACCGACCGGCTTCAAGAGAATTCTGCGCAGATGGAGCATACATCCGCACCTTTTCCATCAATAAGGTCAAACAACTTTATTACTTTTACGTGGATGTCCACTAGTGGAAATGGCACTTTGCGCTCGATTTACACGTAGATAAAAGGTTTTGGTTTGCAACAAATTAACGATTCGTGGAAACAACATACTGTTCATTTTGAGACAGGTGATTTAACAAAAATGCACTCTCAAGACAGCATATCTCGATAAGAATAATAAAATATAGCCCAGGTTGATCTTGGAACGGAATTACTAACACGAAGGGTGATATCAACTGTTAGTCATTTTGAATACAATTTCTTCGTGATATATCTGTTTTCCCTATTTCAATTTTTATATAAAATATGGAATTGTAGACATAAGTGATGATTATGAATTTAAAAATAATCTAATATCCTGGAGATTTCGTGGGATAGATAGATAGATTACATGCTTATTTTTGAAACAATTCAGAAAAATACTAAAAAAGGAACAGAATCAAAATTTTATGCAACAAATATAAGGGAAACACTTCATGAATCTTCGACTTTTCAAAAAGATGAAATTGATAAAGAATTCAAGAATTCACAGAAAACACAGAAGAGTCGGGAATTCACGAAATCAGTTGTCAAGATTGCAAAAATGAATACATTGGCCAGACCCGACGAGCCATAAGAATCCGTTTCAGAGATGATTTCACAAGATAGGACAAAGTTTGTAATCAAAGGCATAATATCAACCAGATTCTGTTGAAATAATTATTGGCTTGACGTCACTCACGTAACCAACGAAAGTTCTATTTTGAAGGGGATGGGGATACTTGTGATATCTTGTTGAAAATGTTAAGAGACCTTCATGAAGAGTTGAGACCCGCTCTACAAAATCAGAGGTACCAAACGAATACTTTTCAATCAGAAATCACTTGGAATGATGGGGATATTTTTGTGAATGCAGTACGAAGTATGTATTGGGGTGTTGAACATATTTCGGATGGATTTTTTGAAGAAAACGAGATTTGGCTTCAGCAGGAAACCCATCAAAGTTGAAACCATATGAACTACTTTTAATGAACCCAAAAAAACGGCCCTATGCTATTATTATGATCTATTGAATATGTATTATAAACCCTATGATATTCAAATTCTTTCCAATTCGAGTTCATTGCATCCATTTCCTATTTAATAAAAATGTCGAGCAATTGAAAGAAAAGTTTTGAGGACTGAAAAAAATTACTTAGGATCATATTTATCGGCCGTTCAAATATTATCAATTCGATTTCCAACAGAATGATAACACAACATAATGAAATTTTGACACTTGCACTATCTGGGAGTTTAACACTGAGACCCTACATTCCAACTAATTTCGTTGGAGACCTGTTCATTTTGACTAATCTATCAATTCTTTGTGAAATGACCGGGTGCTACCTTCTGAATGTATCCCTCCTGAAACCATTCATCCCCCGGCACTGCAAAGCCATATGAACCCTGTGTATGTTCCATTATGCCTCTCTTCATGTCAATTTACTGGTTATGCAATCATAGAGCCAATAGTGCGGACAGACATGCGCAGTACCATTTCAATTAGTGATCAAATTATGATATGGTGATTCCGTATCTTTTGTCTTTGTTAGCGTGCTTGTGTCAATTATCGTTACTACTATTAATTCCGTTCATTAACTTAGTACAAATCTAACGGTAATTCAAGTGAACAATAAATTGCATTCGAACGAATCGAACGCGTTTCTTGGATGTTGAGGTCGAGTTGGCTCGAAAGTGTTCATATAGATTTTCAAAATGATTTGTAAAGTTTGAATATACTATTGAAGGTCGGTGAATTGTGAGCGGTGTGATATAATTCTCTTGAAAGTATCATTTCGAAACTTGAAGATCAAAATTTGCTTCATCAAGGAAAATATAAAATACATTAACATTCGTTCAATATTCAATGGAATACGAGGGGGTTTGAATACTCAGATAGGAAGGAGGAAAGATGCAAGTACTTGGGACGGAATATAGTGATAGTTTAATCAAAATATAGGTTATATAGAAGTGGTTCTGATATATGAAACGAAACAAGTTATTTTCTCCGTAATTTTCTGAGTTTCTGAACAACCACAATCTGAAAAAATAAGTATTAATATTGGAATGTATTCAAGTGTAGGAGGGTAAACTTCTATCTACCCCGACAAGCTGCTGTGTTAATTGAAAAACACTTCCGTTTGGATATAACAAGTCAGCAATTTTTTGATAGCTTAAATCAAAATATACTCATCGCTAACGTTTCGGAAGCTAAATTCGCACCCTTTCTAAAAACTTGAGATCTTGTCCTTCAGTTGGGGCAGCCAACCGAGATCCATATCGAGCGAAAATAGAGATGCAATCTCTCCCAGAGAGCAAGATGAAAGCAGAAAACTAAGAAAAGAATATTTTTCCATCACAAAATGATGACGTTCAAACGAAACAAGATGGTCTTTGGATACCATTGAGTCTTATTAACAGAGATCGAAATACTTCACAAAACCCAAGAATTGTCACAATAGAAAACGAAAGAGAGAGATTTGTAAATCTTGAAAAAACCTATGTTAAGATCAACAAGTATCCGTACAGATGGAGAATAATGAAAGGTTTGAAACACAGGAATTATGTTGTGCTATCCTTTTTACAGAATATGGTTCATGGACACCGATATAAAATACCTATATATCCTTGTGATTTTCAAGCTTTGAAACCCATACCCTGGAATTGGATATGGAGGTACGGTGAAGGTATATCTAGAATCTGGAGAAGTCATATTTGAGTGATGCTTGTCGAGTTTCTCTGGCAACAAATCTATTGAAACAAGCAAAATTTCAATTCATTAAAGCTATTCTTGAAAGAAAAACAAAAAAAATATTCACGAATGTATAAAGGCTGAGAATTGGTTGAAATATTAGTGAAATACAGACTATATCTATCCACCTTAGCGAAAAATAATTCGTATGTGCGTAGTGATAGTTGAGAAGAATACTCTGGTATAAAAATGTTTCAAACTTTCTTTCTGGTAGGTGTTTTTGTTTTTGCCATAGTCTGTAAGCTACTGCCAGGATGGAATGAATGAGCTGTATGCTGTATGCAGGATTGGTATCTGTGCATCACACACCGATAAGATGCACAAAAATACCTAGCAACAATGTACTAGATATTTCATCAGTGAATTTGGCGAAGGGGCCGGTTCTAGAAAATTGAAATCAATTGACGCAACATATAAATGTTGAGGGACAGTGACTAATTCTCATTTATATTTTTTTTTCATCCAATGAATTTCGAATTATAATATACAGAGAATGTTCAGAAGCTGCAAGCTGAGTGTGAAGGGGGTAAAGATATAACCATTCTAAATATTCTGTGCCGTACATGTTGATTTTCATCTGATTTTACATTTTTCAAGAAGTTGGGATTCTTGACAGTTTTCTATGCTTTTCCACTTGAAAGTAATGCGCTAATAATATTTTTCTAATTTTTATGATGTGTAATCATTCCAATAGATTTCCTTTTTAAAACTCCATCAGTAAATATGCTGATCTCTACACAGCCTACATGACTATAGGATATTCAATTCAATTCTTTATTGACCAGTTCGGTACACAATAGTACATATGGCAAGTCATATTTTTACAGTTAAAATAATTGTATAAAAGCACGTATTACACCCACAATCTATCATATACTACACCAGATTATTTACAGTTAATAGTAAAATAATTACATAACAAACATACATATATCTAACCCACGATACAATACATTCAACACTTACGATCATGCAGAAATTCTTCGCAACTGTAGTAACATTTGTCTAGTAAGAGATTTTCAATGCTCCTATAGAATAATTTCTCTGTTTTAATTTTTATAATAGCTGACCGCAGCGCATTGTAAAGACCATAGATTAAAGAAAACAGGAGATGGAACATGAATATACAAATCAATGTGCGCTGAGCCTGCCGAATATTGAGAGTTGAAGCCTAGGAGTGGGGAGCGGTACAGAGTAGTATTCAGGAAAAATATCAGTTATTTCGCCCAAAGTCGTATTTGCATTGAAATGAAGATGGTTTTCCCAAATTTCATATACTTTGAATAGTTCATATAACCATAACCAGGAACATACACTTTCACATTGAATAGTTCATATACCCACGACCAGGGGCGTGCAATTCCATAATGAATAGGATTTTATATATAAGTCAAATAAAACCCACCTTAGGTTCCAAATTCATTTTCGAATCTACTGAATATTCATTGGTACATTATGATTTTTCCAAGCATTGTATAATTATATGTTATAATCCTCTAGTATGCTAACTGCCAGCAAATTCAAAAATATTACGAATGAAAGTAAAGAATATACACAAAATTGGTTTATATAGTTCATTTCATAATTCATGCTGAAGTGTAATTGACATACACGAGAATATTCTTGCAGATCTTTTGCCTCGATTGTCAAAGCCCGCCTCCATAATCCTTTTCTTTCAACATTGCTAGGAAAACTGAAATAGGTCATGTTATGATATGATTTCGTCTAGCAGAACAGTTATATCTAGATGCAAAAAAGAACAAACACAAAATTGCCGTGGGTATTAAAATTTGTGTGAATTTTGAGAAATTTTGACATAACCACTTTCATCGTTTTTTTTTATTATCACAGGGAGTGAAAACCAAGAGCAAACTTGCAGAAGAGTAACCTCATTACGTATTATCCGAATGTAATATGAAGTTATCGATTACTTTATTCACTTTTGGATCAATTCAGATTTGCAAACTAATGGAACTCCTCGTTATTTATTTTATTTGTTCGCAATATTTGAGATGGCTTGTGGAAATCAAAACGCAATATTCGAACGATATGGAATTACCATCGGGATTTTTCCCGTTGGTCTCATTCATCGGGGTTTGGAAAACAAATTATTGTCAACTTCGACTGTGAAACAACTACGGCCCTGGTGTCCTGGCCACTCCCATCAAAACCATATCGCACTCATAACAGACTTACCGGAATAGATGAACAGATTTCATATCCTTCTTATCATTTGAAATGAAGTAGTATCTGCATGGCTCCACAACACACCGTGACATTTTTTGCCGAAAAAGTTCACGAAACACATGACATTGACACTTAATAACAAACTTTGACAAGCGTGCACATCCTTCAAATCGGTACGTTGGTGGGAATATACGATTTGATTGGCGGACCTTAGGAGTGGGAATATCAGGGGAAATTGGCAGAGTGCGCAGTTGACCATGTTCTATCTCCTGTTTTCTTTAATCTATGGTAAAGACTAACTGCTTTATATAGTGGTGAGTCTTTAAATTTGGAGGTTTTGTATTTAGGCACCTTCAATAAGTTACCATTACGCGTTGGATATTCATGACATGATGAGGTTTTTTCAAGCAGTGACTCGTTTTTTTTGGCGTAGCTCACACATTTATATATGTATATGCAGGGAGGTGACAGAAGCCATTCTCTAATAAATACTGGTCTACAACTCTCTGAATAATTCATGTTACATATCAGTCTCACTAGTCTTTTCTGTAATACAAAGATCCTGGTGAAGTTTTTTGCGCTTCCCCAACACATTATATTGTAAGAAATGTGTGAATATGCCATTGCATAGTAGACACTGAGCAGACTTGACCTGCTTATACATTGCTTAATCTGTTTTATTGCAAAATATGCTTTGTTCAATTTAGAGCATACACTATCGATATGCAAATCCCAAGTCAGTTGTTCATCCCAAATTGTACCCAAAAATTTTGTACCAGTAACAACATCAATATCAAGTGAGTCGCATATGTGATCTGGAATATTGCTCGAACGAAATACGTTTTTATCAGGGACTACATTAAAACTTCACAATGGTAACCAGTTGTTTTATTCATCGGAATTTTCCACGAACGCAACAGTGCTATTCAAAATGGAAAATTTTGGGGGACTTTTATACATTGTGCCTCATGAATGTTTCAGAAACTGAAATCTCGACAAAACTTTCATATAACAAAAGAATTTTTGTATCGGTCTTTTTGAAAGCGGTTGGATTTTCAGTCAGTTGCGTCGGCATCATTTCCGTTCCATATTTGCAACTGTAGGTACACTGGCATTGCATGCGGGTAGCTTTTCCGTCAGTAGGTGGTGAGCTGTCCAAATGAAAAATCGCTTTGGGTGCCGATCTCTTGAACACCTATTTCGCCTTTCTTGTAATATTATGAAACGATTATCTTGTACATGCTCCTGGCTAGTTCATCAGTATCACCCTATATTCGAATGAGAAATAGTTCCCGGCTAGTTCATCACGATCAGCTTTGTCACATTCAAAATAATTCAGTAATTTAATCATTTAACTTTTTTCCTGCTTCTGAAAGTATGATACAGTGTCGCAGCCGGCCGCAGCATGACAAATGCACTATTTGAACAAGTCTCCAACGAAATTAGAAAAGATACCTTTTTCGTATTCGATAAAGAAAAAAAAAAAGAAAACTATCACTAAAAACTATGAATTGATTATCATGAATAACAAAAGAAACGCAGCTTAAACAAAAAACTATCACCAACTATGAATTTATTAGCATAAATATTAAAAGAAACGCAGCTAAAACAAAAAAAACGTGCTTTTTCATAGTATATTACGATTTTTTTGAAAAATACGCAACTGACCTCTATCGGGTTGATGTCATTTGATAGATTTTTTCCATTGTCTACAACTCACTAGTTCAACTTCTACTCAGAGAATGTTTTTTTATCAATCGCAGAAAAACAGTTTATTAGGTTTCAATGATTCTTAAGGATAGATTTACTGGATGCTTGCTTATTTTCTTAACTGATCACTCCGATCAAACTCATATAATTACATCATCTTCCAATCATGTCTCTTTGGCTTCAGTCAGTTATAATGAGAATGCCTCAGTCCGATATTTTTCATTTGGAGTGCTTGTTGAGTTCAATAATAATAGAGATAGTTTCACACATGTTAATTCTACTTTTCATGCCTAAATCGTTACCAACAATGTCAGTTCCATTAAAAAGATTGTTTTGTCTACATATGCGTTGCAATAGATTTCATTACTCTGAAGAGGGATTCCAAAATATCACTTTGGTCGAAAAAAAAAATACTGTATAACACGAGTGGATATTGGCCGCATCGTTATCAGAAGCTTGAACGCTCACTTTCAGCGTCATACTCAAACTTATTCTATGTGCAAAATGGCCATCATATTTACTATTGTTGTACAAACTACTATTGTACTCCAGTCTATGACGGTAAAAAAAGTGTAAACTGTGTATTTATTCCATACAGCACCGATTCGTATGAAAATTTGGATATAGGTTTTACTCACCCTCTATTTCAAAATCTACCCTGTGCCGAGGGTTGCTTTTTTGGAGGGGGGTAAAAACCACCCCTATTCGAAAAAAAAATATCAAAATTTCAGATTGGAGCATGTAATAAACTGAAATCATATTAATATCAGTGAAATCAATCGATTGATAATTTTCAATATAATTTATGGTTCAATATTCAGTGTCAACTCTTAACACTCCCCCCTTTGTGACAGAGTATCATCAGAAAATAATAATTAACATGTTATTTGACATTACGCTATAAGGTAGACACGATTAAATTTCCACAAAATTTATTGTCTTCGCGACATGTTTCGGTACACTGTACCTTTATCAAGCGAATGTATTTAAACACTAAATTATTCTTCGCTAAAAGCTCCTTAAATATATCAGGGCCTACTCTAATTATCTATGATTCCTAGAATAATACCACTGACAATGATGATGATTCCTAACTGATGCTGATAAATGATACTGATTCCTAATAATAATTATGATATCGGACCATATTTACTACCTACTTATTGATTGAATAAGTTCAACAAAGGGGAACTATTGAGATCCAATTGATCATTTAGCAAACAATTTGAATTTTTCAATTTATTGATTTCCAAAAACTCTAAATAATTAAGTCTAATGCCCTTATTTTCAACATGCAGAATTTCGAAATTTTTATCGAAGTCATGGCCTTCCTCCAAAATATGATTGGCGTATGATGAATGAGTTGTTTTCTTTTCATAATTCATACGATGTTCACGTATGCGGTTTTTGAATGGTCTACCTGTCTGGCCAATATATACTTTGGAGCAAGATCCACAATTCAATTTATAAACTCCTGATTTTTCATCTTTTATTGTTTTATCTTTGTTATTCTTGATAAACCTTCCCAACGTGTTATCTGTTCTATATGCTACTTTTAAATTTTGTTTATGCAAAAATGAAGCTACTTTTTCCGTAGCAGGTCCTGAATAAGTTAAGATTCTATAATTATTGTCATGGGTCCTCAAAGTGGGGTACACTTCTTGGATAGCTTTTCTATGTAGTTTTTTAGCAAGAATATTTTCTATTAATTTGACTTGATATCCATTGTTAACTGCTATTTGTTTTATGATATTCAATTCTTTGTTGAAATTGTCCACAGAAAGAGGAATGTTTACTAATCTGTGTATCATACTATGGTATGCTGATATTTTATGTTTATATGGATGTACCGAATTATTATGAATAGTGATATCAGTGTGGGAAGGTTTATGAAAAATAGCAAAGTGGTGTTTGCTGTTGGCTTTACCTATTGTCAAGTCTAAGAAATTAATTGAATTATCTGTTTCCATCTCTATTGTGAATTGAATATTTGGATGAATAGTGTTAATATATTTATGAAATGTATCTAATTGTCTGTTGGTGCCTTTAAAACAAACTATAACGTCATCTACATATCTGTACCAATACAAAAACTGTTGCGATAGTGGATGTTTATGAATTATACTTTCCAGATTGTCCATGAAAATTTCTGCCAGTAGAGGACTTAGCGGATTTCCCATGATCAAACCGTCAGATGAAGAGTATACTTTATTGTCAAATTGAAAGTAATTTTGTTCAAGACATATCGACAAAAGGTCTAATATCTCTTGTTTAATGAGCGGATTAACATGATTTTTATCTAGTAAACCTTCGACTAAGATTATGGTATCTTGTGGAGGTACACTAGGGAAAAGATTTTGAACGTCAAATGATATTAATTTTGCGTTATCTGGAACAGTTATGTCCTGTATTTTATTTATCAAATCATAAGAATTTTTAAGGCTGAATTTCGGTTCGAATTTAGAATAGTTTGTAATTAAATGTATTAGCTTTCTTGATAACTTAACTGTCCCTAGTGTACCTCCACAAGATACCATAATCTTAGTCGAAGGTTTACTAGATAAAAATCATGTTAATCCGCTCATTAAACAAGAGATATTAGACCTTTTGTCGATATGTCTTGAACAAAATTACTTTCAATTTGACAATAAAGTATACTCTTCATCTGACGGTTTGATCATGGGAAATCCGCTAAGTCCTCTACTGGCAGAAATTTTCATGGACAATCTGGAAAGTATAATTCATAAACATCCACTATCGCAACAGTTTTTGTATTGGTACAGATATGTAGATGACGTTATAGTTTGTTTTAAAGGCACCAACAGACAATTAGATACATTTCATAAATATATTAACACTATTCATCCAAATATTCAATTCACAATAGAGATGGAAACAGATAATTCAATTAATTTCTTAGACTTGACAATAGGTAAAGCCAACAGCAAACACCACTTTGCTATTTTTCATAAACCTTCCCACACTGATATCACTATTCATAATAATTCGGTACATCCATATAAACATAAAATATCAGCATACCATAGTATGATACACAGATTAGTAAACATTCCTCTTTCTGTGGACAATTTCAACAAAGAATTGAATATCATAAAACAAATAGCAGTTAACAATGGATATCAAGTCAAATTAATAGAAAATATTCTTGCTAAAAAACTACATAGAAAAGCTATCCAAGAAGTGTACCCCACTTTGAGGACCCATGACAATAATTATAGAATCTTAACTTATTCAGGACCTGCTACGGAAAAAGTAGCTTCATTTTTGCATAAACAAAATTTAAAAGTAGCATATAGAACAGATAACACGTTGGGAAGGTTTATCAAGAATAACAAAGATAAAACAATAAAAGATGAAAAATCAGGAGTTTATAAATTGAATTGTGGATCTTGCTCCAAAGTATATATTGGCCAGACAGGTAGACCATTCAAAAACCGCATACGTGAACATCGTATGAATTATGAAAAGAAAACAACTCATTCATCATACGCCAATCATATTTTGGAGGAAGGCCATGACTTCGATAAAAATTTCGAAATTCTGCATGTTGAAAATAAGGGCATTAGACTTAATTATTTAGAGTTTTTGGAAATCAATAAATTGAAAAATTCAAATTGTTTGCTAAATGATCAATTGGATCTCAATAGTTCCCCTTTGTTGAACTTATTCAATCAATAAGTAGGTAGTAAATATGGTCCGATATCATAATTATTATTAGGAATCAGTATCATTTATCAGCATCAGTTAGGAATCATCATCATTGTCAGTGGTATTATTCTAGGAATCATAGATAATTAGAGTAGGCCCTGATATATTTAAGGAGCTTTTAGCGAAGAATAATTTAGTGTTTAAATACATTCGCTTGATAAAGGTACAGTGTACCGAAACATGTCGCGAAGACAATAAATTTTGTGGAAATTTAATCGTGTCTACCTTATAGCGTAATAACTATGGATTTCCATCAAGTAAAGGCCACCTCAGTCCAAAAAATGTTATTTGACAGTTATTCAACTTATTCAGTATCTATTTGCATTCAATTTGAGATTCAGCTTCTATCTACTATCTACTTCAAAGTTGAGGTTGTGCCTGGGGTTGATTTTTATTCATCAGAGGTGAAAACTACCACTATTCAGTAAAAAATTACAAAATACTAGTTTTGAGCGTGCAGTCATTTGTAAATACGTTGAATTAACCTTGATAGACAATTTCTGATCTATTAAACAGTTTCGACCCCAAAAAACCACCCTTATGATAGTTTTCATTAAAAGATCATATTGAAATTGTTATTGAGTAACCGTTAAACCCAACTGTATGAAAATTCAGTTTGAGACTCTACTTTAAAGTTACCTCTGTATTCGGGGTTGCTTTTGATTTTTCGAAGGTGAAAACTACCCCATTAAAAAAAGGTTGAGTCTAGATTTGGATATGTGATCGATTGAAATCATATAGTTCCACTAGTCCTAGAATATAGTTACTATGTGTATTCTCCAATATACTAATGTACATAATCTAATTTCTACAAAAATTGTTTTGTTTTTTTTTCCATAACTCGCTTAGTCTTTGAGCAATCAAATCCACCAAAAAAGTATTTCGTAGCTTTTCTCAAGAGCTATTAGCCCATTCACCTGATTTTTTGTTTCAGATTTCATTTTTGAAAAGGTCCATGCTGAAAGGGCTCAAAAAAGGTACTTTGCGCTAACCCTCACAATATTTAACTGGTCTTATCTTACTCTATTTTCATCCTACAGAAAAAATGAAACACCAAAATTTTCAGAGAAGAATAACCTTCAATTTTGTACTCTAGAAAATTTTGCATGTGATCAATACTTTCGGAGTTATTTCGAAGAAATGGTGATTTTTCGCTGAATTACGTATATGAATTTTTCTCTTCAATCTTAATTTTTTCCAAAACTACGTATTTTCAATTGATTAAAAACTCAGAACTCATTATAAGAACATGAATGAAGTGAATTATGGAGTAACAACGATTTTTTTTCAAAGGAGGGGGAAGAGAATATGAGTTATTCACATTTTTTTTAACGAAAAAATAGGATTCAACATTATTTCCTTCAAACCTCAGTCAGTTTTGATGCTAGAAACTTTTATGAATGACAGAAATGAAGGATTTTTGAAGGACTTCAAAAAAGGTCCAATGAGTTTTTCCCGAAAAATGCATTGGTTTTTGGTTAATGTACGTAGAAACTTTCCATTTTGGCATTTGAAAATACAAATCAAGTTTCAACAAGCAATTATTCAGTTTGCAATGGGTTTGCATACATCATAAATAAACGATCGCCTTTGTTTTTTCAAAAGCTATAATTTTGCTCTCTACAGGTTTTTCGATTAGATGCATATCTCTCCAGTTATTCGCGAAAATGGATCTGAAAACGTGTTTTTTTTTTGCCTGAAAACCGACAATTTCACTCGCGAATAAGTCGAAAAGAATTGCTTTTCAGAAAAAACTTCATTGAACAGAAAGTGCTTAGAATTAGTCAATCTGTTGATTTCCGCACTTATTTCCAATAACAAAATTTTCACCCCCAAGAAGGGGTGGCATCCACCCCCAGGGAGAAAGCAACCCTCGGCACAGGGTAGATTTCGAAAAAGAGGGTATGTAGATCCTGAATCCAATTTTCCATGCGAATCGGTGCTGTATGGGATAAATACACGGGAAAATGGTCATAGACTGGACTATTGTCCATGTGTGTCTTCAAACAAAAAAAAAAATAGATATATTCGATGTTAATAAAATTTGTACAATTGAAAAAAAATCTGTTTCGACCCAAGTGAAGCTACAATTTTCTGAAATACCCTAGATTTCGCACTCTTCTTCCAAATAGTGGATCAAAATATAAAATGACCAATTCAAGAAATAATCATATTTATGAAGGTTCATTCTATATTTGTCTTTTTATATGCAGATTCACATGAAAGGGAAACCCTGTAATGTTCAAAGAATACAGCGTGAATCAAGGGACAGGAAAACGAATCAACATTCACTTTGAATTTTTGATATTTGTAAGCCTCAGGAAAAACCTCTCTCGGCAAAGAATTCCAAAGTTCATCTGTTCTATTGAAAAAAAGATCCCTGAGCAAGAGAGGTTCGACAGGTCACCAAGTTCACAAGAAAGGGGTAGGAATTCTGTACTAGTAGAGTCATACGTGTTGATATTGTATAGATTGTTCGTTGTTCTAAAATTGTTCGTTTTCGTTAACCAGCTGACGAACGTCAACCCTCAAAAGTCGAAACTTGTGCGAGCAATGGATCAACGAGGCCTTACCTTTTAACGTGCGATTACCCAGCACGGTGGCCCGGCGAGGATTCGAACCCCGGCCTTCCGCTTGATAGGCAGATATGCTAACCACTACACTACCGAGACCACTGATCTGAGAATACTATTCCTCTTTCAATGAAAATATTGAAAAAGAAATGAACATTGACATTTATTTGGAAACCAGATTCAATTTGAATCCGATGGAGAATTGAAAGGTGCCATTTTTTAAGCGGATACACTTTACGAACAATCTAGCTTTCGTAATTACTCGCTAAAATGATTTCTTTTTAGTAAATTCTCTCCGAGTGGGTTGAGTGCGTGACGGTATTGTATGGTAATTTGAATTTTAATGAATTCATTTTGAAATGTGACTGCTTTTATGGGTAACTTGGTGAACTTGTTAATCATCCCACAACCCATTTGACACGTTTATATTAGAATGACTTGACGAACTGTGTGAGAAACTTTCGGTTATGACTCAGTGTGAAAACAGCTTCCCAAGTAGCAAGAGAATCCTCAAAAGATATTCCAAATAAAATGTTTTCAATATATTTCACATCTGCATTTTTCATTCAGAGTAACCACTTTCAGTTTTCAAGTGAATAAGTAAGGATCAAAACATCTTCAAAATATTTTAAAAATGGATATTCAACATATATGCAGTGAATATTAATATGATAAAATTTGAAAATAATTTCAAAATATATTCGGAAGTGAAGTATTGATAAATTTTCAATGAAGACTTAAAACTGATTCAAAGAAGATCAAAACATATTCAATGAAGATTCAATTCTTTTATAAAAAAGTTATTAGTGGATGGATATTCGAAACATATATAGTTCCAAAAATACATGATGGTCTCAATAATGAATATTTCACATTATCACGAATAATAATTTGCATACATTAAAAAAATTAACATTTACATGGAATAAATCTTCTAAAAAACGCAAGTATGTTAATTTTCTAGAAAATCATGTTTCCTATCATTGCCAGGTGTTGATCACCATTAGAAATAAAATTGAATGATTGTGAAATTGTTTACTTTTTCCTGTTTTCAAGAAAATGGTCGATAAAACGGTAACATGTTATTTCAGGGGAATGAATGTGTTACTTATTGAGAAGGTTTATGATTTTCAAGAGAGAAATTGAGTACCTATATGTACCGATGGGCAGAATGAAGTTTCGAATGATAGAAGAAGAAGTCGAGAAAGTGCCAAGAGACCGAAAAAGTGTTTTGATGACCTCATCTTCTTCTGAGTCACATTCCAACCTGAAAGTGGGTAAGCAATAAGCTCATTTTCAAATTATTCCGAATAAAATTATTTTCACTTCTATTGAGGGGCCATTTATTCAACTCCCTCATTCTTGTATCAGTTATAAACAAATCAAACGCTTATTAGGGTGAAGGAATGCTAACAACCTTGTATTGATAGTTATTGAAATATTTTTCAACATAACAATTTTCAAATCACTATTACTTAAACTTATCTGTTTATTAATTATTTGTTAGTATGAGAATTTTTTTTTAAATGACTACACTTTTAGATTATTTTTTCATCGATCGTATATAATTCGATGACTCGGAGTGAATTCCAAGATGAATGAACCTCTGAAGAAGCTAGCCACTCGAGCCAGCGAAACGTCAGGAAGAAATTTCAAAAAACGACGGCCTTCAAACCCGAATAAAAGTAGTGATACAGTTTTTTTGATAGTTCATTCATGTGATGATCCCATTTCAACTCACTATCAGTATGAATTCCCAGAAATTTCATAATATTTTGCGAGTTTGAATAATTTTCCATATTTCTCAGACTGAATACCATGCTTTGGGTTTTGTTTTTATTCAGATATAATTCGTTGGCATTGAACCACCTCTCAGTTTGTGACTGTGCTTCAGAGGATAATGTAAGTACCTCATCTAGAGTTTTAGCATTTATTTGGATTGTAGTATCGTCTGCATATAAAATATATGATGTCAGTTTCTGCCGATATGGCAGACGATTAATTAAAATTATGAATAAGGGTCCCTAGACAGATCCTTGCACCAGTTGTGATTTTTTTCTTGTTGTTCCACTTCTACAGTCTGAAATCGATTTTCTAAGTATGAGTTGATTAATTTTCTACCGTTGTTGGAAATATTGTATATTGTTAATTTCTTCAAGAGATACACAATCAATTGCTTTGCTCAGATCACAAAAATGTATTTCTGTATATTCCAGTTTTCCAAAAGTTGTTGTTATTTTGTTGCAGAGGTCTATTATTGCCATTTCAGTGTTTCCGCTTTCTTGGAATTCATACTGGCGGTCTCTGAAGATATGATTCTCAAAATGATGTTCAATTTTCAGAGCTATACACTTCTCAAATATTTTCGATTTTATTGGTAGCAGAGATATTGGTCTGTAGTTTGTTGAATCATTTGGATTTACACTTCTGAAAATAGGTATTACTAACGTTTCTTTCAAGACGGAGGGGAAAATGCACTCTTTTGTACACTGGTTCAGCAGTTCAGTTAGAGGAACACATATGTATCTTTACCAGTTTCTTCATCGACCCAAAGACTACGGACTTTCGACTATTCCCAGTCGAAGCCTGGAAAGCTCCAAAACTTCATTCTCTCTCCAAGAAAAACATAGTTTCTCTTCTGTGACTCCCGTATTCCAAATGAGTTATTTCATTGCTTGATAGTGAACTCACCTTCACCCCTGTGAAGGAAACGCTGAACAGCCCCGAAGAATCTGGCGAAACCCCAGCCGGTTATCTCATCATATTGAATGAGGTTCCGAAGGCACATATTTGCGGCGCAGAAAGCGTACATGGATGGCCGAATATTCGAGTGTTGATATGCTCCAGTGGTATTAGTTGTTTCCCACGAAACCAAACAGTCAGGAGTTTATCAATCACAATCATATGGATATCAGTAACTGTTAAATCTTTCAACAAAATATACAAAAGTGATGATGGCAGTGGAAGTGCTTTCTATGTACAAAATAAAAACATTATTCCTCAGTTCCACCTCCCTAATGAGACTTCGATTTATACAGCACTACAAGCGCTTTTGTGGGTTAAAAACAACGGCGTAGCTAGTTCAGACATTTTATCGGATTGAAAATCTCTCCTTCTTTCTCTCTTTAACTACAAAAGACAAATTAATAAAAAATCACTAATCTTTGAGATCATAAAACCTTAGAGTACTTCTTCTTTGAAACAATTGAAATGGTTTTTATTTGGATCAGGGGTCACTCGTGTATGGCCGGAAATGAAAGTGTAGATTTGGCAGCAAAGGAAGCTACTTCTCTAGAATTAATAACCGATATCTGCTCTCCGCAAGACATATAGTATTTTCCACAGTAAATGGTATTGGCTTATTAACTGTAATAAACTACCCGATTCAATCCCATTGTGTAGAAAATCATCTGGTAAAAGATGCAAATGTGCTACAGGGTCGAACTTAAGAAATTTGAATTTTGCATAATGTAGGAGATATACAAGTGATTTATTTAAATGTTATAATTCTATTCTATATTTAGTTCAGTGTCGCTATCGCTATCCTCATCTAAATTGATTATAATTGGCGCAATTGATTTTACAGAACGGTACGAGTTCTCAACATTTATAACATGACTAACAGAACTCTACAATCCCTCTCTGAGAAACAAAATTACATGAATCCGGTCCTTTTACATTTATGATGTGTTTCTCGGATTTTACAACTTAAGGGTCTAATTGGTTTCATTATAATCCTTCAGTCAATACCATTCATTGTGAAAACTACTATAATCTCCGACGTTAGATATGAAACACGACTAAGGTGGGGAAGACTCTGGCAATTATTCTCATCTAAATCCAAAAATCATTATACATTAATCCACCCCACTCTTCCTAATAGTATCCCCTACATAGACAACTTCAACTATTCTAGATTCTTCGAATCTACCATTACACGAATGAAGTAGAGCCATGGTAAGTTTCCTGCACATCTGGCAACAATAGGAATCAATGTAAACCAATTATGCCATGTGACAATTTTTCTATAGCGGATATTAATCATATCCTATTCACATGCCCAAACTTCGGACAGCACTAGCCAGACTTCCCGGATAATTTACTATCCTCAAATATTTCGTTTCCAACCAATATAATAGTCTTGTTGAGTACACTCAATGAAAAAACATACAATATAAACCTCACATTTGTAATCAAATTTGAAATATCAATATAGCCTATATATAGTGACTCGACTTTTTGTAAAATTTCTAAGGCAAAATAATCTCCGGTTTAATACCAATGGGAGGGGGGGGGGGTTGAAGAAAATAATCAGTAACTGTTTGTACTTATTCGACTAATATAGGTTGCGGTCATAGACAATACATCTAATGGACTAGCCTCTATGACAGTTTTCCATATAACACGATGTTTGTGAAAACATCAGAGAGAGAAAGGAAATGCACATTGAACCGATATTGTGAAGGACTATTTTATACTTGAATCACTCTATCCTTCTTAAACTCTTTTTATCTGCTACATTGATTAACGAATTCGCTTTGAGGTTATACCTGAAGTATTCTATCTTGCTCATTCCGCAGTCCTTTCTCTCTTGTTTAGTTGTAATTCTATGGTTTCGGTTAAGCTATGGTCAGTTCAATTGGTGGTTAGATTGTGATGATTCCTAGCTCGTTGATTTTACAAGGACACATTCTGTCCAATAGTTGGAGTAAACTGGGTTCCACTGGAACCTATTATACTATATGTATGATGATTAGACGTATTCAATATTATTGAAATGTACATAAACCGATTATTCAATAGTGTGACCATGAAGCTGACAGACGGGCCTCAATAGTAGTTCCAAGATACATAAAAATCTTGGTGAGTTTATTGATATGCTTTTGTGCAGTCCATTCCTGCGAATCTGGAAATAAATTATTTCTCAATGTTAGAAAATATATCATAATTTCAACATATCTTTCGTAATTGAAGATAGTTTTGAAAATCCCAGAATCAAAAATGATGGTGATAAAACGGGCGATTATTCTGATGATGGTGAAAACAAATTTCTCCTTCAATGTCCTTTCTCAACTTACTTGGATGGAAGTTTATATTATATTTGTGCGATTTACGGATTTTTTTCCAGAATTTCACAATTTAATATATTTTTTCAGTATTAGTGACAATGGTTGTTACGTGCCTAGTAAACAAAGATGCAGGAATTATTTGAATCCATAGGATAAAAATTTCCAGGCGGGTGTTTATGTTACCAGATTCATGAAGTGCGCCACTGTAGGCCATCTCTCGAAGGGTTTTTTCATTTGAAATTGTTCAAGATCAACAATGCGAAAGATCGTGATTCCGGGCTTGAGATTTTTCAGGAATATGTCGACGCACCAGGGTATTTATGCATCTGCCAATCCTGAACAGGTGAGTCTCTCTACCTTTGTTGAACAAAAGAAAAATGGTGTTCACAATCGACTAATACATATCAAGAAAACCCAGTCCAGATCAACTACAACTCACGAAGTCACCATAATCGATATAAATGAAACCTTATCTTATATCAACCCCTAATATAATCAATAGACCGCGGACATATCTGACAGACTACAGTGAATGATAGTTGTGAATCCAGCCTGCTTGACAAAAAAACGAATCTGAAAATGCATATCGTGCATTTGTGTGATATTTCAAAATATATTTTCTCGATAATGCCTCAGTTTTGAACGATTGTGAAATATGGAATTAGAGGTAAGGTTTCACTCCATCGATTCCCTTTTACTTTTGAAAATGAAAAAATATCAATCTCCTTGCTGAGAAGAGATGTGAATTGTAGATTCGGGCAATTAAAAGAGCAGATTTAAATACTGATAAGTTGAAATGGGCAACTGTATGTTCAAAACATTTTGCATCTCCTTAGAATTGTAATCAAATTACCATTGTTGTTTATGGAATAGTGATTAACAGTTCTCATGTGACATCACATGCCCGCGGTCTATGAGTTATATAAATTTCAATACACGAAAAAAAAAGTTTCACCTGCTTGTGCGGCCACCAATGCATTCATTCTTCATAGTATGTCGATCCATAATGCTCTACTTCACCATTAGATCCTTCTCAGGTCCATCTCTACTACCATGGTCATCCTTTATCACTTTTTCGATAAATTTCTCTAGTTTCCCTGGAGTATCGGGGAAAGCTGCTCCTATTGATTAAATGTCACCAAGCTCTTCACGACCGATTTACCATGCACCCGAGCCACCGGACCCAGCATATCTATGTCCACAATGGACTAAAGCAGTTGCGTCGGCATTACTCACGGTTACATATTAACGTGATCTCTACTATAACTACTGGCCCTTATCCCATGGCTATTATACCAATCTGCAGATAGCAACTCATCGACAGAATGGGTCTTCATCAAGGACAATGCTGATGCTGCTGGTTGCTGTCGTTGGGGTGGGGTTACTGCAAAATTCACCTTCTTTGAGAAGTATAGTATGGGTTAAGTGGTAACTAACTGTTTTACAGGTTCGCATGGGAAGGAGACTCTCTTAACGTTCTTAGAACACAGAATAATTATCAACTCTCATTTGTCTCAACAAAAATACAGTCTTAACGATATGACAGATTACTCAAATATATTATAGTGAATAATAGTAATGTTTGGTTAATAGACCCAACCTTTACTTTCAATTTATCATTCAGTTTTACTTCAAGAAAGTTCTCAATTTGAATATTACCCTCATATAATAAATGTCCCATAAGAGCAATGCAATTATCGAAAACTTACAGCGATAATTGCATTGTATCGAAAACTTATAGCGGTAATTGCATCAAGTCACCATAACAACACATTTGAAACCGTATCGATAGACGTCAGTAAACAACACAAATAAATGTCAGATAGACTTCAAAAATAGGAAAGCATTTCGCGTTTTGGTGAGTGCTCCATACAATCTTTGAAGTATAAATGAACAAGAAATAACATTTCCTTGGGAATTTCTTTATTCGTGAAATATTCCAATGAATTACATTCGTGCATAAAAATGACCAGATAATTTTGCATTCAAGCGTGATATCTTGTACAAATTGCATTCGGTTATTTTCATATTTTGTAAAAGAGCCCTCGTCCTTCAGACTCGGGCACTTTCGCCAAAATATAAAAATAAACTTGCAATTTTTAGATATCACGCTTTCCTGCAAAATTATCGGTAATTTTTATGCACTCGTGCAATTATAATCGAAAATTTGTTGCTCAAGTAGAAATCCAATGAAATCAGTTAATTTGAAGTCATCTGATCGAACACAACCAATCAGAACAGAATTATACTGAAAAGATCCCATGCGCTCTTTTCACTTTATTATGTTATTTCCATGGATGCATACAGATTGATTTATTTCGATTTTGACGTTTCAAATATTTGATATATCAAAATGTCACCATTCGGTTCTAATACTATCTGGACTATCAATGAAATAATAGAATCAAATGTACCAAAACTTACAGTTTACAGTTAAGAATTCATATGGAAATCATTTATGAACTTTTGCAATGATAGAAAGTATCATTCAGTTGGAAATCGGAAGGTGGAAGAATTGGTTTAAATTTTGAAGGATTGCGCGGTGAACATGAGAACAAAAGATGGTAGAGAGTTTACGATCAAAACCATGTGGAACTTAGCAGGATTAATTGTTTTTTCTCCTAATTTTTATAAAACTCTAACAAAAAATTTCTATCAGAACACTTGTTATTCCTAGGCGTTTCCCTTCATTTGCTTTTTTAAAAATATTTTTAAAAATCAAAGAAATATGTATATGTCAATATTTTGAATTCGAGAAAAAAAACCTCATGAATTACTACGTTTCTTCGGGTTTGAAGGCCGTCGTTCTTTGGAAATTATTCCTGACGTTTCGCTTATTATTATATATATATATATATATATATATATATATATATATATATATATATATATATATATATATATATATATCATTCCTTCGGAATAATAGTCAAGATGAGTGAGCCTCTGAAGAAGCTAGCCACTCGCGCTAGCGAAACGTCAGGAAGAAATTCCAGAGGACGACGGCCTTCAAACCCGAAGAAAAGTAGTAATACTGAAAACCTCGGCCGCTAAAGCCTAAACCATTTTGTCAAACCTGATGAAACATATTAGAGATGATCAAAGAGCGTAAACTTTCACGCCTGGAGGTAAGTGATTCTGGGGTGTTTTTTGGGTTTGTTTGCCGTGATCCATAGGTTTTCAGTCCTGACGTTTCGCCTACAGCTGTGGTAGGCATTATCAAAGTCTCTATTGCCTCTCTGTGTGATCTGGGACAGTAGCTCAGAGTCCTGTCGAGCACTTGAGTTTCGTCAAAAGCAATCACGTGATTGTCTTCTCCGAGTGCGTGTTTTGCCACTGCCGACTTATCTGTCTGTCCTAGGCGACAATTTCTCTTATGTTCGGAGACGACCACCACCAAATGAAGCATCCAGACACGGCTGTGAGAACGAGAACATTGCGTCCGTTACCTCATAGATTTTGATAATGTCTACCACAGCTGTAGGCGAAACGTCAGGAGTGAAAACCTATGGACCACTGCAAACAAACCCGAAAAACACTCTAGAACCATATTAGAGATGTTGTCCACCTTGTTCTAGGCTTGTATTTTTTTATTCGGAAATGAAATTGTATACCAAACTTCATTCTCTCCACAAAAATTTTCAAGTTCCTAAATATCTATTCCACCAATTTGCAAATGTATCAAGACCAATGCTGATGCTCGAGATTGTTATCATTTTGTGAATATTTGAGTTCGTGTTTGCTGAACATATATGAAGTATATATATTTCATTATATTTTTACGAGATGATCCTTTTATATTTATATCATTGGTATAATTTGCAAGTTTCATCAATGAAGAAATATTCCTTGGTGAAATTGAAGAACACTTCGCAGAGACACTTGAATCTTGTAAAACAAATTTCCATAATTGCTTGAGAAAAAGATCAAACGAAGTTTCGAAACGTGGCCAAGGGAAAGTATATGCATTTTTAATATATTTTTTAATTCAGTCCCCAAATTCATGAAAGATACGGTATTTATCCGACAAAATAGCAAATTTTCCTTTTTTTCCTGTTTCAAATATGCAAATATGCTTTGCCCTAAAAACAGATAATACAGGGTGTCCCTGGACTTCCTCTTTTCCTTTCGGGAATGTATAGATGGGGTGAAAATATCACCAGTACTTCATATAACTTTTTTTCCTAAAATCCTTTGTTACCAAGTTACGGGCCCTCGGAGTTACAAAATGGAAAATGTTTTTCTTTGATAACTTTTCAAGTGAATATTCAAAATCATCCAAATTTTGGTAATTGACTAAACAAATGAATTCCTTCGATGAGCTTTCATGCAGGAGTCAGTTGTTTTGCTACAAAGTCAGGAACGGACTACCCCCGATGGTCCACACCCCAAAACTTTGAAATGACAGATATTTTTCAATATTTTTCAACAAAATAAGGTTACTTGGACAATTTTATGAATAAAAGTACTCGTGTGGAAAGTCGATCGGAGCAACGAGTCTTGATAAAAATGTAGTTTTACTCGACGACATCAAACCCGCTCGTCCACCATTATTTGAAATGAATAATTATCAAAGCAGAAATAATAATGATTACGTTAATTCAACAACATTTATCCTGAGATGTCTACCATTATTCGAAAATATCAGTTTTTAAGGACAATGGAAATGATAGGTAAAATGTTCATAACGAATTTTTATAAAGCAAACACGTTTAACTAACGAAACTCAAGAGCCCCAAGAGCAAACAGAAATGAAAAATCCGCTACAGAAACTGCTCGATATGACCACCTTCTCTCTCTATACATTTTCTTAGTCTGCGAAGACACCCTCTCTGTACTTGAAATAGCATTCCAGGGTCGTTTCGTATGGCTTCACAATGTAATGTTATTCTATTCAACAATGCATCTCTTGTGTGAATAGGTGTAGCGTAAACGAGGCTTTTTAGATGCCCCCACAGAAAGAAATCCAATGGATTTAAATCCGGAGACCGCGATGGCCATGAATAAGGCCCACCTCTACCAATCCATCTATTGTGGAAAATATGGTTCAGATGGTCACGCACAATCAAACTAAAATGAGGAGGAGCGCCATCATGCATGAACCACATATCTCTTCGGATTTGCAATGGAACATGTTCCAAAAGTCCATTCAAATCGTTCTGAATGAACTCCAAATAACGTTCTTCATTCAATCGGTCCTGTAGAACGAATGGTCCTATAAAATGGTTTCCTATGATACCAGCCCAAACATTCACGTTGAATTTCCGTTGGTGTGTTTGCAATATCCCATGGGGATTTTCTTCGGCCCATATATGGAGATTATGCGAGGTGATAACTCCATCTCTACTGAAACCTGCTTCATCAGTGAATAAAACTCGATTAATAAAAGTCATATCCTCTCTTTGCCTATCCATGAATCAATTGGCATATTCCAGTCGTCCTGGAAAATCTTGAGGTGTCATGGCATGTACCTTCTGGATGTGAAATGGGTGGAGCAGTTGTTCCCTAATTATTCTATGAATAGTGGACTTGGATGTATGGAACTGTTCTGATAGATTTCTGATGCTCATTGAAGGATCATCAGCGACGGCTTCCGAAATATTTTCCTCCAATACAACGGTACGTACAGTCCTAGGAGCGCCCTCACCAACTCGTTTTGGCAAAACTGTACCTACAATAATATCGAAATAAAACAACGTGCTCAAATTAATTATCAATTATTACATACCTGTCTCCCTCAAGCTGCGATCGACACGCTCGAATGTTTCTCTTGACGGTACCGTTCGATTGGGAAAATGCTCGGAATACAGACGACGAGCTTCTGCAGCATTACAAAATGCTCGTCCATAAAATACATGCATATCTGCATATTCATTGAATGTAAACTGTTCGGCCATATCAAAAAAATTCAAAATATCCTATAGAATATTGACAATACAATGATAGTCATATGACAACGCACCACTCAACAAAACAAAATCGCAATCCAGTTTCTCATTTTTTATCAAAACTTTCTAAAAGGTTTTTTTGTCAACATCTGTGAAAGAAATTGAACATAATTATTCCCTGGATATTTTTCACCTGATCATCTTTCGAACAATCTGTTCAGGCCAGTCTCAAATTACCTACACAGTAGGTTTCGGCTGTCTTCAAGTATGCCCACTGACTATGTCAAGTGTTTTTACATTTTCCTCGCAGGAGGAATGGGCGAATTCGGTTTGCTTTTGGAATACCTCGTCCATTGGTAGATGGCGTAATAACTTCGTTGTTCGCATCAGCTTTGGCCGGGGCTTGATACTCGTGTAGGAGTTTGATTTTTAATTATGGGAAATCATCGACTTTATGTTGATGATGGCACTACCTTGCATTGACGAGTGGCCAAATAGCCCGAAACCGGTCTGCAAGTGTGTCCGTCCCTATAATTGATAATCAATTCCTTCATTTGTATCGACGAAAGCAAATGCAGGATTTACTTCTGTGAAGAAACCTGCACTGGCACCTGGTCGGATATAATTCAATGCCCTTCGTGGTATTAGCCAGGGAAGTAGTTGTTTTCTGACGGGTGCCAGCCGAAACCTACTGTGTAGGTAATTTGAGACTGGCGTGAACAGATTGTTCGAAAGATGATTTGATTTAACGCCAGTCTTCAAGTATGCCCACTGACTATGTCAAGGGATTTTTCACCTGATCATGTGCAGCCGTTTTTGTAGTTCATTCGTTTGCTTTTTATTAGTATAGGTAAATATTTTTTCCGATGTGCGTTTTTTCAGCTAAATTTGATTCGTGTTAAAGAATTTCTCCCATAAAATTATAATTATCAGTGAAACTCCTCAACAGTTTAGCTGTGAAGAAGAATTTGAAACATTCAAATGTTGAGTTCCATGAGATCCAGATAACTGATCAACACAAAACGTGATTATTCCACACGTATACATACAAAATATGGAATGAATCCGATATGTCATAGTAGAGTAGCTTGTTAGTTTAAAAACACCACGAATCTACAGAACTTGATATTTCATTTCATTTTAGCATACTTTGTATTATTCCTGTTATAAATGTTGTTGAATTAACGTTATCATTATTATTTCTGCTTTGACAATTATTCATTTCAAATAATGGTGGACGAGCGGGTTTGATGTCGTAGAGTAAAACTACATTTTCATCAAGACTCGTTGCTCCGATCGACTTTCCAAACGAGTACTTTTATTCATAAAATTGTCCAAGGAACCTTATTTTGTTGAAAAATATTAAAAAATATCTGTCATTTCAAAGTTTTGGGGTGTGGACCATCGGGGGTAGTCCGTTCCTGACTTTGTAGCAAAACAACTGACTCCTGCATGAAAGCTCATCGAAGGAATTCATTTGTTCAGTCAATTACCAAAATTTGGATGATTTTGAATATTCACTTGAAAAGTTATATCAAAGAAAAACATTTTTCATTTTGTAACTTCGAGGGCCCGTAACTTAGTTACGAAGACTTCAAGGAAAAAAAGTTATATGAAGTACTGGTGATATTTTGACCCCATCTATACATTCCCGAGAGGAAAAGAGGAAGTCCAAGAACACCCTGTATAAGAACTCAAAGCTCTTAATTTTTTATTTTCAGGGAATAATACTTAGCAAAAAAATGTATTCTACCACATATCTACTTCCTCAAAAAAATAACATTCAAACAATATTTCTTATTCTATTGTTTTTCGTGAATGTGAATGAATATACTTATCAAAATATTGGTAAAAAGTGAAGAAAACTTGATGAATTTTCACAGATGTTACTTCAAGACGATTATTAGATCCTATTATGCTCTACTCAATGAAGGTATCACCTCACAAATACAACACGATATCGTGTGTTATTTTCTAGCTTCAGTTTTTTCATCGTACCATATAAGGAGACAGTGTCATAAGACAAGTACGTACCGAACATGTGCATGTATGGTGTCTGGCGCCACAGACTTGGTTCTAGTCTCTGAGTTACATTGGTCTATGTGTTACCGGAGAATATCGTTCTTATTTATAGTCTGGACAAAAACACCACACAACATTGTATTCTCTCTAGAATGAGTCTTTCTTCGAACATAGCTGCTATGCAAATAAAGTTTCCTCTGAAGCGTTCATGTCCATTCTTAGACGATTAGAATTTTTTTGGTTGAGGGGGCAGATTTGTTTCTTTGAGGAGACAAATTATACCTGTATTCCCTGCTCATGAAACTCTTCAATGGGTTCCAAGAGAATTGATCTCTGTCGGATCGGGGTTTGACTTTGCTGCTTCCTATGATTGGAGGGTCCAAGAATTACCATGCTGCTCCTGTGGTATGGCGTAGGAAGTTAGAACAAGGCCTTCTTGTTGAAGATCTTCGTTCGATGTCATTTGGTATGAAATATCACAGATCAGTACTGTTTGAACGTCATTATCTTGTGGTGGATAAATATTTGTTCCGTAGTTTTCTGGGTTTCTAACCTTCCACAATTTGAAAAAAAAGGGTTAATATTGGAATCTATACAAGTGTAGAAGGGCAATGAACTTCCATTTTTAGATGTGATGATGAAGAAATCGACACGTCATGTAGACACAAGTGTATATATATCGAAAGAAAACACATACCAACAGATATCTTCACTATACCTCAAACCACCACATAAGTGTCAAGAAAGGTATAATAAAATTCCTTCATGATTTAACAAAAATTGAATGTGACTCACAATGAAAAATATATAAAGAGATAAACTTCATGAAATCAGTATTGACAGAAGATGGATATCCAGAAAAATTCTTAGAAAAATCTCTGACAGGCATTGAAAATCCAAACACAGCCCACAATGAAGACCTACAACCTACACAAAATACACAACCTGTATCAAACATTATGCCTCATGTCCCTCGTTTGTCTGTTAGAACAAAATTCAAAACAACAAATATTTTTCGGTCAACCAAACCAAATAACACAACGGAAAACACCAAGAATTGTATTCGTCTTGGCCTGTTGAAGTGCGAAAGAGAGAGTGAAAAGAAAAATGAATCAAGTGAAAATAGTAGTTTACCTAACAAGTGCGGAAAGTGATACTTTTCCGCACGTGATTGCAGATGGCCAAACGACGCGTTAGCGGAGTTCGGCCAGTAATCGCGTGCGGAAAAGTTACTTTACGCACTTGTTAGATACACTAATTTTTCTACTAGTGTGCGGAAAAAACTCAAAAATTTATTATCAAATACATATCAAACTATTGATTATAATAAATATTAATATTAAACGAACAATTTCTGGCGTTGTGCAAATTAATTGCAGAGGCTAAAATGTTTTTCACTGTTTCGTCAGCAATTTTGCTGGAGGAAGTCATTTTGGAAGGCTTTACTGGTGACAGCTGCTGACTAGTGGAAGAGTCGGCGAGAAAATTTTTGCCTTTTTAGGTCTAATTCCAATGTTTTGTTTTTTTATATGTGCCGTGACCTTGAAGAACTTGCTTAAATCGACGTTATTTCTGAATTTAATTACACTTTTTAACATTGAGTATCTGGACCATAGAGTATTAGGCTTGCATGTTTTGGAAATTTCAGCGAAATAAGCCAAAACAACGTTGATTTCCTTATTTTGGCACCAGTTTTCAACAAAAAAATATTCTTTTTCTTACCTATAACGAGATTTTAACGGTAGCAGATGCATGTTTGCAATTCTAGCCGCTTCCAAAACTGAATCTGTCAAATCTTCATCTGAAGAATCCATGGAAAGTAATCTTACTAGAAAAAACTGTGACGGTAAGATTGGTTTCGACAAGGTAGTGTTTTGACTGACAGATTTGTTTTCTTTGTTGCTACAGTAATTCGAAGTGACAAATGGAAAATGTCAGATGTTTGTTATTATTTCACATTCAGTTGATGAGGCTTATACCAGAGCCATTGAAGAATTATTGAAACATCCTTTTTTTATCAAAAATTATGGCAGAATTCTAATGAATTTCTTCGTTTTTGGTCATTCTGTAAAGTACAATCATACAAATATATATTTTGATAAGTCAAATGTCAGTATACTCCCCAAAAAATCACCAGATTTACTTTCCGCACTAGTGCGGAAAAAAGTTGTTTCCGCACTAGTGCGGAAAAGTGACTCTTTCAACAATAAAATGACTGCGGAAAAGTGGACTTTTCCGCACGTTAGTAGAAAAAATTAATTTTGACCAAATCTGCTCTGAATGAATCAATATTTCGATGACTGTCTGAAATGAAATATGTCCAACCGTTTTTCGAATGATTCGTTCAGTCCAGTCTCAACTACCTACACATAAAACAACTACTCTCCTGGCTAATACCACGAAGGGCATTGAACTATATCCGACCGGTGCCAGTGCAGGTTGCTTCATAGAAGAAAATTCTGCATTTTCTTTTGGCGATACACATGAAGGAATTGGTTTTCAATTATTGGAACGGGCACTCTTACATACCGGTTTCGGCTATTCGCATCAGCTTTGTATTCGTACTATGGAGGAGGATTCTTAATTGCGGAAAGTCATCGACTTCGTATTAATGATGACCCTATCTTGTATTGACGAGTGGCAAATATCCCGAGAGTGAATACATTTGAATGCTTCAATTTCAATTTCCAGTCGCTCTTCTAGAAATCGTTTTTCCTCCGACCCTCGACAAGCATCCCTTGTAGATGTTTCGTTCTTCCACAAGAAGAAAGAGAGAGTTATTGAAATGCCAATATTTCTATGAATATAGACTTTTCAAAAATGTATCTAGTGAGAAAGTTCTTATAATGGATCCATATGCCCTCTAATGAGCCCAAGGACTATTTTTTCTGAGCGAAATAAGCTGGTTTTGGGGAAATTATAACAAACTACTCTTCTTACCGTCATCTCCTTGTTATAACACCACCAATATAGGTGTCAGTTTGAGCTTTGGTCTACGTTGGAAGATTCTTGTAATGAGAGTCAGTGCGATCTGAGTCTTGTAGCTACAAGAGAAACACAAAGGGACAAGATGCTTGATAATTGTTTTTTACTCGTTTCATATCTGTTCCTACATTGTCTTTCTCTCGTAGCTACAAGACTTGTACTTTTATGAAACAGGCTCCTAACCTTACTGCTCACTGAGTAGTAGTTGTTTTCCTGCAGATATCTGCTGAAACTGCCCAGTGGTGCTGTAACGGTTAGGACACTGTTTTCGCTTCATTTTCCTCATAAAGCGTTGGATTTTGCCAACAACTCTTTATTCATTTTCGCCGTGTGTAGAAGTATCTTATAAAATTTCGTGTGCTCAGCATATGAATTCAGCAAGAGCAGAAAAGTGTTTTTATGAATTTCGTATTTTTTTCGTCAATTTAGAGAAGTGAAAGCGAAAGAGAGTTTATTGTGCAAATACATATAAATATGGCATTTGTCAAAACGAACACGAAAAACTGATATAATAATTAGCAAGTGCTATACCAACTCTCTTGCGGTCTAGATTTGTGGAATCGATTAGGACTTTCTACCCTTGACATTCATTTCACAATACTTATCTGAGGAAAAGTTTTACAGAATATATCACGAGAAAAATTGAATGAAAAATCGAATTTCACTTCTGAAAATGAGTTTAACTTTTTCAGTTCTGATTTGTAAAGATCTGGAAGCAGTATATACTCTTCATTTATCTGGTTTATAGTTTTATTTTTAAAGTGGATATCGAATCGGGATTCACACTCAATGATATGTTCAGTCGAAAAATCACAGCAATTTTCTTGCACTATATACCAGTTTAGTTGAAGTTACCATTAAACGTGTTGCACGCGGAATGCAACACTCAAAGAAACAACGAAGCGGCTTTGTAGACACGTGGGAGGTGATGAGATTACGACCTTAATTAGATATTATGTATGACTGTACCAATACAGAAACATAAGTGTTGAAGCATCGTATCAACAGATATTCTAGAACAAATTTCAACGGTTACGAAGTTTTTTACAGTAGGAATGAGATATGCATTAAATAATGCAGGCGTTTTAGTCAAAATGCTATTAAAACCTGACACTGAATCCATCTTGGTAGATGGGTAATTTCTGGGGGTACTTAAAAAATTGTTGTACACTTTTGAAAGAGGGGAAAATTTCCGGTAAAACTCAGAAAAGATGTATTGCACCAATAACACTATTTGATATTATTAGAGTTCCGAGCGAACAACTCGAGGTATAAAAAAAACGCTCGACTAAAATCTATGTATCTCCCTTGTTTTTGGTCATAAACATTCATGAACTCATCATGAGTATCTTAATAGAAAATCTCCCAGAAATTCTTACCTCTGGAACCAAGTTTCAGAAAAAAAACGGCCTCAGATTTCCAATCGAAACGATAAAAGTCACTGCTAAAAAGAGCAGATTCTCAACTATATTATATTTTCACATTGATGGTCTACAAAGTCGCAAGATTCGTCAGAAAAATTGTGATGGATTTTGGTGAAGTTGCGTGAAATATCGATATTGATGAATGAAAACATATATAAACATAAGAATGTTTTTTCAAAAATCGTCACTTCGCTGTTTTCACATCAGTTGCAAAGGCATAAGTCATGAAAAATGAGCCAACTGAAAATAACTCGTATCAAAAATTGTGATTCAGTTAGATGAAGGTAAATAAGAAGAGAATGTTTTATTTGATTTGTTCAAAAAATTTGTGGAATTTCCATTGTTGTACACCTCCGAGTATAAAACCACTTATGCCAACATCCGCCAAATATATATGATAACTGTTTGAGGAATTTCTGATGAAATGTAGTTCAGTTTATGAATTTTCGACCAAAAACAAGGGAATTAGAGAGCTTCTAGTCGAGCGTTTTATGTTACCCCGAGATGGCGCGAAAACCTTAAAATTTCAATTAGAGCTCATCTCTCCAAGGAAGCAATTTTAGGAAAATTATGTGGTTTCTTTTTACGTTGAAATTTTGACCTTCTATAAGTTTGTTTCTATACATTATATCGAAATTTTCAACCCCTTTCAACTTATTGATGTATTACCGCATTAGCCGTAGAAAAAATTCTAGAAATATACCGCATATGGAATATATAATAGGTAATATTTCAAGAATATTCACCAAGGAATATGCATAAATGAAATATTCTTGTACATATTCTTTCGAAAATTACCTATAAAAATTCATTCTACAATATCCTATGGATAGTTGAAGGTATTTCCATGAATAATTTATGAATATTTGAGATAACAATATAAATGTTAAACCTGGAAGTTACAATTATATCTCTCATAGGAAGCAATTTTAGGGATAATATAGAGATACCTTTCAACATCGGAAATTTAACCTTCTATAAGTTTGCTTTTATATATCATATCGAAATTTTCAATCCCCTTCAACGGCATGATGCAATACCGATTTTTTTAGATTTCTCGGGAATTTACACCATTTTCCAACAAATTTTGAAAATTGGTCGTAGACAAAAAAAAAATATATATATATTTTGACCTTCTATAAGTTTGTTTCTATACATTATATCGAAATTTTCAACCCCTTTCAACTTATTGATGTATTACCGCATTAGCCGTAGAAAAAATTCTAGAAATATACCGCATATGGAATATATAATAGCTAATATTTCAAAAATATTCACCAAGGAATATGCATAAATGAAATATTCTTTTACATATTCTTTCGTGAGTTAGGTACCTATGAATATTCATTATAGAATATTCTATGAATATTTGAAGGTCTATGTATCCCATGAATATTCTATGAATATTTGAGATGATAATATATATGTTGAACCTGAAAATTTCAATTATAGCTCATTATAGGAAGCAATTTTTGGGAAAATATATAGATACCTCTTAACGTGGGAAATTTAACCTTCTACAAGTTTGCTTCTATACATTATATCGAAATTTTCAACACCTTTCAACTTATTGATGCAATACCGATTTTTTCAAATTTCCCGGCAATTTTTACCATTTTCCAAGGAATTTTGAGAATTGGCCGTAGAAAAAATTCTATAGATATACCGCATAGAATATCTAATAGGTAATATTTCAAGAATATTCACCAAAGAATATGCATAAATGAAATATTCTTGTACATATTCTCTCAGGGATTACCCAAAAAAAAATTCATTGTAGAAAATCCTATAAATATTTTGAAGGTATATGTATTCCATGAATATTTTATGAATATTTGGGATAATAATATATATGTTCGTTTTATCATATAGAGAGAATATTCTATGAATATCTTGTGCTGTCTGCGCTGTACCACTTGGTTCTCAAATATATCAATCAGATGGTTACGAGAAGTTTTCATCTCTACTATGGCAAGAAAAAAATTTCTGTAGAAAATACCCTATAGTCTTCGCAGTTGTTCAAAAATTAGTATTGGAAATTCCCTAATTTGTTTGGAAAAATACCCGGAAATTTATATTTGCAACACAAAGTCTTGACAACTTCTCAACTCAATAATGGATGCACTGACATAAATAGATATAGGTATATTCAATTTGGCGTGGGTTGTTGACCTCGGCGTAAACTTTTATCATAAATATAAACAGTTCTCTCGAACCAACTACTGTTATGTGTTCTACAAGTCGTCGCCGTAATTGTCGTAGGAATAAATTTCATTGTGTAACTATAGGTCATTATTTCCTTGTTTCCGAGAAGAATTTATAGAATCCAGTTTGCTCGTGAATTGATTATTATCATATACCGGTCGGGCGAAAAATATGGGATCTGTCAAGGGCATGCAACGGCTACTTGTGATAATTCAGTACCGCCCGACAGGTTGTGAAGTATTCGGTTATAATTGCACGAGTGCATAAAATTTACCGATATTTTGCAAGAAAGCGTGATATCTAAAAATCGCAAGAGTTTATTTTCATATTTTGGCGGAAGTGTCCGAGTCCGAAGGGCGAGGGCTCTTTTACAAAATATGAAAATAATCCAATTGCATTTTGTATAAGATATCACGCTTGAATGCTAAATTATCTGGTCATTTTTATGTACGAATGTAATTCATTGGAATATTTCACGAATGAAGAAATTCTCAAGGAAATGTTATTTTTTGTTCATTTATACTTTCCTCTATAGATTGTATGGGGTACTCACCTAAACGCGAAATGTTTTTCTATTTTTGAAGTCTATCTGACATTTATTTGTGTTGTTTACTGACGTCTAGCGATATGGTTTCAAATGTGTTGTGATGGTGACTTGATACAATGCAATTACCGCTCTAAGTTTTCGATAATTGCATTGCTCTTATGGGACATTTTATATATGAGGGAAATATTCGTATAAAGCAAGAACTCACGTCGATAATGGGACGTGTAATTCTAGTGATATGCGAATTGAACAAACAGATGGGAAATGAAAAACATTTTCCGGTACTGGAATATGGTAAAAGTGGTAAATTTCTCCAGCTAGAAAACAAATGGTTAATTTGAACAAGTGTTACGGTTTCATTTTGCACCGTAACACATTCTTTCTTGTTTTGGGAAGATACGCATAAAAGGCCTTGTCGATTGACCGCATACTCATCTATATACTACCTCCTTTCCACATGATATCTTTATCACAACTTTTCGAGTTTCAGAGTACTTGTTAGCGCTTCAATTGCCTAAACGTAAACATTGCTTCAGTTTAAATGATTTGGCAACACCGTGGGCTGTCAGTCGATGAATATCCTACACATTTAAGGCATGGTCCAACGACTTCAGCGTTATTCGTAGTTACTACTGTTCCGTTACCCGAACAGAAGACCGTAATATATTCCTCTCTTCTACTGTTTACTCCATCGCAAATTCCTTAAAGTTATTATGATCCTAGAACCTAATCACACTACTCCTTTTGTAACATTCGGCCATTTATGTGCAATAATATCAGAAATTGTCACCTGTCAGTTGTTTTGGTTTCGACAAGAGACAAGGACAGAACCCTGGGACGTTGCGTCCTCATATAGTGTAGTCTGAGATCAGTTGGCAACAATGAATTTTACAAGTTGTCAGATGAATATGTAAATACCATCGGTCTAATTCTTATTGTCCAGATTTCACATGGAACCAAACATCAGATAACGATTTAATATCATAACACTCGTATTCTCACTATTGAGGCATCCCATGATTGTTTTTGTAACTTCCTGATGTTCTGCGGATCGCGGAACCCCTTCTTGTATTTTGACCCTGTTGGCATGAAGGACATCTGACAGCTTCCGCAGTCATTGATATTGACATATTGATATTCTCAGAAAGGAGAGTTGAAGGCTGAGTTTTTTTTGAGAGTCTACCAAGTTTCTGCTTAACCAATTTCTTTTGGATTATCCATTGATATTTATTCAATCACATAACGGATTCGGGATATTCCATTTCTCAAGAGTTCTTCATTCGTCTGCGATTGTTTGCGCTGTGTATTTCAGGAAGAACTTCTTGTCTGCTCTGCAGGATTTATTTGGGTTAGGTAAGCACGCCTCTGTGTGGACATCTCTCGATGATGCTCATACCTTTCTTGTTATGTATTTTAGGACTTATGTTGCCACTCTCACTGGAATAAGAGATTGATTATCGAACGGCCGAACAAGCCATCAAGGTCGTATATTTACCCTCACGCTGAATTGAGGTTAGTAAGCTTATTGGTGGCCCCAACAATGGCACAAAGGCACCATCATTCCATATAAGTGCAAACAGAAGTCAGACTGGTGATGTTTGTTTCAGGGTCCTTCCGGCTCACTCCTTCTGCCTCACTTCTTCAAGCTCACGTCCTATTTATCGGCCAACGTTCAGGACTATCTTCGTGACCCTACCTTGGTCTCTATTTACCACTTTGTGTGTTGTCAGACCCCCAGTGTTCATGCAGCAACTATACAAAGACTGACCTGTTGACTAGGAAGACAGAGATTGGCACCGCTAGTTCAAGAGAGTCAGCGTTAAGCAATATCACGAAGTATCCCAGTATCAGATAAGTTTAGATATTAAGCGGAGACTGCCTATCAGGCTCATTCACATCAAGTATTTCATTGATAACTATAATGTACGCTATCAACGTGACGTCACATGAATAGCCCTATTACTTAGATCTAGGTGAAAAATATCAATTGAATTCACCCAAAGATAGTCACCTGAATATCCTCATTTGGGGTGTTGTGACAGAAATCTATTTGAATGCTGATTTCTGGTAGTTGAGTCAGTCTTCTATCTGCATAGTTGATATTGTTATACATATACACATCTATTTGTTACTGGTGGTATAAGCCATATAAAGCTGTGTGGCACTGGTGTAACTTCATAATATATTTTATTAGTAAGGTACAAGTCTATTTCTTTAGTCGGGTCCAAGTTATTCAGGTACTGAAGAAATCATATATCTACCAGGTATTATTCCAATATCTTTGTTATATATATATATATATATATATATATATATTTGAATTCATATTATTATTATAATTAGTGCAGTGGGTTGTCCCTTTCCATCAGGGTGGTTTCGGATTTTCACTGGCAATAAATCCGTGGTGCACCAGAAAAGTAACCCAAAGTGTTTCATTGATAACGAAACCTGATTTTGTTGTCGAACCCACACTCAACTGAGCTGCTGGAACAGTTAGAAGCGGGTATCCTCTTATACACATTCACTGCTCATGCTCTTTCTCTAAATTCGCCCCTAACACAAGATACTGATGAATTAATGAAATTGAAAATGAAGCCGCAAGAATGTATAGAAAGGAAGATGAATGAGCTGAGTTTACTCACGATATTTTAAATGCTAATAGATATCTCATTCTATGATTGATCCACTCAATTAACAATTCATTCAATCTCTCAACTCTCTCAATTCGACTTGATTTTTTCTTCACTAAAACTATATTCCAGTGTAATCGGTGATCTTTCAGTGAAGTTTCGAAATTTGGCTGAAGGAAGAACATCTTTTTGATAATTATTAGGCCAAGATGATTTTGACATATAAAGTGAATTTTTCCAAAATGACATAAATTTCAAAAAGCCTCACTTTCCATAATAAATTATGGAGTGGTTTACTATCTCACTCGGTTAAGAAAAATGAAATAAAAAAAATCCACTCATCCAATGAAATCACACGTAGATGCTCTCATTATAATCTTTGAATTAAAGAACAATTCATCAAGTACATTTCTTCAGTGTTAAATTAACAAAATACCATTCCAACAACCATTGCAGCCAGAAATCTTTAAATTTCAAAATGTTTTAGAGAATCTTCTTAGCTTGTCACTTTATTAATATCCTTCGGAAATTTTAATTAATTAATTGGGTAATTAATTATGTTGTGATATTATTCGTTTCTGCAGTTTCAGTTGACTGTCGAATATCATTTTTCCTTTTGAAATAGACAAGCATCTCTCTCCATAAGCTTCCATCGAACATTTTTATATACTCTCCATATACATGATGTATAACTCTGTAAACCTGAACTCTCTTCAATAGCTATTACGTATTTTTGCTTTCTGCAATCTTCATTTCCGGTCACATTACATCTGATGGACTGGCCCTAAGAGAGAGAAGACTACGGAATCAGCAAGATAAGTATATCCTCTAGTTGCATTCCTTCCGCAATGTAGCACAGAAAGAGATGTTTTGAAGGATATAGCAATTTGAGTATAAAATTGTCATTATGTCTTTCACTGGTCTGGCGTACATATGTTCTATGGCAATCAGAACATGGTATTTCATATATACCCTGTGATTCGTTGACAATTTTGTCCTTGGGGTAGCGGAGGAATGTGGAGATTTTATTGTTGGCTGTAAATATCGTTTCTATGTCCTGTTTTTTGAGAATTCGGCTGATTTTGTCAGTAACACCTTTAATGTAGGGAAAGCTTTGTGGAGAACGTTGTTGTCTGTCTCTGGAAATGGAAGGAGAAGTTTGATGGCGGCGGATGGATTTGTCAATTTGATGGTCTGTGAATCCATTTCGAAGAAGGGCTGATTTGAGTTGGGCTAGTTCCTCTGGTTTGTTACAAAAACATATATAAATATATAATGTAAAATGTAACGTAGTCAATAAACCTTGTCTTGTCTTTCCTCGAAACGGTAATCAGGAGTGTGGAAGCCGTAATGAGAGAAAGAGCATTACTTGAATAGGTCTTATAATAATCATATATATATATATATATATATATATATATATATATATATATATATATATATATATATATATATATATATATATATATATATATATATATGTCAAGCGGCAGTTTTGGGGACATGAAAATACATATGAATTTTATTGCATACATAGTCTATGTATTTTATATATAATTGATGTATACAAAGATTTTTGCAAAATTCTTCCGATTTTCAATTTTGATTTTTATATATAAGTATAGGTGGTTATGGAGACTCGTGAAATCACATTTTTATCGTCTCGACAATTCTCTGATATTTTTCCCCTTCGGATTCGAATAGTCTTGCGAAACGGGTTTCATCACATTTTATTTTCTATCACTTGATTCGTTGTCAGAGTTGACTAACTCATCTTGAATTGAAAGACCCCACTACCTGCCATTATAATTAATAATGATGATTATTCTCCGAGTCCGACTGAAGTAATTAGCACTCTCGACTACCTGAATAAATATGAATACGTTCTCTGAAGCCGAAAACCTCAGTCATCGAAGTAGAATCCAAGGACGGATGTACCTCTGAAGAAGTTAGCCACTCGGGCCAGCGAAACGTCAGGAAGAAAACCTCGGCCGCGAAAGCCTTAACCATTTCTTCGAAAGTATTATTATTTGAATTGAGTTGAATTTTCCTAGTCGAATCTTTATTATAGGTCTCGCTGCTACTATCCAGTGAGATAGGAAGGTCGCTGCATATGTAAACCAAAGAGTACCCCAACTAACAAGAGGCGAATGCTTTGTCGGAACCTTTGATGTTGGTTGTACAAGATATTGACCGGAAATACTTCACAGCATTGACAAATGTACTAAATGGTACACTGAGAAAAAAGCACAGATAATGATCAGAATTTGTATAAAACCGCACTACACTGAGAAAAACAATATTGGTGATCAACACCTGTTTTCGTTATGATACTATATATTTTTGATGGACTGAATTTTTGACAAACTTTTGCTATTGAATTTTGTTGGTGTAATTTTCATTCAAATTCACCGATATTTCAGAAAACGTTCACTTCCATAAAAAATATTGATGTGCTTATTTATAGAATACAGTTCTCTGAATTATAAGACGAAGTAAATGGATTGAGACACAAATATATTTTTTTGAAGTTATGAATGTATTGTTTTGATCAGTTTTCCTTAAACCAGAAACGATTAGAATTTGGTTGAAATGGCTACAATCAATTGGTGAACAAAAATATCAAACAACAAATGAAATTGAATTAAACTTGAAACGTTGCCCGATTTTAGTGTTTCAAGCAAGTGCATATTTCAGAGGAGCCTTAATATTATATGAAGTTTGATTAAGTTTAATATCTTTTATTTTTATTAGTAAAACTAGAACCGTTCGTCTAGTGTGTTCATTGCCAGGTAGTCTAGCCTCATTGTTGATTAGGCTGAGAAACACTTGAATGATGCTTCATCATTTCATTTGTTATGATCAATAAAGTCATTCATTAATTTTAAGGTGATTGAAGCTGAACCTGATTAAAGATCGGCTGGCAGTATAGCGGTCTACGGCGTTATCGTATATGAGATGAGAATATATCATTGCTGGTTCGAACCGCGGTTGGAGCAATTTTTTTCCTTATTTGTTATCCTGCGTTCTGTACAAATGTATTTCACGCGGTCTTCAAACTCCACCAAAAAAACATGTTGCTCTCGTGAAATACCCTTTGCTACTGATCTGATGCAACACAAATGGACTAACTTTCAGTTGGCATCAACGCCCTCGTCCTCAGAAACGCCATTATTCATATGTAGATAAACATACCTATTTTTCAAGGTCTTTTCTATCAGCCACTTTCCAGACGAATAAAAACTATACTAATACACAGAAACGAAGGGGGAGACTTGAGAGTAAAAAACAAACACTGTCCCAAAAACCGTTGTGGTTAGTTGGAGTGATATTCCATATAGAGTTGAGCGAAAATCGATGTATTTGATAAACATCAGAGCCGAACTGGACAGATGTATTGGTTTAACGAGTGGACAAGGCTTTGCTTGTTCATGTGTCACACATATTTGGAAGTGAAATATCAACCAGTAAATGAAAAAATATTGATATCTAACTTGGCATTGAAGCCAAGATGAAAATTAAAATCTGAAAAGTCGGCAACTAAATTATCATTAACGCAAAACATTCAATTCACATACATTTATATATAATATATACTTTATTGTGTATGGCGAATTTGAAATGGCGGAAAGAAAATCAAGATTTCTTTTTCAAAACAAATTTACCTATATTTGGGAAAGTTCAAAATCACGATTACGAATTTGCTAGTGATTCATTCAAAATTCAATATGACGAAACCATACTGAACATAAAAATTCTTTCGCCGATTTCGATTAAATTCGTCAAATTTCCTTTAAAATTCAATACGCCGAAAGAAATATTTCCCGGTTTCGATCAACTATGATATTCGGAAGTTTTTGGGAAGAAATTTCAATTTCATTTATTCTGTAAATGAAAGTCGCCTAAGAAGAGGTAGAGGGGATTATTTAGTGATGAGTACACACCATCAAATCTATCATACCAAGGGCACTGAAATGTATAGACCGAGAACCCGTGACACATTTTTAGAGGATCATCGGTGCGTTTTGATCATTGTGCGAACCCCGAACCCCTTTAATTCAACCTCCCTCTACACGGAAGTGACTTCGCCGAACAAAAAGAAGAATTATAGGTGCGCGTTCGGGGTATGTCGCAAATGATTGAAAATTGAAAAAAAGTTTAGACGGACGGCATTGCCGAACGTGTAGGGTGGACCATTCACGAGATGGCCATTTTTTCAATTGTAAAGTATCAATTAATGAAAAAATTATCATTGGTGCATGTTCGGCAATTTGTTGAATCATGTATCTATTCACTAAAACTCGAGATAATATGATCTCCGAATATTTTGGTTGGGTCGGGGGCCAACCACCCTAGCGTACTTTTGTCGTAAGGTTGTATAGTATTCATTAATCATAGATCCATTTTCGGCATTGATTTTATATTATTTATTAGATAAAATGGATGTGTTAAAAGTTAATACCGAACAAATAGGTTGGCTATTGACCTTTGTAGACGATGAAATCGAATCGTTACAAAAATATCATTAGTGCGCATTCGGCGATGGTGGTTGACGATGAATAATAGTATAACTGACAGATTAATGCAATTCCCGAACAAAATGATTGGATCTCTTTGTATGTAATAGCGAAACAAGAGTCTATAAATAATTTTCATATAATAATATAATAATAATAATAATATTTATTTGCCAAAAAATGTACAGTAACAAATGTCAATATTACAAATAAATAAAGTTAGCCACATAAAGCATTGCTTTGAATTGTGGTTTCGAGTAAGAGAAAAGAAAAGGAAAAAGAAAAAAGATAGGGAAAAAGATAGAGGAGAAAAAGAGAAGGATAAAATTTATGACCTGACATACACCAATGAAACATACATACAAATCTAATCTGTCGTCTATAATACTGATGCATAACAGTCGTTTACTCATGTAATCATAACTAACAATGTTTATGTACTGACAAGTAAAGAAAGAGCTTAAAAAAAATCTCAGATTTGAACATAAACCGGTTTCTATTATTCAGCAGTACTCAACAATATTGATATTCATGTTGATTATTTGATGTATCATTGGTAGGCTTCATAATAAGATATAGCTGAAGGTAAGAAAACACAATAAAAGAAAGAAGGATTTGGAAGGTTTACATACTAGAAGTTGATTTCAATTCAGTTTCTCAGGAAAACGTATTTTTTTTCACTGCATCTCCCATCATAGTTTTGTAATGTAGTCATTATTTTTTGTGTCGATGAATCGGTGTAAGTTTTCCCGAGGTATACTGAGTAACCATTTTTTTATATGGCTTTTGAACATTTTTAGGGAATTTATATTTTTCATCTCAGTTTCCAATGTATTATATAATTTGGGTCCTAAGTAAGTATGACATCTTCGTGCAATAGTTTTTTCTGATTTTGGTATTTTAAGGGAGTTTATTTTGTTTCTTGTATCATGTGTATGTGATATTCGATTCGAAACTTTCTTATTTTTGTGTTGTTATATGAGAAGACTGTGACAGAATAATTGGCGAATATCAAGTACTTTGGTCTTGGTGTATAACATGTCAGAAGAAAATCGTCTAGTTTTGTTGTACGTAATTTTCAACAGAAATTTCTGTATAGTTTCAAGGTTTCGTATCAGAGTTTTATTTGCCCCTCCCCAGACTAGGATTCCATATAATAAATGTGATTCCGCTAATGAGTGGTAAATTATTTTCATTTGTTCCACCTTCAAGATATTCGATAAATATTTGAACTTATACAGAAGGTATCTCAGTTTTTTTATGACATTATTGATATGCGATTCCCATTTCAAGTGACTGTCTATAAACACTCCTAAGTATTTAATACTTTTGGTACATGAAATTTCAACTTGGGTAGTATTATGCAAGAATGTAAGCTTATTATATTCTGGTAAATGTCTTTCATACGATGTGAATGGAATGAAAAAAGTTTTATCAAGATTGATTGTAAGTAATTTTGTGTCAAACCAATGCATAATTTTTGGAAAATCTCTCTCTACCTCAGCTTTCAGGCCACCCCACGATAAATCAGTATAAAAAACCGCGGTGTCGTCAGCGAAAGTTATTATTTCCCCTTCCGTTTCCAGCCCAAATAAATCGTTCAAGTAGATGATAAATAATATTGGCCCCAGATCTGTTCCTTGTGGTACTCCATATTTTATATCGAAAGGTTCACTATGAATTTCCTCTATTTTAACACATTGCTTTCTATCTGATAGGTAGCTCTTCATTATATCATATGCAATCCCTCGGAAACCAATATTTTCCAGAGAGTGGAGTAATTGACCATGGCTAACAGTGTCGAACGCCTTCGATAGGTCTACAAAGATGCTAAGTGATGGTTTTTTTTCATCCACTGCCGTATTAATTTTTTCAACAAGTTCAGATATGGCATCATTTGTAGATCTGTTGTCCCGAAACCCGAATTGTTTATCTGATAAAACTCTATATTTAGTCAAGTATTTCATTATTCTATTTTTCAAAAGTTTTTCAAATATTTTAGCGAGGTTTGTGATCAGTGATACCGGTCTATAATTTGTAACCTCCAACTTATCTCCTTTTTTAAATAGTGGCTTAATGATAGCTTTTTTAAACACTGTTGGACATTTACCTTCTCTGAATAACCTATTGATTACGAAAGCCAAAGAAGCTGAGATGAATTCTGAAATATCTTTCAATGTTTCTACTCTGATATTGTCGTATCCGGGAGCTTTGTTACTTTTAAGACTACTAATCACTTCTTTCACTTCACTAGCACATGTTTCTTCTAGGAAAAAAGAGTTTTTCAAAATATTTTCTTTTTGTTTATGTTTTGAGGAATATTTTCTATTTGCAATAATTTTCTACGCTAATTGTTCTCCCACATTTGTAAAGAAATGGCAGAAGGTGTTGGCCATATCTTTTTTATCATTTGTGATGTGCCCACCTTCTTTCCCGATTTGTTCAATATCACTTTTTTCCTTACCATCGGTAATTTCCTTTATACATTTCCAAAGATTTTGAGTTTGCATTCTATTTTTATTAATTTTATCTTGATAGTAACTCTTTTTAGCATTTTTTAGCAATTCGTTAAGTTTATTCCTGAAGCTTTTGAATTTTTTGATGTTTTCTTCTGTAGGATTCTGTCTCATATTCTTATATAATTTATTTTTTTTATTTACCGAGTTAACTGAACCTTTGGTGATCCAAATCTGTTGTTTTTGTTCGTTTCTTTTCATTCTAACTTTTTTGGTGGCATTTGATATAATTGTTAACATCGTATTCAAAAAATTTTCAGTCGCCTGTTCGGCATCAATATTTATAGAGAATATATTTTCCCAAGATTCTCTAGAAAGAATCGATATAAGTTTGTTTTTATCCAGCACCATTTTGTGTTTCTCACAACTATTTTTTTCATTTTTTTCTTCTTGTAAATTGATATGAGTGGCTATCGAAAAATGATCTGTTAAAGCAGTTTGTATGACAGCTGCCAAAATGTTCTCATCAGGTAGGTTTGATTTTATGAATATATGGTCAATACATGTTTTTGATTCACCACATATCCTCGTATATTCGTTAATTGTTGATATGAAACCCATGCTTCCTAAAATATTCAAGTAATCATGTACAGAATCTTCAGTATTTAAAATATTTATATTAATGTCTCCCGTGAAAATGTGAAGGTCGACGTTCTTTGGACAATTTTGGAGATCTTCACTCAAATTGTTATTGAAAATTGTTATGTCTGTTGCCAGTGATCTATAAATCACTGTGATTAAAATTTTTTTATTTTGTAATTCAATTTCAAATTGTAGTACCCTAATTTCGTTTGTGAATTCACATATTTTATAAGAGTATTCCAAGTCACCTCGTATGAAAGCCATTGTACCATCATTTTGATTCACTTTACCTTCATTGTAGGAGTAATGAGGAAGTACAACTTATAGAAGTCTTTTTTTATTTGTGTAGTTTCCTCTGATTTCTGGTGTATATTTTATTGAAGAAATCTGTGTTCTCCTCTTTTTTGTTTGATATTCCACTCTTCTGGACAGCTTCTTTGGCGTTTATGACTTGTTCTGTGGGTCATGAATTGCTTAAGTCATCTACCTCCAGATTCATTTGCTCTATGTCCAACTCCTGTTTATTTTGGACTAACGCTTCATAACTGAATTCCTCTTCATTTATGAACAATTTATTGCCGACTATTTTAGCTTTTAAGTTACTTTCTCTAGCAATTTTCAGGTGTTCAATCAATACCCTTCTTTTTTTGTAATCACTTTGGGTATAGTCTTGAGCAATTGAAATGCCAAGTTCTTTCAATTCATTTACGTGATGTTTGATGTTTTGTAATATACACAATTTCAATTGATAGTTGACAACTTCAATAAATAACGGTCGTTTTTTTCCTTCATTTCTTTTCCCAATTCTTTGAATGTCCCTGAAATTACTTTCATTACAAACTATTCGCAGTGTCTGGTTAACAATCTTCAAGACTCCTCTCAAATCATCGTTGTCTTCATCCACTCCGTATATAACAAGGTTATATTTCTTGAGTTTTCTCTCTGTATATTGCAGTCGATTTTCCAGTGAGAGAACCTTCTCCTCCAGTTGTTTATTTTCTTGTTTCAGTATTTTGATCTCGCTGTTGACGTCTTTATTCAGATTCGATATTTCTTGTTTTATTTCCTTCAATAATTCGACAACATTCTCCAGTGTGACTGTACTCATTTCCTTTCTCTCTTACTTCTTTGGTGTAGATAAACGAATGAAGTTTAACTATTTTTACAGTGTTTATTTGCAGATTTCTATTCTAATACTTTCTGGATTTATTGATAGTTTTACGTACTTGCTTTTGCCAAGATATTAATCCCCTTTTCTTTCTGCACACACTGATATGGAACAAGTCTATGTGAATTCACTTAAAACCACTTGAAACTGACTGATTTCAGGAGCACATCAAACGAAACATACCGCCGATTTTGTTAGTTTATAAGTTGAAAAAAATTTTATACCACATATGTTTCTATCAATTACGGTGTGCCGAACAAGAAAACGTTATCGCCGGACATTAATATTGCCAAAGGTGTACCCCTTTCCACTTGTACTATTTGTTCGTTAAAAACTGTTTTTCTCGGCCATTTTTGATTTTAACGAAAAACCGTGAGGACAAAAGCCATTTGAAATTTTATCCACTACAAGTTTGGTCCCCACAATTTTTTTTGTGGGATCATTTTTCTCGAATTGAACTCTTAAGAAGGGGCCCAACTCAAAAAATTGATTTATCTCGTTTATTTGCAACTTTTCAGCAAAAATGAAAATTACAAAACTTGTAGAGAATCAAATTCTGAACAATTTTGATATCCATCTTTTTTCTCCATATATTGATATTTTGGGCATTAAACTCGAAAAAGGAACCGAATTCCAAAAACTGCATCATTTATTTTAGGCTTCTTTTTCGAGTTCGATTTCCTATTCATGTAGCGAACAAAATTTAACATAACTTTTGTCCTTACGGTTTTCCGATTAAAAATGGCCAAGTTATTTAAAAAACTAGTTGTCCGATTTTGGCTGTATATCATACCCCCAAAAAAACACCAAAAATGGTGTTTAAAACGTGAAACAAGTACATTTATCCTCCTTCGAATGCTGTCAATTAAAACCGTCAAATAAAATTTCAATTACGATTTGTTTCATACTTAATTACTTCCCCCTTCCAAAGGCAGACTGTAAAAAATATATCACTGCCGCCCGGTCTATTATTCTCAGGCCCACATTATCAATATTAACAATTGGTCAATTCTCTGGGCGAACGACTGTGAATATGGCACTTTCAGTAGATATTCTGGTGAATCTGTTCATTTTTTATGAAAGTAGGTAGGTATATATCGGGCATACAATTTTACGTACCTACCTACCTACCTAGTTTCAAAACTCATTTCAATTTTCTGTAACTTCATGCACTTAAATAATCAAAATAGTTCAATGATGATTATTTGCCAAAACGAATTTAAATTTTCTGCAAGGGGAACGAAGCACCGCCCACTCTGACCTGATATTACGAATAGAAGGTATCTTACACATATCCTCATAAAGTTTGCCTAGAAGTTGACACGGAGCAAGTGTTGCATACATTGAGGAGTATTCGAAAAAGTCGAAAAACGCGTCCTTACCGCGGCTTCATTGATGGCGTTGAACGATAGTTCAAGTCTTGATTGACCAAATTTGGTCAAGTGAAACATTGAACTGAGTTTCAGCCTCCACAGAAAACATTCATTTATAAGATGAGTTCTTAGTGTAGACATTGAAAATGTTAAGACTCCACTAAATTATTGAAAACATTTGCGTATCTTAGCTTTTATACAAGGGAATGTTTACATTTACTTTTTATCTCCCAGTGTTCGGAAAATATTAGAGCAGACAGTAGGAATTATTGAGGATATAAAAAAAGAGTCTCTAACAAACGGAAAAATTGTCATCGTCACGATACATATCTCAAATTGAGATACTCTTGATCCCCAAGGGACAACTCTGCCCAACACTCTTCAGATTTTTTTGATTTCCTTACACATCTGGACGGAGAGTAATATAGTTATAATATATGATATTTGAAAATTATAAAAATATTTACCTACCCATCTTGATTATTTTCATTTTCAATTCATCAACACGTCCGATTATCGCGCACTGGGTTTGTATTGGCTGCTGAATGATATGTTTCAGTTTGTTATTCCATGTCATTCGAAAACCAATGAAACCACAGCGAAGAAATGTACAGAGTATACAATCATTTTTTAATAGATGGCACCAAACTTCAGTCAAGACAAATGCAAAGTGTAATAGATTTTTGCATATTTCGTAAAAGTCGTAATAGCGAAACAAATACAATTTTTAGTAATAGATTTATTACAACTGTAATGGTAGGAACAACAGCCTTCACACATGGCCGCCACGATGTTTCCGCGTAACCATGAGAGGGAACATGTAGCGTCACCGTGCGCTATAACTATATTTAATACTTTTTTTGAATAACTTCCGTTATATCCATCATTTTGCGCCAAAAATTCACAAATTGCTCACCATAATCAACGTCTGTGAAATGCTAAGCATGCCGAACGCGCACTAATTATTATGAGATATAAGCATTTACTCGACAATTCACAGCTGATTTTTACACCATGCAGATCCATTCAAATTATTGAGAACTAATATTTCTGTTGTGTACCATTTGAATAAAGTGGTCGTGTATAACAGTTGATTGGTTATTACTTGCATATAGTAAAAAATTTATAGATTAGTCCAGTAATTCTACGAGAACAAACTTTTTTTATGCTATCCGAAAACAAATATGGTGATGAAGAGTAAAGAATTGTAAGGAATGTTGCATCTCTCTAGCTGATGCAGAACATAAACTCAAAAGAACTATTTGAAAGACATTATTTTGTGGAGGATGGATTTCTTTTAGTTTTTTTGGGTTGTTACACAATCTCAAAATTAAGAATTAATATTGAAATCTATACAAGTGTAGAAGAATAGATTCTCAATCTACCCCGAAAAGCTATTGCATTGCTTGAAATAGTTCCTTTTGATGGAACAAGTTTAATCATTCTTTCTTCGCGTATCAAAAAAATACAACAACTATTATTCATTAATTTATTATCGTTGGCGGGTTAAAAATAGAGGAGAATATTTGTGAAAGAGTTTTGAAAACGAAAGCGAATTTAGTTTTCGAAACGTCAACGATAAGTATTTTGATAAATATTAGTTATTGTACTTTTTTGATAGGTAAATTTGAGAATCTATCCTTCTACAATTGTATAGATTCCAAACTGAAAAAAATAAAATAGTTGAGGCTTTCGCGGCCGAGGTTTTCAGTATCACTATTTTTATTCGGGTTTGAAGGCCGTCGTTTTTTGGAATTTCTTCCTGACGTTTCGCTGGCACGAGTGGCTAGCTTCTTCAGAGGTTCATTCATCTTGGAATTCACTCCGATGACTGGAGATTGTTTCTTCGCAAGTTGTATTTATGCCGATTCAGGTAGTTTGCGGTGCTAATTATTCCATTCGGATTCGGGGAATTGTCATCAATATTGATTACCTTGTTTACTGCATGTGGGTTCGGAGAATAATCATCATTATTATCTGAAGAACTACCTGCAGTTATTATCGATTTTCTTAAAATGGGATTCCATATTCGGTTGAGGTTGACAGTTTCTTCTTTTCTGTTGAAATTATCCGTGTGTTTGTGGATTTCTATTGCCTCCCGTACCAGTCGGCTATGGTATCACTGGTTGGGTGCAATCAGTATTGCATTTTCAAACAGAATCCTGTGGTTTCCCTCAATAAGTGCGTATTCCGCCACATCCGACTTGTCAATTTGCCCTAGTCTGCAGTTTCTCTCATGTTCCTTTAGCCTAGTTCCCATGGATCTTTTGGTGGTACCGATGTATACCTTCCCACAGGTGCACGGTATGCGATAAACCCCTGCTGCATACAGTGGATCTCTTTTGTCTTTAGCCGATCTGAGGCTCTGTTGAATCTTCTTTGTGGGTTTAAATACAGTTTTTTATGCTGTATTTACTCAAGAGTTTTCCAATTCTGTCTGTGACCCTCGGGATGTATGGCAAATGTGCATGTACAACTATCTGAACGTCCTCCTTGTTTCGAACAGTGGAATTCTTCAGTTTCATGGCCCTGTTGATCTCGGGTACACTGTATCCATTCGACCTCAAGGTCACTTGAAGATGTTCCAGTTCTTCCCCCAGATGTTCTGGTTCGCATATTCTTCGAGCACGTTCCGTTAGAGTAGAAATGACTCCTCTCTTTTGGCTGGGATGGTGATTCGATAGCGCGTGCAGACTAGGGCAAATTGACAAGTCGGCTGTGGCGGAACACGCACTTAGTGAGGGAAACCACAGGATTCTGTTTGAAAATGCAAAACTGATTGCACCCAACCAGGGATACCATAGCCGACTGGTACGGGAGGCAATAGAAATCCACAAACACACGGATAATTTCAACAGAAAAGAAGAAGCTGTCAACCTCAACCGAATATGGAATCCCATTTTGAGAAAATCGATAATAACTGCAGGTAGTTCTTCAGATAATAATGATGATTATTTTCCGAACCCACATGAAGTAAACAAGGTAATCAATATTAATGACAATTCCCCGAATCCGAATGGAATAATTAGCACCGCAAACTACCTGAATCGGCATAAATACAGCTTGCGAAGAAACAATCTCCAGTCATCGGAGTGAATTCCAAGATGAATGAACCTCTGAAGAAGCTAGCCACTCGAGCCAGCGAAACGTCAGGAAGAAATTCCAAAAAACGACGGCCTTCAAACCCGAATAAAAGTAGTGATACTGAAAAAAAATAACATAAAAAATTACCGAATCCTAAAAACGGTTTTTTGCGATTGAAAAAAACAAAGAGTCCTTTAGGAAAAAGTAAAATTGGTGAGTTGTAGAAAATCAAATGACATCAAGTGGATTGAAATCTGTTGTGTATTTTCCGAGGGAAAAATCGTAAAATACAAAGATTTTGTCAACTTTCATGCAAATCAATTCAAATTTGGTGTATAGTTAGCCTTCATCGAATGGAAAAAATATATTTTCAAAAAATTTCCAAGGTAAAAAATTAATCGATAAATATCGGAATTATGCAAAAAAGGGTTTTCTGAAATGGGTTATTGCCCAGCCATGGCAACACCTACAGAATTCATTCAGTGCTTGAAGTCTTCCGTCAATAGACAACTTATGTGTTATTTTCACTGGAACTAGTTTACTTGCCTCGTATGGTAAAAAAACCAGTAAAAATGTAATTTTTTTCAAGATTTTTTTACGTAAAAACTTCTTGGATTCCAATTATACTTCTTGGATTTGAAGTGAATACACGTTTAACACATTTTTGAATGCTCTTCAATTCTTCCTTTATATTTTTGAAAAAGTGAGTACCGCAGTTAGGTTTTCACCTAACAAACCGCAGTTAGGTTTTCACATAACAAAATGAATAGAGATATGGACAATTTTGTTGCGCAATGTTGAATCTGTGAAAGCATTACTTGTCGAAGAATTAAAGAACCTTTGTTGCGCTCATTAGTTTTTTGAATTGTGGAACATATTTTCAAATCAGCAAAAGACATTTTTTATTTTTTCTGCAATGCCTCTCAATATAAAAAAAAATGTAGTGTTGCTCAAAAGTTGTTTAATAACCATTTAATTCATTTTCCCTAAATTATGTGAAGTGAAAGTGAAAGTCAGTATAATTTAACTACTTCGAGGTACGTCAGTCAATTCTTCCACAATACTATCAGTCTATTTGTTTTCTTTTAGGGCTGCAAATTCTCTTGAATAATCAATAGCTGATAAAGTGTATGCATGGCTAAATTTAGTCTCTCTTGGAGTTGAAATGAAATTTTATGTTGCATACGGTATCATTTTTTGTGATTGAAAAAGAATTTATTGTGTGATTTCAACTAGACAATCAACTAAACCACTACACATGTTTTACTATACAGTGTGTAACAACGAAAACTTAACAGAGCCGTTGTTGAATATAAAAAGTAAGATTTTTAAAAAAAGTTCGGACACGTCGATGATTAATTAAAGGGGGACACCTTTCAGACTAATCAGATTTTAGAAGAACTGCTCGGAAATTATTTTATTTAGGCAAGTTACCGAGTGGTCTGACTGTCTAATGTATTATCAACATGGCAATGTTAACTTCAAAATCCCGAAAACTAATCCTTACAATTTTTTTTAACAGAGTTGTAAAGGTATTCGAAAGACCTTCAAAACAAGGTGCCACTCGACCTACTTTCCTTATCTAAATAAGGGTAGTCGGACGCACCCCTTCGAGGGGGTGCGTACTAGAAAATATCTGATTAGTCTGAAAGGTGCCCGCCTTCAATTAGAAATCGACGTGTCCGAGCTTTTTTAAAAACTCTTACTTTTTATATTCAAAAATGACTCTGTTGAGTTTTCGTTGTTACACACTGTATAATAGCTTCATGACACTGAAAAATCACAAAATGAGCAGAACGATATCGTAAAACCGTGGTTTTCGAGCATGCCACAGAAACTGATTCATACAACTTCTCATTCCGGAAGAGATTTCTCAGCATTATTACATTGGAACAAAATATCAAAGAACTTTCAGCTGATGTTCTCAAAACAACCGATCCATTTTATGAGGACTGTCCTCATAGTATACGATCTACATGAAATTCTTATGAGGACTGTCCTCACAATGTACGCTAGATCAAAAAGCTTGCAAGGACCGACCTCAGAAGCACCAAATGTCCCCGCAAACTGCGATGGTTATTAAAAACTGTCCCCGTAACTGCCGCTTGACATATATATATATATATATATATATATATATATATATATATATATATATATATATATATGTTAGCATGAAGATTCTCACGGACGAAGTATGATGCGTTATTTTTTCGGGTTTCATTTCGTGTTCTGTGGTTTTGATCCTCTATAATCATATATATATATATATGATGAAGTGTGTTTTCGGGTTTCATTCCGTGCTCTGTTGTTTTGATCCTCTGAAGGATAATTCTCACAACGTTTCGGCAAAGTCTCATTCACCATCTTCTAGGTGATGTCTAGAGTTTCGTTTCAGTCGAGTTCGGAACCCTACTGACATCACCTAGAAGATGGCGAATGAGACTTTGCCGAAACGTTGTGAGAATTATCCTTCAGAGGATCAAAACAACAGAGCACGGAATGAAACCCGAAAAACTAACGCAATATATATATATATATATATATATATATATATATATATATATATATATATATATATATATATTATAAGTTATTATTTTTTTGATAGACAAAATTTGAATTATACGAGAAGTTGCTGACTTATTGGACTTGTTCTATCCAGAAAGAACTGTTTTTCAATAGATGCAGCAACTTTTCGGGGTAGATTGAAAATCTGCCCTTCTACGTTTAGATTCCAATATCAATTCTCATTTTTTCAGATTGTGGTAAGTTATAAACCCAGAAAACTACGAAACAAAAATACACCACATAATAATGATGTTCAAACAGTAAACATATGATATGTTGTCGTTTTTGCTGAAGTAGGATCTTAGTGCGTTTGGATATTGAGTCTTTGGTCTTCAAGAAAAGACGTTTTTTCCTTCAACTGCACTGAAATTCAAATTTGTGTTCCACTGGTACAGAAGATTCTCAATGCATTGTCCAGTACCAGTGATTCCATGTATAAAAGTCAGTCGAAACAGCTGGGTGAAGATAACGATTTCGTATACCAATATTATGAAAAACGTGTTATGCCAAGATTCACGACGATTATTCTATAATCTAGTTCAAGAATAATGTAGAGTAAATTCGCATATACAACGGCAATAGTTCAGCTTGATTTACTCTACCTTATTCTCGAAATCTTAATATATATAAATCTCGTGTCACAATGTTTGACCTCAATGGACTCCTAAACCACTTAACCGATTATAATAAAATTCGCACACCATGTGCAGTTCGATCCAACTTGAGAGATAGGATAGTTTAAATCTCAAATTATAGTCGCAATTTTAATTTATTGCTAATTATTTGTCTGTTATTATTTGACAGTCACAATTATCTGTTAACTCCAAATGATTCTAACAGATGTCGATACCTTTCGACTGGGTTGAGTAAGTAATCAATAGATGGCGCTGCTGGGCCCATCAGTTTAGGGTCACTGGATCTAGTAAGCTCCGCTTACACGGGTACGGACATTGGGTGGAGCTAATCGGAACGATTACCCAAAAATTGACCAATGGCATTGCACTTTAATTTGTTTAAACAATTTAGAAAAGAAGAAGACAAACTGTCATTTTTCAAATTGACGTGACATTGACATTTTGATGCCCGATGCAAAATGTAAACAATCACAAGGGTTTTCGAATAAAATTTTGGGTGTTTCCTATGGATATTTGACTAATTTTAATTTCCTTTTAATTTTTCGAGTTGAATTCCAATAATTTTGCATGTGCACGCCATATTGACAATACTGCAAGTATAATATTTTGTAAAGTGGCTAGAGGAATGTTGAAACAATAACAGGAGTTCTTTAGTACAAATCATATTTTAGGTCGCTAGACATTAAATTCGAGTAAATTCTGAAGATTTTCCTGGAATTTTCAAGAAAATGATAAACCTGATTTGAAAATTCAAGCAGTGAAGTAAGTACCTAGGTACTTTGTCAAACAATAATATTTGGCAATGAAATGTAGAGATGGAGTTCACAATGTAATGGATTATTTGGCTTACTTGTTTTCAAATTTAAACTTCAATTCACTTTTCATAAACATATATTCAACAAATGGACTGTAACAACGTGTTTTCGCCCACCATAAGCGGATCAATCACACGGGTATGAAACGGAAAGGGTTCAACATTGCCGCCTCCGTTGAAAGGCTGAGCGTTTGAAGAAGAAAATAAATAAATTGTTCATGATGCATCAACATTGATAGGCAGCTTGCATAGTTTATTTATCGCGCGTTTCACTTCACCACTTTGAGTCTTGATAGATGCTACACGTACCAACTGGTCTGCGCCGAGATAAAGTTTCAAAATCCGTCCTAAATGCCAATTCATTGGAGGAGTATTTTCACCTTTTAGTAGGACCATATCACCAACTTTCAGATCAAGACTTCGATCGGTTTTCCACTTGGATCGTTGCTGTAGCGTTGACAAATATTCGTTGCCCCAACGCTTCCAAAGATGTTGTATTTTTTGTTGAAAATGAGATAGTCGATTTGAAATTACATCTTGAATATCCAACTGTGGTATGGAAGTGAGTACGTCTTCGATAAGGAAATGGGATGGGGTTAATGGGATGAGATCACAAGGATCGTTGGATAATGGAGTTAAAGGTCGGGAATTTAAAATAGCCTCTACCCTGTGCCTCTACCTGAACAACACAGACCACGTTAATTATTTTTGCTCAACAAGCATACACGAAAGGCGAGTTCTGAAATTCAACAGTAACTTCCGTCAGATCTATCACCGATGCCTCTCTCTCTGTTTGTCGTTCGTCACAAACAGAGAGAGACATCAGTGACAGAACTGACGGAATTTACTGTTGAATTTCAGAACTCGCCTGAACTCAAACACTTCTTCTTCTCATATTCTCCGAATTCGTATAAACAAATTATCCTACAGTACGATTGGCCGATATTTGGGTATATTCTGGGATTGGCCAATTTACAACAATTTTCGCCAGGGCCTCGCCCATTGTCCGTACCCGAGTAAGCGAAGCTGACTAGATCCAGTGACCCTACATCAGTTGGCAGAACAAATTGAATCAAGATGTCGATACCTTCCGACTGGGTTGAGTAAGTAATCAATAGATGGCGCTGCTGAGCCCATCAGTTGGCAGAACAAATTGAATCATGAAATCCAGCTCAAAGAATCAGGACAGCAGAAGGTCATGCACAACCACAAATGGTTTAGATTTGGAAAATCCATGTTTTTCTCATGGGCAACTATATGCTGCGTGTTCACGTGTTGGGAAACCGTCGAATCTATTTGTGTTAGCTAAAGACAGGTTAACCAAAAACATTGTGCACCGATTGGTGTTAAATTAAATTGAAATTGATATTATTTATAATTCAAAAAAATAGATATTAATGTTTAAAAGTTTAAGACTGTCTGCCTTGCCTACCTCATTCATGAGTTTAAGCGTCACATGTTATTTACTGTATCATACTGTAATATACTTATATTTGTTATAAAATTAAATGGAAATAATGAATCTGATAAATTTTTATTTTGTACCTATTGATTTCTGGTTAATATCAAGTGTAAGAACATTTTAATTAATTGTGTTCAACGTACTTCCCCTTCAAATCTCAATCCAGTGAATTTGTATACCAACATCAACATTTTCGTCTTTGTTCGTAAATAATTTCATTGTACTAAAGGGTTATAGTAGTAGAAAGTCAAATAAGGAGATCACCATATTTTTCTACAAATACCATCTGTGTGAAAAAGCATAGTGGACTCCGTGACTGATGTTCTCTTATTGTTCCTCTTAGATTGTTTACTATAATGTAATATAACAAAAACTTTAGCCACAGCAACGCGTGGCCGGGTCAGCTAGTAGACTATAAATATTCGAATACTCTCGAATGCAATTTATTCCGTCTTTTACGGATATTCACATGCAGTCGAAATTCCCACAAAACCAACTTTATTGGTTCGGAAACTCTGCGTTCATAAAAAAGTAATACGATTTATAAGTGTCAAAATCCAAGATGCACATGGTTTCCAGACTAACATTTTTCTATGTACACAAAGGAAGCCCCTCAAGTGGCCTCTCCCTTAGCTGTGGTTGTTTCATCGGGGGCGACTGGCCACGGAAATAATACCAGTTGGGAGTGGCTACAGGAACGACTGATCGTCGAGATAGATGTATGAAACATTATAAGATGGAACTCGAAATATTGAGGGGGTAGCTGGATGAAAAATCAGACAATAGTTTTTGACGATAATGTTACTCGGCCTCTTATAATTACAGTTTAAAAGTGATTATTTTTTGGTAGATGAATGTTTATTTCGTAGTTTTTATGGATCAGTAAACTACCATGATCTGAAAAAATCAAGAATTAATGTTGAAATCCATACAAGTGTAGAAGGGTAGATTTTTATCCTTCCCCGAAAAGTTGCAGCGGTAATCAAAAACAGTTCTCTCTAAAGGAAAGACGTCAGCAAATTTTTGTATATCTTAGATTTGCCAATCATAAAAATGAGTATTTTCATGTATATATAAGTTCGCATTATTTTTTTGATAGGCAAAATTTGAGTTATACGAGAAGTTACTGACTAATCGGACTTGTTCTATCCAGAAAGAACTGTTTTTCAATAGACGCAGCAACTTTTCGGGGCAGATTGAAAATCTGCCCTTCTACACTAGTATAGATTTTAATATTATTTCAAGTTTTTTCATATTGCGGTAGGTTACAAACCCGGAAAACTACGGAACAAATATTGATCCACCACAACAAAATGACGTTCAAACAGAACTCTAGCAAAGAATTTATTTCATATCTATAGACCGTACTATATATATATATATATATATATATATATATATATATATATATATATATATATATATATATATATATATATATATATATATGTTTATTTGAAAATTTCTTGACACTGCCATTTCACAGTCGATATCCCAATTTTTTTCCCGATATGTTCGATCAATCAACCTTTTAATTTTATTTTTGTTTTATTTGACCAAAAAATCCATTGCACCCTTTCTTGGATTTGATTGCCTTATCCGATATCTGTTTTTATATAAGTTGTCTTTGTCTTTTTTTGCTTTGTAGCAGGTTTCAATAGAGTTAATAACATAGACAATGGAAGTTCGAACCAATACCATTTAGCAAAGAACATTGTCCACCACATTTGAGCAAACCTATCAGATCATTTCGATCCACATATCCCGAAATCATCATTAAAAATTTTATTATTATCTTTTTTATCCCAAAAAAAAAAAATATATTTATAGTAGGGACATATAAAAGTACTAAAAGAAACAAATACATCAGTTTATGTAGTTAACAATGAACAATGATTCAACTGATGAAGAGTAGGGGGAAAAGGATAAATATTTCAATTTTGTGTTGAGTAATATTTCTAATATTTCTTCAGGTACATCTTGAGGAATTGTTTCGAACGTGAACTCCATTATGGAGAAGAGATTTTTGGCGAATTCTGTTTCGACTTAGGTTAAATTAAGTTCAGTTCTCCTTGTACTGAATTTTAGAACTGAATGTTTGATGTTTCTCCTGGAAAAATGGATGAATAGAAATATTTTCATTCTGAAAATTTCATCTAGATTCAAAAGCTCCCTTGATTTATATAAATTTGCAGTATAGGTTCTGATACATCCAAAATGAAAATGTCCTTCACTATTTCAGTTCGTAAAGTTTCTAGAGATTCCGAAGAGGATTTGTTTGCTGTGCCCCAATCAGAAATTAAACACTGTAATTTTGGATATACCAAACTGAAATAAATGAGTTTCAAATATTTCAATGCTGCATTATTCCTAATTCTATACAATATATCAATGATTGCTGAAATGTCTCTCCTCAGGTATCCAATGTGAATCGTCCACGAAAGTAAATGAACCCCAAAATTGTATAAAATTTGTATACTTTATTTCGTATTTATTGAAATGGATTCTTAGTATTTTTCACGATAGGATTTTTGAAACTAACATGAAGGAAGATTTCTGGAAATTCGAAGTGAATTTGTGTTAAGACAACCATGGGCTAACAGTCTGGAGGTCACTTTTGATATTTGACTTGATATCGTCGACACTTCCCGAAAAATATACAATCGTAGTATCATCTGCGAATTTTCATCTGACCATATAAATCCAGCTCAGATATTGAGTTTATGTACATTGAATGTTGGTGCCTAATCAGATTTGCCGGTAAGAGTTCCTGAGTATATATTGCTGTACAATTGGATGCCTAGTCATTCCCGGAAAATGGGGATGCGCAGTTTATCGAAGTATAATGTTGCCAATATGTGAAGACGAAATCGAAGTTTTCCTTTGATGTGTGGGAAATATTGAATTAGTCAGTGGCGTTCGGACATTAAGCTCTGAAATGTAATGAATTTCAAATAATAGGAATACCAAAATCAAGTGATTTTATTGTCATTCTCGAAAACTAGGTAACTTTTGAGTCTGATAGTTGAGAGGCAGAATGATCTCTTGTGACGGGTTTCATATGATGTCAAAACAGTCGATTATGTTTTTAAGTTATACAGTGCGGTCCATAGTTATGGAATAAATTAATTTTTAGCGTTATTATGTATTTTATTGAAAAATCCCGAAACAGGTCCATTTTTATTGTTAATTCGACAATGTACAGTATCACAATATTACCCCCTTCTTGTTCCCGCTCTAAATTATGAGCACCCTCTCAAAAATTTCCAATGAGAACAGAGAAGAAAAAATACGATACCAATCTGGTATTTTTCTCGAAAGCAGACAGTACTGCCCAATTAGTTCTAACGACGAATATGAATTAGGAAACACATCAGAAGGTGATGCGGTTTTCAAATGCTCGTGAAGTCTTGCTAGAGTTGCACAGATCATATGAGGGAAATGTAGGAGACAAAACCTTTGACCTGTGTACCCAGTTCTTCAGCTATAAAAGACAACTAACAAAAGACATTGCAGCAAATACATCAAAGCTGAAAAACTTGTAACATGAACTTCGAATGGAGATTGCTAAGGATGAATTAGCAAGTAACAGTGCTTATTTGTAAGATATTGGAAACCTTACCATATTAATATTTTCTTTTCAAGTCAGGGTGGATGATGATACCAAAGACAGAAAGAACATTTGATAATCGCCCAGTAACTCAACAGGAAATGGCATCAATATGATAATTCTTGCCGTTACTAGTAATGTCATAACTAGTGATTGTGAATAACTGGCCACATATCTTATCTCAAACCGATATGACTTTTTTCAAACCTTTAGGTTTTTCGATAGAACTCAAACAGTCACAACTACGAATGGGTACTCCATTGGAGCTGTTGGAGAGGGTACAATCACTGTTGGACCAGATGTAAATGAAAAGTCTGAAAGATTGACTCTTGCTGATGTTTGGTATGTCCCCAGTATAAAGAATTTTTTTTCTGTCCGTTCTGCTCAAGACAAACATCCAAAGAGTCAGTTCATATAGACATGTTGTAGCTCTCATTCATCTGATGACCAGATATAGCCTATGCAGTTGGCTATGCAGTTGGCTATGCATCTAGAATCCTGAAAAATCCAAGTTCGCAAGATTTTATTCGTGTCAAAAAATATTTCGCTATATTCAAGGGTTCTAGATTATGGCATTCTGTGCAAATATCAATTGAAAACTGGAATAATTTGAAGTTTGAGTGATGCAGACCATGGAGGAGACAATACTAAGGACAGGTCAACCACTGGAGTGGTTTGCATGTATGCTGGTGGCTCTGTATCCTGGCTAAGTCAACGGTGACCATCAGTATCCATATCAAGTATTGAAGCAGAAATTGTTGCCGTAAGTGGCACAAAATCCTGAATAGCATCGCCGTACTAAACATATACAGACGAGACATTTTTTCGTGAGAGAACTCATCTCTGAAAATTCAATTGAAGTAAAGAAAATAGCTTCATAATTTCAAATTGCAGTCATAATGATGAAACCACTGTTCAAACCAGAACTCTGTGCGAAAGTCTGGGACTGACTGTGAATCAACAAAATACTCAATGAGGGAGGTTCATCTAATTTTATATAGTAAACGACCTAGGATTAGGAAGACTCATGTTATCTACTTTTCTGGATTTATGATGGAACGTTCGTCACTCATTGTCAATTAATGAATTGATCTCTTTTTGAAATTGATTACACATTGTATAAAGGGGCTAATTATCATTTCCTTATTTATTCTGGTTGCTTAAAAGTATTGTATTCAATTAACGACTTCATCAGTCACGAATCCATTTTGAGATTCCATAAGTGTTAAAACATTTCGGACCTAGTTCTCAGTGATTTCAACTATATAAACATTCAGAAATAATTTGGCAATAAAAAAAAGCATTGAATATCGATGACCCACGCATATTTTTGACCACGCCATATAATTTACTGACATAGAAAGCTATACGCGGCATATCAACCCACTTCAAATTTGTGACAATTCGTCTGAATCGCATTGCATATTCACTTATGAAAATCATTGTATCTAGAAAGTCGAAAGCAATGAGAAACAAGAGGTGATGTTCCAATTTGACCCGGTGACAGGCCACGGTCACTCCCGGTCATTGTTTCCAGTATTTTGCTTGCAAATAGAGAGAATAAAGATCTTGTCTTCAAATTGTTACCACTGCACGGTACATTTGCAAGTGCATGAGCGCACCGCCCTCATCTTGGGAGATACTTGTGAGGTTTGCGATGGCAGAGATACATTTTCGACAGAAACATGTCGAATAACATTTTTCTGTTTGAATGTTTTCATTGGGTTGTGGGTTCAAAAGTGGATGACATTCTTCGTGACAACTCGTTAAAATCGACCCTTCTGTAACTTCATTTCATGTCCGCTAGAGATAGTATTTCTAGTATCAAAATGCTTATAGTTAGTTCCATATGTTGTCTCCTTTAAACAGTATATTCTTGAATCAAGAAAACAAATGTAGGGTATTAATTTGTTTTTTCGTGAAACTATTTCTTGTCTCTTTTCGAAATGGTTTTGAAAAAGAATATGGAACTTCTATGGACGAATTAAGATAAAAAAATTGCAAACACCAGATGTTCAAATTATAATCAAATAGATAGCAATCATCAGATACTTCAACACAACATGAAGGAGGTAAAAGCAAACGTCTGTGAACGATTTACACAAATTAACAAAGAGTACTTGTCGATTTTATGATTTTACTTCTTTCATACATTTTTTTACTCGAAACTGTCATCTGTCAACAAAAATCATTATATTTGGGGTTACCGTTAATGTTTTTGTTTAATTCTAGAAACATTTGCTTCTATTGATATGTTCGTTTATTCCATTTCTGAGACGTACACTTATTTCATAAAAGAATAATGAAACAGCTATTTCCTATATGGCTCGAACTTTCCTTGCACACGAATCTTCAATTGAATCAATAGCATCAATAGATGAAATAATTATTAATTCATTTGTTAGTGGAATCCTGACTAAAAAACAATCAACAGTTCAATTAATCCTCCCGAATAATTGAGAATTGAGTTCGGCTCTTATGTCTCTAGAAGCGTATGCTGGAATTTCTTCAATCATCTTCGTAGTATTTGCCAGGGAAAGAGTTACATTCTGATATGTGCCAGCACATCAACCTAATGTGTAGGTAGTTGAAACTGGCCTGAACAAATTGTTCAAAACGTAATTTGATATATTTAAGTGTATGTCCCCTAATGTACACCAGTACTTAGCGAATTATTCAACCTTTTCTATAACTTGGGGGTTTCTCTTGAGTACTAGGAAACAGCAAGAGATAAAGAACTTCACTTTGTCATTATAGACCAATTGCAGGGCTTCAAATCATTTCCAAAGACTTGGAAAATAATCAATATCAAGCTTATCAAATATCTGGATGAATAATGATCGACAATACGGGTTTCGCTATCAAAGATCAACCAGTGACTTATTGGCGTATGTTTCACATATTTGGCAGTATTTCATAAAAAAATTCGGAGAGACGTTAGCTGTTGCACTCGACATTTCGGAATGTCGAGTTTGGAATCAGGACTTTTTTCTAAACCGCCGTCTTATGGTTTGCCTCGTCAATTCTTCTTTGTTTTTGTTCCTATATGCTCTTGGCGATACAACTGCCAGAATTGATTTTCAATTATTGGGACGAGACACACTTGCAGACCGGTTTCGGGCTATTTGGCTATGTGGAATTTCTTCTGTGGAGAATCCCGAACTAAAACCTGTTGGATGTAATCCAATGCCCTTCGTGGTATTAGCCAGGGGAGTATTTGTTTTCTGATAGGTTTAAGTCCGTCAACCTATAGTGTAGGTGGGTTGAGGCTGGCCTGAACAAATTGTTCATTTTCAGAATATTTGATTTAAAGCCAGTCTTCGAGCATACCCATGAATAGTTGCGTGATTCGTATTTCCTTGTACTAGGAATTGGGCCATGCGGATATGCTCTTGGTTATTACCTAGTCTACGGGCAGATGGCGCAGCAACGGCTATTTTGCTGGTTGTTTGTATCAGCCTAGGTCTAGGGAAGATACTCGAATATGATTTTTGATTACGGTAAGTCGTCGACTTATGTTAATGATGGCACTGCCTTGCCCTAACGAGAGGCATTTTTAGAATATTTAAAAGTGAATATTATAAATGAATATATAGAAACATGGTGGGGTACAAAAATACCCCAGTTAGTAATTAAGAGGTATTATTATCACTCAGTATTACGAAGGTTAAGAGTAAGGTAGCTATATACTGGTGTGTTTACTCCATATAAGAGGTTGTCAGCAAATCAGACGACCGATATAGCAACCTTGATAAAAAATTCGATGATGTAGGCGTAGTAGTACTGCAAAAAATCCGCCAGGTACCGGCACTCTTGCAGTGGAGATGACAGTCCTGTGTTGCCAAGTGGCCATGTCGTTGCGAATTCTGGTCCAGATCAGTAGAAACACAATTCAAATTTATTCCAACTGAGAAATTATTTTCAAACTACATGGAATAAATAACGCATAAAGTTAAACACAAATTTGGTGCGTTTTGGTGTTTTCAATAACCTCACATATCCAGTCCCGATAAATTCTCTATCCTTTTACAAAAACATCAGAATTGGCAACAGCGTGTTCCATGGATCGTATGATCACGAAAATTAATAGAAATTTTCGATTACCAGCGCTCCCTCATGACCACTGATGAACTACCACGCCTTGTCCACAGGTTTGTCTGATACAATTTCGCAACATTAGAAACACCAGTATATAGACATCTTAGTTAAGAAGTACACTCGGAACACACAAGTCGCAAAAACAAAATATACAATTTGTCTAATCACGTCACTATTAGTATATTTTTTGGTAAAATTCATGGTAACAAGATGAAAGGCGATTTTCCTGTTTTTATAAAACCTGATAATCAAATTTCAGTTTGAATTGAGAAATATAAGATATAATAATAATAATAATATAATCGAGAGGCCGTGAAAACATTGAATTGACCATAAATTTCCCAAAATAATATAGTAGTAGTAACGGGAATGAATAAATTATATACCTTGTTCTCAGAATTCACTTCTCGTCAGCTTCTGATGGTCTACAAGGCTCAGATACGACCTATCTCAGAACCTAGTTTTCATGTGTGGAGTTCAGCACCAAAACATTCATTGAGGCTTCTCGATTCTATTCAGAGAAAGGCAATCCGTCTTGTTGGTAATTCTTCGCTCACAGACTCGCTCACTTCATTGGGACATCGTAGAAGGGTCGGACACTTGTCTCTCTTCTATAGATATTTTCACGGTCGGTGCTCTTCTGAATTGTTATCAATCGTTCCACGCTTGGCATTATTTTCACGTAGTACAGAATTCCCACCCCTTTGTTGTGAGTTTGGAGACCTGTCGAACCTCTCTTGGTCGGGGATCTTTTTCAAATAAAACAGCTGAACTTGGAACTTTGTTGAGAAAGGTTTTTTCGGAGGCTTACAAACTTGAAAATTTTAAGGGGAATGTTAATTCGTATCTGCTGTCCCTTGATTCGCGCGATGTCCTTCGAACATTACAGGGCTTTCCTTTCGTGCATATAAAAACAAAAAAAGGGAAAATCTCTAGTAGTGTGATGACAAATTCTACACTCTGTTCGTGCGAGTTCGGTAAACCGGGATGATTTTTGTTCAATATGGAAATATATCATATACATAGTAAGCTTGAGATATTTTGAAGTATTGTGAGACATCTTCAACTGATGAATAATCATTCCTTTCTTGCTATAATTATAGCTGGCTATGTGAAGATGACGAAGAAAACTTTCTAATTGTCACCCAACTTTGTTCGAGCAGTTTATCACAACTCGCCTCATATACCGAACGCATCATCGATTGTTCAGTGGGAGAAACTAGCAGGCAAGGTCTGAATCTCGAATGTGTATGTATCATATCATAAGTGTAAGCGACCATGATCCCAAAACCCAGGAATGCAGCAGGCCATGCCTAGACAGACGAATATCGTACAGAACAAAGTGATGAGACTGCCTTCGAATGCTGCCATCTTCATCTCGTATCTCCTGTTTTTGTTCAGTTGTTTACACGTGTATAATTGTGGTGTATAGCGATTATAGCTAGCGAAGTGCTTTTATTCGTTGGCAAGGATTTATTGGTTTATGCTAAGAGAACGGGTTAAATCGGTTGTCCAGATTATTCAGACGCATTTTTCACGAAGAGAAGTGATTCCTCACGGTATGCGGTACAGGTTGTGATAATGATGGAATTCAGTTTATTCCAGATATGGAATTTTCAATTGAAGTTTTGTTGCTGGTTTTATTTCGAAATGTTAATGAACACTATACCGAGCTTTAACGAGATGTCTGAATTGTCCACCAAGGCAAAATGAGACACCGTCAACCTTCCCGTTGGCTAGTTTTTCTCTCTAGGACCTTCCTCACTGGGAGAATATATCACAATTATATCCCACTGCTTTTTGAACTGAACTGAACTTAACGAAAAAAAATTAACATTTTAACCCTATATTCAATTCATTTAATGATTTCATGCCATCCCATCGACTTTGTAACTCGTCTCCACACGTTCCTTATGGCATTGAAATGTTTTGAGAAATTAGGTGTTTTTTACCAGAATTCTTTGAATATAATAATTTTCTCTCCTCTTGTGAAAACTGTTTCAAAACACTGATTGATTCTAAAGAAAATTCAAAAGACGGAAATAAGTTAACTGGATTCATAAAAATGACGATTTTTTTTAATATGTAACGAAAATAGAAGAAATTACGAAAATGGAACCGGCATTATCTCATACGGGAGTGAAAACAGAAAAAATCAACAAGAAAACAAAAAAAATTACACGGAAATCGAATTGAAGCTGAGAATATTACGGATAAGTAACAAAATACCTCGAAATTTAATTAGAAAGGATGATGGTATTTGAAAAAAAATTAAAATATTAAAATCCCCTCATGAAAAAACCTAATGGGTTGAAATGAAATGACAAAGCTCTGGCAAACCGAAAATGAGAAAATTGTTAAAATCATCAAATGAATTGGAATTTGCGAAAAGGAATGAAGAAATATAAAATAAAATTGAATGGAAAAAATTTTAATTACATTAAAAATACAGGAGATTAATCAAAAAATCAAACGAAGTTGAATTGGGTGTATGAAGAAATACGTTCTGGACAACGAGAATGAATGAACTGAAATCATAAAAATTACTTTTTTTTTAAATATGTAACGAAAATAGAAAAAATTACGAAAATAGAACCGGCATTATCTGATACGGAAGTGAAAACAAAAAAAATCAACAAGAAAGCAAAAAAAATTACACGGAAATTGAATTGAAGCTGAGAATATTACGGATGAGTAACAAAATTCATTGAAATTTAATTAGAAAGTATGATGAAAAAATTTAATGGGTTGAAATGAAATGACAAAGCTCTGGCAAACCGAAAATGGGAAAATTGTTAGAATCATCAAATGAATTGAAATCTGAGGAAAGGAGTGAACGAATATTAAATAAAATCAATTGGAGAAAATTTGAATTACCATAAAAATACAGGAAATGAAACAAAAAATCAGACAAAGTTGAATTGGGTGTATGAAGATATACGTTTTGACAACGAGAATAAATGAAGTGAAATCAAAGTTAAGATGGAAAAAAAATCAAAACGAGATGTGAAAAGGGAAAGAAACTTAGTTTTCCGAAACAGACTTCGAAGAAGTTTAGTATATAACACACACTCACGTGTATATTTTCCACTCATGTGAAAAATATCACTTTCTGCACTAGAAATGTACACTAGTTTTCCTACGACCACATATTTTATTAAACAATATGTAAATATCAGACTGATTGAGCAGCTGCCTAACGTGATCTTACGTTTCATTTGTAACAGTATTTGTTTGAATATTGGTTCGTATTGATACCAACTACTGAAATAATTATAAATTAACATTTTCAAGCTTTCGTTGCAAAAAAAATAAATTTTGTTTCATAATCATAATTAGATCGATGTTAATATTTCTGATAGAGTTAATTCAAATCTGAATCAGCTCAGTTGGCAGAGATGACCTAAAAGTTGTGGGTTCGATTTTCGGCTTCAACACTTTTCTTTATTTTTTATGAATGATCAGATTCCAGTCCAGTTTTCATGTAAATAATATCAATAAGGAAGAGCAATTGATAATTACATCTGCAAATCTTATAGGATTCACGGTTTCGACGGCATATTGACAGCTGTGCGGAAAGTACTTTCCGCACTAGTGCTACTAAATAGGAGTAGAGAGAGCGATGTGTGTAACTTTTTTATATGGTCATAGGAAAAAATTATTTCAACATGAGAAGACCAAACGACCACCTCGATTTCCAAATATGGGATATTATTCAAGTCATTTGTTTGTATGATAGATTTTACGATTTTCAAAACCGACAGTCGACATTTTCGGCACAGAGTAATGCCAATCAAGTTCCCTAACATTTGTCGACGGGTGTATTATAAACATGATTGTCGGTGAATTGTTGTAAAACAACTCGTGGAACGAATCCATAAAGGTTATTTGAGATCATAGGTGTCAACGAGAAAGAAGGACGAAACGTAAAGACAGCATTCAGATTCAACATACTATTTTACATAGAATGGAAGTATCTGTCGCGGCCAATCAAGTGTCTGGTAAGCGATACGGGATGTAGTAAGAACGTAGATGAGACACTGAATGTTTCAAGCGACTACGTGATATATTTTTACTATGGCTTTTATGTTGGTTTCTTTTTGATTCAATGCGGAAGAATGATCGAATTGAAATCTAAGATTAGGCGACTTTTTTAAAGTTTTACAGCGATAATTAATCACAATCCAACATCCAATTTGGTGCCTGCAATTTTTTAGTTGTGTTTGGGTAGTTTTTGAGCGCAGAGTACAAAATAAGTGTCAGAATTGGTATAACAGATATATGTTTTGAGATACGTAATATTGGCGCTCTTTTTAATAATCTCATCTTATTTTTCAATATATATACATATATATACATTTTATATCATTACTATTTTATTATTTACTACTACTGCGGTACTACCGTTGAAAAAAAAACAAAAATATAAGTAAGGTAATTTTCTTTATTACATAACAATAATCACTTATCACTTAAGAATCTTCGCTATATCTTTTACGACAAAAGGTAACATTAGTACCTGGATAAAATAACTTATTTTCATTTAATCTAGAGGCAAGGTAGCCAGCTCACTCTTTGGCGAAGTTCAGGTCTCTGATAAGGTAATTGAATTCTTCTTGATTGAGGCGTTGGGAATTTGTTGTATCTGCTTCAATGTCTTTTTCTAATTGCAAATGCTGAATTTCATCAGACGTGGATGTATCTTGATCATCTTCTGAAGTGTAGGTAGACTGCTGAATATTGGAATGGGTATTTCCTCAGAGTAAGGTACAGGCCTTCTTGTTGACTCTATATCAGGACATGTCCATTTTTGTCTATTGTTTCGATTGATACCCTTGATATTTACTATACAAAAATAACAATCATCGTGATGGTTTCTTGGTTCCCTGGACGCCAAAATAGGACACATAAGCTCTCTTCACAAAGTCAGAAACAGGTTTCCTACTTTCTTTGAAAGTGTTTTCACCACATATACCTATAACAAAACAAGTCTGGTTGATTTGAACAAATTCTACTTGTGTATGCCTTGCCTTTAATTTAATATTCGGAAAACGTACCCAAAATAATAAAGCAGCTTCACCTACAAAGGCTTGAGAGTAAACTGGAACCTTTTGAGGGTACAAATATACAGAAGGTAAAAAAAGGTCGGTTTTTACAATCACGGGCAAGTCATCGAAATGGGGTGAATACATACTCATTTTAGGTAAAAAATTCTCTTCATTATTTTCACCTGTTTTCAGAATTGTTGGCCTGTATCTGAAGAACAAGAGCTGCTTCTTGTACTGGACCAGTTCTTTCGATACACATCTGGTGATACTGGTGTGTAGATACAATCATGTATTCATCTAGAATTGATGAGAATTGTTGAAAATCTGAAAAACAAACGAATTGCAAATTCAGGAGAGTTTCGAGTTTTTTGGTCAGCTTTCAACGAAAAGATTTGAAAATGAAAATAGGAATAGACTAATTGATAAATCGGGAGATGGATTCCAGAATGTGAAGTGAATCCGAAATTGAAAAATATCCACTTAAACCTTACGAAGTGCGAACTCCTGTGATTCTCCAGAGCAATTCTTTTCGGCAAATAACACTGTATTTCGATTTTTGTCACGTTAGAGACTATAATTACATCGTTTTTTCATTTTCTGGAGCAAGTAAATATTTTTCGTGTTCATCATTGTTGTTCGCAAATTTTGTTCGTAATCAACATGCCACAGAAAGCTAAAATGTGGTTGACAGGGTGCCTTGCTGAGTGGTGTTTGTTCGGAATTCCATTTTCTATATTAATAATTCCATTGAAACCTGTTGCGAAGAAAAACTTAAAAAAAAATCCAAATCAAATAAGGCAATCGAATCCAAACAAAGATGTTTCAAATGGATTTTTTCGTCGAGGAATTAAATTTAAGGTTTGTTTGATCAAAGAAAATAATATTGTGACCAAAAAATGTTTATTGAATATGAAATGTTGGAACCAAGTTTCAAGCTGAAGTATTGTGAAAAAATGTTGAAACCAAATATCAAGTTGAGTGTACACGCGACGTTTCAATCACTGGTATCCGCGATCGTCTGCAAGTCATCACCCAACTTTGATATTTTATATTCAATTTTCTTTGATGAATCAATCCTTCAATTGCAAACTTTGACCAAAAAAACATTTGAACCGTTTTTCATTTAGATTTGATTGCTTTATTTGAATTGACTATCTCATAAGTTTTAAGAGTGTTGGATGTTTCAGTCAATTGAGAAGTCTAAGTGTTTTGTAAACGAATTATAAGTCAGTGCAGTAATTGTATTTTATAGTGAAGTTAATAAAAAGTTTAGTATTGTTCGGAGTATTATTTAGATAAGCGAACTCAGAAATATCGTAACAATATTCAAGCAAGTGCACTGTTTTTTGCACAAATCTTTTTCTGAATCTAGAATCTACAGAACTTATATGTGAGAAATCCGAAATATTCGCAAGATCCAGGAACTCACCATCCATGTGAATATATATCCTACTACGAAGTACAAATCCAATACTTGAGCTGAAGTTAGAAGTGTAAGTATATATTATTGTTATATTCGTTTGGAATAACATCAGAAAAGTTTGAAATTCGCCTTTCGAGTTGAATGCTAGATGTTGGAAGAGAGTACAGAATCACAACTGGAACAGCTTATCCCATCCAGCTTGGCACAAACTCAGATACTTTTCCAGTTGTACTCTGGTAGTGTAGATCATGACGAAAAAAAAAAACACATTCTAGGAATGAATTTTAATACAGTGAACACATATAATAGGTATTTTTTATCTTAGTATACTTCACAGAGATTGCTGGGCATATACGTTATCAGTTCTGTGCCAAGATGGATTGGATAAGCTGTACAAGCATTACGTTTTCTCAAATTACTATTGTTTTTTCACAGAGATCAACTCGCATAACTCCACAATAGAAAGTTCATATCAGTTTCTGAATAAAATATACATATTTTGTTGTGAAATCAGAAACAATCACCTCCATTAAAGCTTAGTAGTATTTCAATCAATCAATCAATCAATCAAATATGCTTTATTGTCTAAGGAATCCTTATTGACAAAGCTACTGCAACTTCATAAAGTCTAAGTGTTAAAATATAATATTAAAATCATGAAATAAAATGAACCATCACTATATAGTTAAAAACATATGTACATAGACGAATACACATAAATAAGACAAATATTTGAACCATTGTAGATAATCACTAAATAAATAAACAATCACAGATAAGTGAGCATCGAAAATACTAAGTTAAAATGTATCATGGTAATATTCCCTTATGTCATAATAGGCTTTTTGCAGAAGTACTTCTTTAACTGATTTTCTGAATTTTTTAAAATTTGTTATTGCCCTATAGCACATTGGAAGGTGGTTGTATATTTTCTTGCTCTCATATATCAGAGAAAATTTGGTAATTTCTGATTTTGGGATTGGCAAGGGTATATTCCTACTTCCTCTTGTATCGTAACGTCTGTAATTATTTGCTGTTGAGTTATAATATTTTTTGTGTATTAGGCACACGGTTTCTAAAAGGAACAAACAAGGTACAGTTAGGATTTTTTGACTGATGAATAGTGGCTTGCAATGGTCTTGAGATTTTGCGTTACATATGTATCTGAGAGCCCTTTTTGTAGAATGAATACTGATTTCAGTAATTGCTGACTACATAAGCCCCAAAAGGCAATTCCATATCTCAAGTGCGACTCGATCAAGGAGAAATACACAGTTCTGGCTGAGGATTGATTGAGTTCATTAGAAACAACTCGAACAGCATAGCAGCCAGATGCTATTTTTTTGCACAAATTTGTTATATGTTCATCGAATTTTAATTTTTCATCTATAAATATCCCCAAAAACTTTGTGTGAGTTTTGTTAACTATAGCGTGATTTCCTATGAGTAGGTCGTCGAAATTGAACTTGAAGCAAACTATGTTTGTTTTATTTGTATTGAAACATAAAGAATTCGAATCGCACCACTGTTTAATCTTATAGAGATCCAGAGTTATGATGTCTTTGAGATTATCTTCATTTGTCCCACGCCAAAGGATAGTGGTGTCATCTGCAAAAAGAGTGAATTTTCCTCTGATATCAACAGTCACCAGATCATTCAGATAAAGCAGAAATAGAATAGGACCCAGAACCGAGCCCTGTGGTACACCTGCTGTATTATTCTCACATATAGCCTCAGAGTTTAGCTTTGATTATGCTGCCGAAAGAAAAACCGCTCATATGTTTCATAATACGTGTAAAATCATACCACAGAACAAAATCCTTTCAATGGAAAAGAGAGTGCAATTTACAATAAAGTCTGTTCTTTACGAACCAAAATATTTGGTAATACCTTCAAAAAAGGTCGGCGAAGAAACTATGGAAAATCCATAGTCTTTTTGTTTAATTTTTTCATAGAGGAAAAACGAACACATTTCACTTGTCATGTGCCATTTGCATTTCATTCCCCCTTTTCCGCACTTTTTTTCGTAATCATGTCATTTTTCAAGAATAAAATTCGAATTGAATAATCAATACGATTGGGGTTAGGAAACTTCGAGTGTTTTGATGAAAAATAGGGAAAAATGTGCTGTAAAAGATGAAATGAAGTGTACAAGGCACTTGAACAATATAAAGTGTGTTCTCATCATTTCTGGGTACAAATTTTTTTTCCTACTTCGAAGGGCAATAACAATAACTTCCGAACGAAGGGAGAACACAGCGTATTATTGACAAACACTTGATTTACAAGAATATATTACAGTTTCCTGTATGATTTTCACTTACAATGGGCTTACAAAACCGCGACACGTGTTTCGCTATTACAGTAGCTTCTTCAAGCAAGATAAATAAATCACTATTCTATAATACGCTATTCATATACAAGTAGGTCGAACGTCTCTTACAATAAAGGTCCGACTTAGGTCCGATATTCGACCCATAATTTGTCCAAATACTAATTAGTTACATACGAAGATTATTCCTAGAAATAGAATTATTGGCCGGGAACATATTCAACAATGAGGAGTTATTTAATTCAACCTGATCATTCAATAAATATTCTGAATTTTTCCCTCTATTGATTTCCAAGCTTTCTAGAAGGTCAAGTTTCCAACCTTTCTGCTCAAAATGCCTTATTTTGAACTCGTGGTTGAACTCATGACCTTCCAGAATGAGGTGACTTGAATAAGTAGAATTTGTTTTTCCATTCAATGGAAAAACAAATTCTACTTATGCAAGTCACCTCATTCTGGAAGGTCATGAGTTCAATCACGAGTTCAAAATAAGGCAAATGAGGCAAAATAAGGCATTTTCCATTCAATGGAAAAACAAATTCTACTTATGCAAGTCACCTCATTCTGGAAGGTCATGAGTTCAACCACGAGTTCAAAATAAGGCATTTTGAGCAGAAAGGTTGGAAACTTAACCTTCTAGAAAGCTTGGAAATCAATAGAGGGAAAAATTCAGAATATTTATTGAATGATCAGGTTGAATTAAATAACTCCCCATTGTTGAATATGTTCCCGGTCAATAATTCTATTTCTAGGAATAATCTTCGTATGTAACTAATTAGTATTTGGACAAATTATGGGTCGAATATCGGACCTTTATTGTAAGCGACGTTCGAACTACTTGTATATAAATAACGAAATGGAGGGATCGAAATGTTGACATTTCGCAACCCCGTCCATATATGATCGCTGAGAAAGTTATTCACCTTGTAGTTTCACTTTACGACATGTGTGAAAACTACATGTAGGTTCTTCACATTCAACAAATAGATGTTCATTCTTTGTTCTGTTTTTTGTTCTGTGAATTTTAGTTGTGATATGCATGCTGTTGAGAAGACACGTTTATTTTTCGACCAGATACACAATAAATTCCCGGAATTTTTTTGGGATATTACATGATATTTCATTTAATCTCTCGATATGCCAAGAATGAACATACACATCGATCGTCTACACAGCATTTAACACCTTTGGAACAAATTAAATATACTGAATATTCTCAGAGTATTTGTTGCATATCTTCATGAAATATTCACGGATAATTCAGATAATTGTTGTTAAATTTGTTCTGAAATTATTCTTTTCCGTTAACCAGCTGACGAACGTCAACCCTCAGAAGTCTAAACTTGTGCGAGCAATGGATTGACGAGGCCCGGTGGGCTTGAAAGGCGATATACTATGTATAGAAACTGATTTCATTCACTGAATTCAATAAAATCCCAAGACAAAATATAGCAAATCATTGTGCTATTTATTAGAATAAATACATGATGGTAATGAAACTTCTCATCTACCCCGTATATACAGCTGAGTGCCAATATGTCATAGATTCTAAAAACCTAATGTAAATCCTGTTGATATATGCTTTCTATTAGACGGCGTCTCTGGATTGGAGTGGGTTAACGGCTGATAAGTGTGGATATCTTGCGGCATGAAGTTGCGTTATATTGATGTGGGATGTGGGGGTGAACAAGGCTTATACGCTTTTTACATGGTTGCCAGACGTACTGAATCGAACTCGAAACATATAAATGGTAATGAACGATTGGAGTGTTGAACAAATTTGAGTTTCGGTTGAATTATTATCCGGTGGTATAATTTTCAAATGTCTGTTATAGATAGATAGATAATTTTATTCACCTATGAAGCTTTACACAGTGCAGTACAGTATTAAAACTTATCAGATTAGTCAATATACAAACACAAACAACCATACACCTACACACACACACAAACAGACAACATTCATTCAATTACTATAATACAGTATTAAAATATTCATAAAATCTTGATGTTTAATGTAGATAAATAAATGAATGGTTAATAAAATTACATATCACAATTATAAGTAGTTTTAAAATTTAAAAACTCATCTACAGAATAAAATGCATGATTAATTAAAAAGTCATAGAATGTCGTTTTGAAAACTTCAATAGTTTTTATGTCACCAATTATTTTTACACACTGGTTATAACACTTGATACCCAGATATGTGAATGAGTTTCGTGCTAGGCCTAGACGGGAAAACGGTGGACGTATTTCACTTGCATTACGAGTGGTATACTCATGTAGAGTATTTCCTCTAACATGACTTTGTTTTTCTTTCTGAATGTTGCCAGTTATCAAATATATATACATACAAGGCAAGGTCAGAATAGACAGTCTTTTAAATATTGGTCTTATAATCTTTTTCTGTATAAGAAATGCTTTATGTACGTGAGCAGAATTACCCCAGAATATCAGACCATAGCTTAATAAGGAATTAGCAAGTCCATGGTATGCTAGTTTAAGAATATCCAAAGATACAGTGCCCTGTAGTTGTCGAATAACAAAGCAAACACTGCTCAATTTGAATACTAGATTGTTTATATGAATTTCCCATGTGAGCTTGTGATCCACATAAATTCCAAGAAATTTAATGTGATCAATTTGCTCAATATACTTATGATTCATCCTTACCAATGGGCTATAATCATAACGAATATTCTTTTGCAGGAATAACATGAAAAACGTCTTGTGTATATTAACTGATAGTCCATTATCGACACACCACTCATAAAACATATTAGCTGCAATATTTGATATCTCCACTGATTTTGCTAGATTACTCTCCGCGATTAACTGATTGGTATCATCAGCATAAATGATAATTTTATTTTCGGATTGACATGAATATGCTATATCACTAATAAATACAATAAAAAGTAAAGGACCCAGAACCGATCCCTGTGGCACACCAACAGTTACATTTGCAGATTTTGATTTCACCGATTCAATCATTACTATCTGTGTCCTATTTTCTAAGTAGGATGCTATCCACTTGTTAGCTACACCCCGGATGCCCAGATTGTAGAGCTTATCTAACAGTAGGATATGATCAACTGTATCAAAAGCGCGACTTAGATCAAAAAATAGACCAATAGGAATTTGTTTATCATTCAGATATTGATAGATTTGTGTGCTTAATACTTTAATGGCAGTTTCGGTGGATTTACCATGTCTGAATCCGTGTTGACTATTTGTAATGAGATTGTTCTGTTCCAAAAAACAAGTGAGTCGTGTATTGAACGTACTGTCAATAACCTTGGCAAACTGGGACTGCAGGCATACATTCCTGTAATTACCAACATCTTCTCTAGATCCTTTACCCTTATAAATTGGGACTGATTTTGATATCTTTAAAACTTCTGGATAATGCCCATCAACAAACGACATGTTTATTATGTGTGATATTGGTTGACATACTAAATCAATAACTTCTTTTACGGCTTTTCCACAGATATCATCTACACCTGCAGAGGTTTTTTTTGTTGTTTTTTTTATAATTTCATAGATCTCCTGTGGTGTGGATGGTCTTAAAAATATAGTACTATTGAAAAATGTACGTTTCATGTTCTCCAAGTTCGGTTTGGTAGCTCCCACTCTCGTAAAGAAATCATTGAAGTGATTACAAATCTTAGTTTTATCTTTTTCCAGAATATTATTTATTGTTAGTTGTGTTGGTAGCGGAGTTGTTGATTTATTTTTTGCTTCATTGATTATTTTCCAACTTTCCCTTGATATGTTAATGGCATTTCTTATTCTATTATTATTATATTCTAATTTAGCCTTCTTGAGTTTTTCTTTATAATGAACTTTTAGACTTTTATAACGTTCTCTGATGCAATCATTTTGTGTATGTTTGACTATTTTCGACATTTCACATAACATTTGATGTAGATTCTTTATTTCTGAGTTAAACCATGGCTTTTTTTATTCTTAGTTTGTTTCTTTTTTAATGTGAAAGCAATGTTGAAGTAATATTCAAAAGTGGAGTGAAAACAATTATATGCCTCGTCTACAGTTTTCGAATTGAATACCTCAGACCATTTTTCATTTGTTACTAAGTTTCTGAAAGTTGTTAAGTTAGAGTCTGAATAGTCCCGTTTGAATATAATTTCATCTGACTCATCATCATTTGATGAAAATAGAAATTCACAAGTTTGAAATGTATGGTCTGATAAGTATGAATATTCAATATTCGTTGACATAATGGATAGATTGGAAAATATTACATCTATACCAGTTGACACAGTAGTAGAAATTCGAGTTGGTCTATCAATGTGGTTTATCATGTCAAATTCCTTGAATGAATTAAATACTTTGTGAGTGTCTTTATTTTCAGCTAAAAAGTTTACATTGATGTCACCACACACAACATAATTATTGGTTTTCTCATAGATAAGGCTCATCAGACCATACATGCTTTCTACAAATATATCTAGATTACTGTCAGGTGTTCTATACACAGTAACTATAAATAATTTGCCTATTTCAAGCTGATTCTCTATCAAAACTACAATTGCCCACTTCCACAAAATATAGATATTCGGCATTGAGATTCAGGCCTCTCGTCATCCCAAATTTCATATACGAAATGGATACTGGTAGTAGTAGTAGTAGTATTCGTGAGATGAGACGTTTCGTTTTCATCAGGATAGCTTAGAAACTGAGGATCTGCTTTGGAACAAGCCACTTTCTGAATCGATGGTTCTCAGAGCAATTTATGAGAAACTATCGAAGAAGTTGAAAGCAAAGCAAAACAGTGGGGTTGGATAAAAGAATTAATCATCGACAAAGTAACGAGTCTCTGGAAACAAAGTTTGTTAAAATCTTAAAAATTCTTATATATCGTTAAAGGCATGACGGGTACATAGGAAGAGAATACTAAAATATCTCCTACGTCTTGTACTGCAATGTGAGATGAAGGATGCAAAAAGCACAAATAATCATCGTCTCAATATATAATGCATGCAGAATCTGTACATATAAGAGTTCAAATCGTCAACGTTCTTCGGAATCGTTAGGTACAGCTTATCCAATCCATCTTGGCACAAACTCAGATACTTTTCCAGTTGCACATTGTTAGTGTATACCATAACGAAAAAAAAAAACAACTTCTAGGAATGAATTTCAACACAGTTAACACAAAAATAGGTGTTTTTCTTATCTTAGATTACATCACAGAGATTGCTAAGCATATACGTTATTAGTTCTGTGCCAAGATGGATTGGATAAGCTGTACCTGCAAGGAATAGTCATCGCATTGTATTCAGGCTTTCGATCAATACAAGATGGTAGAAACACATGTTTTCGCACAAATACTGAAATTGACAATTCATGAAGTTGATTAAGGTTTTGCTCAATAGATGGTAGCAGAGGGTTCTGGCTAGTGCTCTAATTGTTCAAATTATTGGGCTGGCTTATCTTGTCAATGTGTAAGTAGATTTTCTAGTATTATTTATTAGATTTAATAAATGTTATGTGGGTAATATTTTCATCACGCGAATTGATGCATTGTTTTCTCATTCAACACAGCATTGAAGCTCACAGAATGGATTGCAATGTTTGAACATCATAATTGAAGTACATGGAATCTTGAGGAAATGATAATGTTGGAGAAAAAAAATTGTTGATAGCGACGTAGGGTAGATATTTCCGAAAATGTTTTGCCATCATCCGTAATAAATTGAGCTTGATTGTGATCACATGCTCATTCGAAAGTTAATTCTGAGACTTTGATATGAAATCGGGAAATTGATCAAACATTTTTCACTCATATGTATATAGTTGTACTAGTACTCTGAATAAGATGTGTATAACTGAATATAACTTTTTATTTTGTTTTTCCTTCATTTTAAAAGCTTTATTCAAAATAGAAGATGGGTTGAACCCCACTTATCATAATTCTGGTACGGAAACAACCTATTAAACTGAAGGAAAAACATTGCACATATCAGCTCTCAAGAGCTAATTGAGTATATAATATATCGTTTGGAATGAATATCCAATCACCAACAAATAGATCCATACAGTTTTTATTCACGAGAAATAATTGGAACAGCAGGGATATCGCCATGTGTATTTTTGACCCTTTGACTAGCATTTGAGAAATGAAAATTATATCAGTATGCAAAAAGGTGACACAGTTAATGAAACTTTCATTATGATCCCGATGTGTGGAATACTCACCTGATGTTCAATTACTCCCATTTAAAAAGATTCAGGGAATATTTGCTCACAGGACATAGAATTGCACAAATTTCATCTAATATGTTCTATGATTTTTCAATGTATTTTTATGTAGGACTCACTTAGTTCATCATGATATCAGACAGAAATTGTAATATTATTACGAAGAGTTTGGTAGGACAAATTACTTCTCTCATGGAAAATGTTTCATCTGAATCTGTTTAAATAACTGATATCAGTCAAGTATTACATCTAACGATTTTATTTGTTGGACAGTATACACCCCTGCATCTGCCAGAAAATTGTGACGGAGACTTGGCAACACCGCCGATTCAAGGGAAAGAATAGCAGGGGTGGCCCACCCCAAGTCATCTGCTCGTCACCCACCAGGCAGCTGGCGTAACTGACGCTTATGAGATGGTCCTAATATTTCCGTTCTTCAACGAATCATCGGAAGGCGTTTGAGATATCACGTGCGTTCCTAGAATCGAACCAGGTTGCCTCTTCGTTGAGCTGTTTCGATGTTATTTTTTCATTTCACGGAATTTGACCTTCTCGAACACCTTGCAACTGGAAACTGACCGTTTAGTTTTTTATTATCGTGAAAGATTTGTATTCTGATACTCAGTGTCTTCTGGTTTGAATAGGCTAAATTTTGTTAGCAGGTAGTGATTACAATAACTATGGAGAAACGGTATCTTCGTAGTCTTTTAGGTTTATAACCTATCGTACTCTGGAGACGAGCGAAGTATAGAGAAATGAGGATTACATCAAAATTGGTCAGAAAAAAAAATAAATCTTTATTCACATTTCGAGAAACAAACCTGCAACTTTTCAGGAAAGGCTGGAAGTCTGTACTTCTACACTTGACAAAAAATAAACTTTTCATCTTTATTTACCTTTCGAAAACCAAACCTGCAACTTTTCAGGGAAGACTCAAAGTCTGCACTCCTACACTTGTATGTATTCCAACATGAATTCTTCAGTTGTGCAGATTGTGGTAGGTTAGGAACCAAAAAAACTATAGAGAAAAGATTCATCCACCAAAAAAATAATTCTCAAACAATTTTGTGAAAAACTGTATTTTGGGGGTTGAATGCATACTGAATTTTTCAGTAAAATCCCCTAGAAATGTATTTTTGCTTATGTAGATTATCAAATATGTTCAACTGATGGGCAAAAATGTAACTCTACCGAAGAAGAATTGGTTGAGTTATATTTGAGTCAGAAACTATGATTTCCAATCATCAGATCCATTTGAACTTCTCCGATTCATTCAACAAAATATTTGGTAAGATATATTCCCAAAGGTGCCGATAGCTGTCCGTTTTCTTCTTACCATATCTGCAGCTTTCGGAGAAGTATAAATCAGTTTTAGTAAAATGGAATTGATACATGTGATTTTGTCGATAGAAAATGGTAATGCAAGTTAGGCTGGATTCAGACAGATACGAAATCCGATCGTACGACGATCCGATAGCTTTCTGATTGGTCTATATTCAAATTTGGACCAATCAGAAAGCTAGCGGATCGTCGTACTAACGTCATTGAAGGTTGGGAAGTGTCACATTACAGACTTGTATACCCCGTTGTCACGGTAACAATATATTAACTTGATTATTCTGAGAAAACCGCGTTCTTGGTAATTTGTCGTTAAATGTAATATTTTAGATATATTCAGAACGAAAAAGAGATCTATTAATTTTAATCGAAATATGATGGTTGTAAATACAATAGTATGACAGGAATGAATCACTTCCCATCTCTGTGTGTAATATACTATTGCAGCCTTATACAAATAACTATTTCCCAGAACTATATTTTTTATGTAGGGGATCAATGATAAAACGTTTGCGCTTTCAATAACGTAAATTTGACTAGAAAAGAATAAAAATGGAAATTGTTTATTCTTCATGGTCAATGTGATCAAATTATAGCAAGAATATGCAAAATGTTCTGTTTCGTTTATTTCGTCTCCAGTTATCGGCATGATTTGATTTCTTGGTGCTTCAATATTTCCAAACACAGCATAATTCCGTTCAATTCTTCTGAATTTTTTTCTATTCATATGCGGTAAATTTGGATAAAGTTCATTGAATTTTCTGATGCATGTTCTCGAAACAATTCTTTGGCACTCACCGTGAATATAAAACAAATTTGAAATAACTTCATTTGAATATGCATTATAATCCATTTTCAATACTTTCTTCTGACAGAAACACTATGAAAATCACTGCTAGTCTAACTTGAAGTTTTTTTTGGCCATGAAGAATAATCAATTTCATCAAAACTTCATTTGAATTGTTTTTGCCTTCCATTTTGATTCTTTTCTAATCAAATTCACGTTAATGACGTTTCATTATTGATGTATTGAATGTCGAATTTTCATAATGACATGTTCCATGACATTTCGTAGCTATCTAATACAAAATTTGTCAAAATAATACAATTTTTATAGAAACTTGCATTTATTTCGGAAACCTGACTATTTAGGTATAGGAACATGACACATCATTTGAAAGGAACTTCAATTGTCTTTCAGGATTTTCGATAATATACAGGATGTTCCATTTGAAAAAATGCACTTTTCACCACTTTTGAATGTGTCGGTGAATTCACAAATTTTGAACGACCCTGTATAATGGAGAAAAAATTTCCTTAGACACAACTAATACACAGGGCATTGTCAAACTACATTCAAAATTTCAGCTGTCTTCGAATCCAAATACCGCAATAATAAGCATTTGATTGAAGCTATGTTGCGCACAAAAAATAAGGAAATCAATGAATTTCTCGAAAACCACTAAAGATAGGTATAGGGAAGTATTATACAAAAATAATTGAAAAGCAATAACAAAGCGAGGAAGGTAATAATATATAGGGTGTCCCATTCAAAATATCAAAGTTCTTGTTACTTTTCAATATAAGCGGCAACGTCGCAGCGCTGAAAATATTTTAAATCGATAGAACAGAACTAATTACCCAAGAATTCAAATTTTCAAAATAATCCTATGTCCCGTTTTCCAGAAATGTCTAATAGGCCATTGAGTTTGGGACACCCTGTATAACGATCTTAACTCGGTGACTTTCGAAGAAATCCTCATACATTCAAAACTTTTGAATGAATTGTGCACATCATGGAACGCTTCAAGTTTCATGTTCATAAATTAATAAAATATTTTTGCATAGTTGTGTACCAACTCTCAATAATTGCAAATGTGAAATTTGGTTCTCACTTCTGTCGACATCTCCAGCTGATAAAATTCATATATCATCAGGAATTCTATGAATTCGGCAATGGAAAACAATGCAGGTTATATTGGGAGCATGAAGAAGATCAAATCAGGGGGACAACTCCCGAATATTGATACATGGATTAGACTTTTCCAAGATATAAATTCATTCCGAAATTTGCAACATATCATTCATAGTATGAGAATATTTCACTTTATTCTCTTTCGAAGATGGTCCGGTTTATCATTCGCCAGCTAAGCGTTAACTGGAAGTTGACGGGACGTTTGAATTGGAGGTTGAGGACTTAGTTGACAGTTTATCAACAGTGGATTTAAAAAAGTAACCTCAAATTATGAGGTTCGACGGTTTCAACACCACATGATGGGGAAAAATATTAGGTAACTGTATCTTTGAACAATCAAAATCTGATATAAGTCAAAAATCGGGTGATGACTACCGAAGACTATTGCTTATATCAGCAATCGAAAGGTCGTGAGTACACTCAACTTCATACTATTTCATTTATTTCTTTAAATTTTTTGGCTACTATTTCACATCGATATCTTAATTTTCTTGTCACAATATTATTGCATTCATTTCTTCATTTTCATTTAATTTTATTTCTGACCAAAAAATCCATTTCAACCTTTTGTTTGGATTTGAATACCTTATTTGATTTTATTCCTATCTTTTCGTTCTTAGCAACAGATTTCAATAGGGTTTATAATATAGACAATAGAAGAACCATTACCATTCAGTAATTTTCGAATATCCGGCTCGAAGGACCAACATTCTCGATAATCTCAAAAATTGGTTTTTCAAGAAGTTTGTAGACAGTACCTTAGTTTATGTGAATTATTTTTCTACTGAGACACACGTACTTTTGCTCGGGAAAATATTATTCTATCGAATTCCACTGACAGTGTTCACCAAGAAAAGAGGAAATATGAAAACCGTCGCATACAGATATGGTAATTCACAATTCATCTACCCATCCTCACCAACATAAAGTGGCAGCATTTAACAGTGTGATTCACAGACTGGTAAATGTTTCCTTATCAGATACAAATTTCGAAAAAGAAATGAATATCATAAAACAAATCGCGATTAACCACGATTATATTGGTGATTTAGTAAACACTTCATTGTCCAAAAAGCTGTATAGTCAAGTCCTGAAAGAAATCTACCCAGTTACAACGAATTATGATAAGATCAACAGAACGTTGACCTATCTAGGTCAACCGAGTAAGAAAATTTCTAATTTCTTGAAACAGAAGGAACTGAAGGTTGCATAGAAAACAAAGAATAATTTGAGCTCTTATATCAAAAAACAACAAAGATAGAAGTTCAGTATCAGATAAATCAGGAGTTTATAAATTATTGTGTGGTACATGTCCTATGTTTTATGTCGGTCAAACGGGAAGAACAGTTGATACACGCGTAAAAGAACATAGAAGTAGTTTCCAAAATGGTGAGACACATTCTACGTATGCATCTCACCTCATCACAGAGGAACATGAGTTCAACTACAAATTTGAAATCCTTCATTTCCAAGGGAAAGGTTTGAAACTGAATCTCTTGAAGAGTTTGGAAATTAATAAGTGTAAACATCCACAGTTCCTAATGAATGATCAGACGGAGTTGAATGATTCGCCTCCGTTGAACATGTTCTTTCCAGGAAATTGTACCAATAGGGATATGACTTCGGACCATTAATTGATCTATTAACTAGTTGTCGGAGTATATTCTTATTGACCGTCGGATATAAGGTTTTATAAATTAGAAATGTTACAATAATAAGATTAGTTTTAAGTTCCTGCTATTGTTTAGCGAAACACGTGTAGCGGTTTAGTCAACCCTAATATATGAAGATCTTACAGGCAACTCTATATTATTTGGGAAATAAAAATAAAATGTTCTACAGTGCCGTTTGATGCAGCTGTCAAATGATAATCAACCTAATTTCGAGAGGTATGTAATGCTCAGAATACCTCTCAAAATTCAGTGAATAATAATCGGATGGGTTCAAATATTCCCCAGTTCGAGACCAGGTTGCGTGTTTAGGACCAAATTATCGATAATTTCCGAGTATCTTCAAAAATTAAACCCATCAATACCTGTCATGCATTTATGATGTCGAAAATCGAACATTTTTTTCTACTTCAATCATTCAAATCGACTCGGATTCAGTGTGGCGATAAGCCGTCATTTTCTATTCCAATCGGAGTCACGAAATACAAAACTAGACCTCGTTTCCAGGAATTGAGTAACCGATCATACGTTTAATAAACATCATTCGGCAAGCGCCTGTCATTCACATGATGGAATTAATCAACCTTCAATACAAACAAAGCAACAGTCCATTGATTAACTCCGTACCGGATGACACACTTCACGAGGAATCACCCCAAATGAGTGTTTGAAGTCGAAAAAGAGTCGTTTTTATCTGATTTATTCCGCTGAAGAGCGAATCCAGTTGAATATAGACATTTTTGATCACGCCTAAGAGTTGAGCTGATCGGGGAACATTCATTGGTCATTTTTGTACAAAACATAATGAAGAAGAACTTTTATAGAAGTTATCCATATAGACAGGATAATAGTCGTTCACTTTTCTTTATCAACCGTCGGTGAATGATACACAGATTCTACTAGAGATTGTTTGCTTATATTTTTTATGTTGATTATAAAATCAATAATAGTTTAAAAAACTAAAAAAACACGCTTTTATAGCTAACCGAACTAAAAAATAGAAAATAATTTTTAATTACATAGAGTTCTTTAGACGGTATTCGGATTGAAGAACTTGATTGCTCTAAGTTAACAGGAAGTACACCATGCAATAGTGAAGTTAAATGAAATGATGAGATTGCGAAATGATTCGTAAGAAATATCACATTTCCACTAGAAACTAATTGATAAATTGAAGGCCGTAGAACAGATCCCGGACACCCTCCTTACCTTGTATAACGATCTCTACAGCAGCGGAACCTTTCCCAGAACTTGGAAGAGAGGGAAGGCGGTACTAATCCCCAAGGGGGATCCCCGACCGACTCTGAAATACCGACCTATATGTCTCCTAGACTGCTTTGGTAAGGTCTATGAGCACATGGTGAAAACTAGATTAGTAGAGGAAATTGACGAAAAGGCTGGTCTCGGTAGTGTAGTGGTTAGCATATCTGCCTATCAAGCGGAAGGCCGGGGTTCGAATCCTCGCCGGGCCACCGTGCTGGGTGATCGCACGTTAAAAGGTAAGGCCTCGTTGATCCATTGCTCGCACAAGTTTCGACTTCTGAGGGTTGGCGTTCGTCAGCTGGTTAACGAAAACGAACAGAACATTGCCAATAGTCAATTTGGTTTCCGAGCCGGGAGGTCCACTATTGATGCCATACAAGCTGTTTTGAGTAAGATAAATCGACCCCAGAAGAAATGGGGAGCAATTATTCTGGTAGATATTAAAAATGCATTCAACACCGCCAAGTGGCATATAATTAATCAAGAACTGACTCGGCTAGGAATCAGCATATTCCTGCGAAGAATCATTGGGAACTACCTGACCGAGCGAAGTCTCATCTCTGGTAACGCAGAACTGGAGCTCATCCAGGGGGTACCACAGGGCTCCGTACTTGGACCCACATTGTGGAACATACTCTATAACGGAGTTTTACTGTTGGATATACCAGATAACTGCGAATTGGTGGCCTATGCCGACGATCTGGCATTGATCGTTACTGCGGACCGGAGCGAGGACATGATGAGAACAGCAAATGAGAGCCTGGCAAAGATTGCGCGGTGGACAGAAGACCACGGGCTGGAGATTGCGCCTCACAAAACGGAGTCCATCATATTAAGGGGACCTAGAAAAAGGGATGACGTCCGATTTATCTTGGAAAACGTTACAATAACTCCGAAAAAGTATGTTAAATACTTGGGTGTCTGGCTGGACGACAAGCAGATCTTCAATGAGCACATCAAAAAGACCTGTGAGAAAGCCGGGAGACAAGTATCAGCCCTTACGAAAATTCTCCCTAATATCAGGGGTCCTGGGATGTTGAAGAGGAAACTAATGTACGCTGTCGTCCAGTCGGTCCTGCTGTATGCGGCTCCTATCTGGAAGCAAGTGATCCATGTGGCGAAATACAGGGGAATGTTACTGGCATCACAGCGCAAGATGTTGCTACGCACCGCGTCGGCCTATAGGACGGTCTCAGCGGAGGCGCTATGCGTGATAACCGGGATCCCTCCTTTAGATCTACTGGTCGAGGAAAGAGCACGCTTGCACGGAAGGCAAAATCTGACTTCTGCAGAGAAAAGGGAGGAAAGAGGAAGAACCATGGATCAATGGCAGACTAACTGGGAGGAAAATGATTCCAAGGCGCAGTGGACAAAGCGGCTCATACCGGACATCAGATGCTGGGTAGACTGCAAGCATAGGGCAATAGACTACTATGTTAGTCAGGCCCTGAGCGGACATGGTTCCTTTAGGAAGTACACGCATAAAATCGGGAAGCACGCAGACGATACGTGCTTATACTGTGGAGAGACTGATGATCCGTGCCACACTCTCTTTGTCTGTGTAAGATGGAACCACGAGAGGATTAAGCTTGAGCGAGCTCTCGGAGAAAGACCTACTCCAGAAAACCTGATTACGAGGATGATAAGTAGTCCGGCCGAGTGGAAAGAAGGGTATAACTTTCTACGTGGTACCATGAAGAAGAAGGAGAAGGAGGAAAGGGAGAGACAAAGGCTCCTAAACCCCCCATAGAAAGCCTAAATCCGTAGTGGCTATAAACACTTCTAACGTCCTTCACGCCTGTATCGTCCCGTCTCACAATTTGTAATGTGGTGTAAGCTATTTTAAGCTAAGATGTGTCTTGTGTTTTATATATTTATCGTTGTCTGTGAATGTCCCGCATAGGTGATAAGCACCGGTTTTAACGACATGAAGTATTTATTTTTTTAATATGTATAGTATGTTTCTACTATCCCCGTATACACCTTTTTGTTTGTTATGTCTCAAATAGGCGGTAATCACTGGATGTAAGAACACAAAGCTTCTATTCCTCAAAAAGTATCCGTTTTTTCTGTCCTGTAAGCAAGTTTTTATGCCTAGGAAGGCGAAACTCCCTACACTGTTGTTCGAATGTTGCAGTAGCCACTCGTGCCTGATGTGATGTCATCAAGACAGTTCCGGGCACGGGAGAGGCAAAAGAGGTGGTTTTTAGTGGGTATAAGGAGTCCCACACGCCGGGGGAAAGGAATAACCAATACCCTGGGTTGTTCATAAAGAATTTTCCACCTCGCAATAAAAAAAAAAACAAAAAAAATTGATAAATTGAACTAAAAAATGAAAAATAAATAGTTTAAAAAACTAAAAAAACGCGCTTTTATAGCTAACCGAACTGAAAAATAGAAAAAAAATTTTAATTACAAAGAGGAAGCAAACTCTTTAATATGCTACCTATGAATATAAAAACATGTAAAACTTTCACCAGATTCAAAATGAAATCCAAAAACTTGATTTTAGAAAAAAAATTCAAATTTTTTCATAACATCATTAATAACGGAGTATAAATCAATTTAACCGACTGGTTCCCCAGGTAAAGAATTCAAAATTAATATTTCATGAACTTATTAAAAAATTTAATAGATAGACTTGACTTTCTTATGTTGATATTAAATATTATTTGTGATTTTACCCAAAGCTAGATGTAAGAGTTTTAACTAACATACTATTTTATATATACATATTTTTTTTTAATAACTAATCAGTCACAAACCCCATTCTTCGTACCACACACAAGCTGAAATGAATCAGCTTCTGTGGTTCCTACCTGTTTATTCACACCCCCCTTTTGTACACATGTATCTTTCTGAGAAAGAAATTCTATGCTTATGAATAAACATTATTATTATATATTATATATTTATTATTATAAATATCATATACAGTAATTTGCATGTATCAGACTCATGTACACCTACGCATGTAAGATAAGGAATGAACATTGTGAGAACGCAACTACCCTGAAAACGTTTCTGCCTCCATTGTGCTGTGCCGAGTGCCCGAATGAAAGAACGAAAGAGTAAGTCCGAAACTGCAGGCATGCGCAGAACGCGCGCTAGCTCTATCTCTTTTACTCCACTACAGAGGATCTATAAAAGAATTTATTAATCCTGGTGGTCCTTATAAGGATAATGGAAAACTATGATCAAATTATTGCATTGTCATCGGTCCTTGATACGTATGCAAAGTTTCAAATTAATCAGACTTCTGGAAATTGGTGAAAATTATGCTCAAAGATTCCGTTACATACATAGTTACAACCCAAGCTAATAAAAGCGTGTTAATAATAATAATTAATTAATAAAAAATTAATTAATAATTTTTTCTTTCTAGGCACACTTGAAAGAAGTCGAAAATGTTGTTAACCATCCTTTTTAGACAATGGAATTCAATAAAATACGAAATACGTCTTTCATCAATTCTGTTGAAGAACATTTCTGCCAATTCGAAGTACATTGTCCCATACAAAATTTGTTACCCCTTTTTCACCCACAAGGGGTGGAATTTCGGAAAACCGTTTCTTATCGGACGCTCATGTCATACGAAGAATACACCCTCCAAGTTTCAGATTTCTACGATCAGTGGTTCAGGCTCTGCGTTGATTAACCCCTAAAATAACTTTCTACCCGGATTTAATACAATTTCAAAGAAATACGAAACACGTCTTCCATGAAGAATGTTTAGGCGAAATTTGAAGTAGATCGGAACTAGGAATCACGTTGTCTCATACAAACTTTAACCCTGTTTTTCACCCTCTTGGGGGTGGATGATGAAGAATGTGCGAAATAAATGGGGACTGAACCGAAAAACGACACAATAGATATACACATGGGTAGTAAGATAGCACTTGGTACCGTCAAAAGGTGAACAAGAACACAGTAATCGTGTGGATAGGCTATTGAGTCGCATTCAGAAGTAGGCATGCCTGAATGTCACGGGAGCCATGAGAGCGACCCCTATTGCAGCTCATGAGGTCTTGCTTTGACTTTCATCACTGCTCATCTATTTAGAAAGAGTGACGAGGAAGAATACTTCAAACTGTACAAGGAACAGACGGCAGATCTAATACAGAGATTGCCACTGGACAATACAGTCTCGCAGTGCATTGTTCTAAAGATTTCAAAATTGTCATACTAAGTGAAGAGGAAGCGGAAGAAACTTGGTACACAGATGACTCGAAGTCCCAACAAGGAATGGAAGCTGGTATATATGAAAATCACACTGAGTCTCGGACAAAATGCAGCAGTGTTCCAGGCAGAAGTAACTTCTTGGAACTTTAATTAAGATATATATTCAGGAAGAAGGTTGTGAACAGCGATTGCTATTTTTGCCTGCCTATAGCTAGGTGACAGTAGAGGCGGTTGACTCATACCAAGTCTTTTCACGACTAGTGGAGAGTAGACAGAGCATTCAAAATAAGGTTAGCTTAGCATGGATAATCGGACATGGAGGTCACAAGGGCAGCGAGGAGGCCGATGATCTAGCCTGTGAAGAAAAATATAAGGCGATGATTCGTCCAGAACCCTAGGGGTTAGAGAAAGCACGTATAAAGACGTTCATCAACTTGTGAATACAAGCCAAATTGAAAGACTGTTGAAACAATATCTCAGTAATGAGGCAGGCAAAGACGTTCATGAAATGATCCTCGCCCATATTCACGAAAGACCTGTTGAACCATAATCAAAAGTTTGTACGGGTAGTGGTAGGACTACTGACTTATCAAACACTCATGAACACTGTTGGTCGGAGGAACGGAAAATCGTTAACGAATCTGAGACATACGAGATGCGAGAAAAAGAAGTCGAAGGCTACTAGCTATATAAAAAAGGGTCAATATCAAGGCTATGCAGTCTCATCAAAGTGATCAAGCATGACAACAAGCTCCGATAACCAAGGAGTATCACAATGGACATCGCAAGGTGACCTGGTTATCTCGAAATTCTCTTAGTCCAAACATTGTTGATTCCAGTATTCTTCTTTCCGTCTCTTTCTATCATTTCGTTCGTTTGTACTGTTTTCACATACCTATTAATGTTTATAATAAAAAAAAAATCGTTCGATGCTCATTTACTCCACTTCCGTGAATTTTTCATCTTTTATAACTAACTTTCACATTCTGTGGTCTTTCGTTTATCCACATTCCTTTTTCCGATCCTCAAGTCATGATCAAATATTCATTTCAATTCCCTTATTGAGATTTTATAATTATCAATATAGTTCATATTCATTATATACTTATAGTTTGAATGTCTCCATACTATTATATTTTATAGAGACAATGAAGGTACAAACCAATACCACTGAGATAAATACTAGGCCATTGCCTAATTTGAATATCTATGACATTTTTTGCGGAGTATTTGTACGTGTTTGCCGAAGAATAAATGACAGATATACGTTATCATCTTATCATTTCATCGTATCATTTTGCGAGGGGAAGTTGAAACAATTCCTGAAGTTGTCAATATCCCATATACTTCAGAAGCCTTGTAAATGAGTGAAACTTTAATAGTAAATATTAATGTAAGTCAAGCCAGTTATAATATTGACAGGATTGATTACATATATGTCATAAATAATCATATACATCTCTTCTGATGTTCAACAGGTTATGCATACTAAATTGTATAATGCATATTTAATTCATTTTCATCAAAGTTTCAGGTAGATTTCAAACGAATGAATGCAATACCAGAAAGTTATCGGAATGCTTGATAATGACTATCCCATCAATAACTTTGTCGATATAATTGATGTGAAGTTGAACTGTGAGTAGAACTGTTTAAAAACTTGGGTTATTTTGTGGATAGAATAAAGTATTAGGAATTATTTTTCGGTTTGAAAAAAAGAGACTTCAATTCCTATGAGGAAGTGAAATAAAAAAAAATTACAAACACTCTCTGTTATATAGGTAGGGAAGTAGCTGTTTTAGATTGACTCTTCCTTCCTTTTTGTGAATTTATTGAACGTATTTGAATGATATACACGTCCCTGTCAACAGACTGTGTTTGTGAAGAATTTTTTTGATATTAATCCTTTCATAGAAGTTGTGACTTCTAATTTTTTGGTTCAGCGAAGAAGAAAGTCAGAAAATAATTCTTCAGTAGAATTGTTGCTTGTGGAGAATCGAGAGAATTCTTCAATCGAGTCCATAAAGTGATGGTTGTGTTCGATTAGAATCACCAATCGGTGCAATTATAATGGTTTTTGAAAGTCCATTCAGGGAATTATAATCCACTGTACCATTTCAAATTGGGAATTTATTGTTCTGTTTGGGGATGAAAAACCTATATGAAACTCATTTTTAGATAATGGACATTATCTATGATTTTGTGGAGAGGCCCTTGGGAGTCGGGAGAGTCAAGGAGTCTGATGATCATGATATAAGTTATCTTTGTTGTATTGTAGAAACCACCTGTAAAACAATACCTCTATGTGATGCCTAATATCATATTACACAACTTATTCAAAGGCTATAGTAATTAAACCTGATGGTGTTACTAATCAGCAGTAGTTGTAATAGTAAATATTATTTATTGAAGTTTAACAAACTCCACATTGTTTTCATTAGTGGAGTCTTTCCACAAGGAGGCCTTATTGATAACACCTTGCCATACTCCATTTCATTCATTTCATTTATTCAATTTTCCAATTGACAATACAAAATTGTATAGGAATGGTCATAGGGGTGTACTTGTATATGGAGTACAAAAAATGAACAGGTATAAAAGTGTAAAATGGAGTACAGAATGCACAGAGTATAAATAACTATAGTACATAGCAAATAACATAATTATTGTGACATAGAGACATAGGAAACATAAACAAATGTAGCTATTTACAAGAATTATGGGAAAGATACTCTTCCACCGAATAGTAACATTTTCTTTGTAGGAGTTGTTTCAGGGATGCTTTGAACGAGGTAGAAGTTCTACATTGTTTTATTTCGCCAGGTAGGGCGTTATATATATAGTCTTAGCGCCATGATATCAGGCGACTGTCTTGATATATTCATCTTGCTAAAAGGGATATAAAAATCACCTTTACGTCTGGTATTGAATTCATGGCGGGAACTGTTAGTGATAAATTTATTTTTGTTGTTGAATACATAGAGACATGATTCTAGAATAAAAAGAGAAGGTACAGTGAGTATTTTCAAATCTATGAAAATACCACGACACGAAGTTCTGTTGGATACACCCACCAAGGAACGAATAACACGCTTCTGAGCAACGAAAACTTCTTGTGATGAGCTGGATAGACCCCAGAAGCATATACCGTAACGGAGACGACTGTCAATTTGACAAAAATAAAGATTAAGAAGTTGTTCTCTAGTTAAAATATTTTTCAGGTTTCTAAATTGATACGAGTATGAATATATTTTAGATTTCAATATTTCGCAGTTTTTGTGCCAGTCTAAGCATTCATCAATGTATAGGCCTAAGAATTTTACATTGCCTGAATCCGTAGAAATAAGATTTGATGACTCATCAGCTTGTAAGATAATCTCATTACATATTTTTTGACGATTATGAAATCTAATTGCATTTGTTTTTTCGACATTCAGAAACAATCTATTTGCTCTGGTCCAGTCACTTACTAGTTGCAAAGCTTGGTTGGATTTGGAAGCTAGCATTTCATCACATTTGTCGGATATGATAATCGAGGTATCATCTGCATATATTGTGATTGAACCTTGTATTGGTAGTTCATTCAGATCATTAATATACAAAATAAAAAGTACAGGTCCCAATACTGAACCTTGTGGCACACCGATATCAACTTCAGAGCGGTAGGAAGCTTTGCTATTTATAACAACATACTGTTGTCTTAAAGACAAATAACTCATTATCCATTGATATGGGTTTCCTCTTATGCCGTATTTCTCTAATTTTTTTAGCAAAATCTCGTGATTGACGCAGTCGAACCCCCTGCTGAGATCGCAAAATATCCCAACAGGGCACTCACCTGCCCCAATATTTTCCACAAGTTTTCCATAATATGAATGCACTGCCGTCATTGTGGATTTATTACCAAGAAAGCCGTGCTGATTTTTTGAGAATGTGTCATGTTTATAGCAGAAGGACATGAACCTATCCAGGAATGCATACTCAAATATTTTCGAAAAATTTGAAGGTACTGTGATAGGCCGATAATTTGCTAAAAGATGAGGGAGCAGCATGGTCATTTGCTGACCCATCAACTATGAAATTTAGGTTAAATACAGAAAAAATTGTCAAGAGGAGAATATCTGCTTCAATATGGGATCGAAAGCATGGCTACTCGATCATGAGCCGGACACACAACCACATGGGCCAACTCGCTCACCACAATAAGGTAGTTTTAGGTAGATGCTTATATTTGAATCTAGTTAAATTATTATGACAAGTCGGCAGAGCCAGGCTTGTCATCAGCCCTTTATTGACATTCATTTCAGAAAGCATGGATATTTCTCATCGAACACATCATCAGCAATAACCACTCAGCTATTGCAATGAGATCCACCCCCCTTTTTCTTCGGGTATTCCGTTGGACCTTCGGTACTGCGAAGGTTCTCATTAGACATATCCTATGACCTTGATTCTGAATTCAGATTTCCCAAATTCACGGGACTGAAATTCAAAAACAACCTCCCATTTGAAAAGTTTTTCACTATTTCAATGACAATGTTCAATCATCTTTTATGGTTTATCTTGATATAGGTCTGAATATGGAAGGTTCTCATTGAACTGATATTTTCAGATCTCTGTACGGGTTCCTTTTGAAATAAGTTCTTGGTTTGTCAATTTGCCAAACATAACACAAATTTCCTTCTTTATTTAATGCCCCATGTCACTGAATTCATCTGTCACTGTCAATCTACTTGTCCTACTTGAAATATTTTCATTTCATTGGAATTTCAATAGACTTTATTGATACAGACGTGTCTTAGTAAATAGTTGCATTTAGGGTAGTCCTGTTCAGGATTAAATCTTCTGATGTTATATAATGTGTTCAGGAATTTATGAACAATTTCTTCAAGAAACATACCATGGAAATCACACTCTTTTGATAAGAACAAACGAAAGTTTCTGGGGAGGGGGCAGATGCCTCAATATGGATTCATTTGCACTTTTGACAAGTATCTGGAATGCCTAATACCTGAGGAGTAAGTAACCCAATTATTCATTAACTGAAATATTCTCAATTTTCTATTCACCTATTATTTCAAAAATTTTCAAACATAACTTACTTTTAGGTAAGCACTGATAATGACTCTTCTAGTCGGAAGCGCTCTGCTACCAGTTCGATAAATATATTTCTGTACGACATACATATGCATGGCATCACTGATCATATGATGGTAGTTTGCAGTGTGGATATTGAAATGCGACAGGTATGTGATGATTTGATTTATTATAGAAATTTTAGGAACTTCAACCCTGAAAACTTTGCGTCAGATGCAAATAATCAGCCATGGGGAGAAATAGTGTATTTACAGGATATAAATGATAAAGTAACTTTTATAAATAATCATATCATATCTCTCTTTGATGTTCATGCGCCTATCTGCACTATGAAAAAAAATCACAAAAAGAGAAAATATAATATGCCTTATGTTACATATAACCTGAAGCTTATGATTCGAACAAAAAATGAAGCTCATCGAAAATATTTGAGAACCAGGACAGAGAATGATAGGGAATATTATGTAGGTTTACGGAACTATGTTAAGGAAGCTATGAAGCGGGAGAAATCAGCATACATGCAGTTCATGCTGAATAAAAACAAAAATAATGCAAGGTCGATGTGGCGTCATCTCACTGATTGGGGAACCTGCACAAAGTCTAGCTCAAAAGCAAATATTATACCTTCAGAACTACGAAATCCCAATGACTTGAATGATTATTTTTTGAACGTTTCCGGCAATACTGCTGTAGATATTGAATTAATGTCGTTTTATAATAGTAGTAAACTAAACAATAACATAAGATTCACTTTTTCAGAAATCTCCATTGACGATATATGGAATGCACTAAAATGCTTGAAATCGCAGGCCTTGGGAAATGATAATATTAGTCTTAGAATGATCACTATTGTACTGCCATTTTGTATCAATGAATTGAAACACATTTTCAATGAATCTATCAGAACAGGCATTTTCCGCAATTATGGAAAATCGCCAACGTCATTCCAATTGCAAAAATCAACACACCTACTAGTTTCAACGATTTGCGTCCCATATGCATACTGCCCACTTTGTCCAAGCTTTTTGAAAAAATAATTTCATTACAAATAAAGGAATATTTGGAAACATACGAAATATTGCCTGAAGTACAGTCCGGATTCCGTAAAAAACATGGCACTCACACTGCTCTGCTCAAAGTTATTAATGATTTATGCTTCAATCTCGATAAATCAACACCGTCAATATTAGTACTTCTAGATCAGAGCAAAGCTTTTGACCTAGTAAAACTGAATTTTATTGGTTTCCAGGTAACTTCTTTGAAGCTAATGAGTAGCTACATTCAAGGAAGATCACAGAGAGTCACATTAGATTGTAATTTATCGTGTTCTGATATAAAAGAGACTACTTCTGGAGTTCCGCAAGGCAGTATTTTGGGACCTCTGTTGTTTGCTATATACATATACGATTTTCCATCGGCTCTTACCTATTGTCAAGTTCATCTTTATGCAGATGATTTTCAATTATATACACCGTGTGATATGTCAGATTTGGCAGGCTGTATAGAAAATATTAATAGAAATCTTCAAAACACAACAACATATTCCGAAAAACATGGCTTACGCATCAATCCGAACAAAACCGTAGCACTCTGCATAGGTTCTCCAAGGCAGACATTATTCATAAAAGACTTTAGTCTTGAAATAAACAACAGCAATATTGAATGGGTCGACTCATCAAAAAACCTTGGCTTGATCATTGACCAGAATCTGAGCTTTCACAATCATGTACAACACGTATTCAAAATTGCATTCTTCAAATTGAAATCACTCTTTAAATTCAAATATCAACTTTCAACAGAAATCAAATTGAAATTAGTAAAATCTCTTATCTTTCCCCACATAGATTATTGCGCTACAGTATACTACAATTTTCTGCCCCAATATAACCGACTGAAACTTCAACGCATCCAGAACGCTTGTGTGCGTTTCGTGTGTTGCGTTCCCTATAGGGAACATATTACCCCTTATCTTATTGGGCTCAATGAACTGAATATAAACTGCAGGGTACAGTATCTAATAACAATGTTTGTATTTAAACTTCTGAAAACTAAAACTCCGAAATATCTGTTTGATCTTCTATCACTCCGTTCTGAAATACATAATGTCAACATAAGAACTAATAGTTTCTGTATTCCACACCACGTTACATCCAAGTATGAAGGATGCTTTTCTTATTTGGCACCAACTTATTTGAATAAGTTTTTTTCATATTTTAATTTATCAAAATTTCAAATAAAACCCCAACTGAAAAGAATTCTGTTAGCAAGTATATCAGACTAAATACTTTACTTTATTTAAAAAATAATAATTTTCCTTTCTTTATGTGTGGATATATATATCGTTTTGTTAAGTTTTATACTTAGGGAAATTCACGACAAATAAAATGTACTGTTAATTCAAATTGTTCAAGAATATACTCGAAACTGCATTAAAACTGAAAGTGTAGGAGGGGTGGAAGATAGCCTTAGGCTAACCCCTACCTTTTGTGTATATTACTGCGTATCACTATGTATCAATGCTTCAACTGTTATGCACAATAAAATTTATTATTATTATTATTAAATAAATGCCCTTCTTTTTCCAAGTAGGAACAAGTTCAATTCTCAACGTGAAACCATCGTTTATTGGGGAATGGGATACCTTTGGAAGGAGAACCTACAAGATTTCTCATATTGTAAAAACCATTCATGTCGTCTGTGTGACACTCTTTCAATATTTTTTCATTGAAAAGAACCAAATAAAGCCTGTATGTGTGAACCCTGTTTGATCACGATAAAATAGTTTCATTCAAAAAATGAAACGATAATTTTCATGATCGCACTGTCCATTTCAATTTCCATCAGAAGATGACGAATTCTGCGAACCTCTGGTAATGCTTTACACAAAGTCGTCGATCTCATCCTTACCGCAGCATTTCAATTCACAGGTTCCACCCTTCAAAACAGAAAAACACCTCGGGAGATCATTCTTTATATCCCGAATTTTCCTCAATTTCCCTATTCATCTGCTCCTTGTGATTGACGATGGCACAACGCGTGATTCTCAACAGTTTTGCATGATACGAACATAATGCGAACGGCATTCGGATGACAAATGGTCTTTTGTTTCTTTGTGAAGTTTTTAATAAAGCGCAGGAAAATCGCGGAAAATGAAAGAAATTGATTGTAGAGGGTGGCTGCTTTTAAAATGTCCCAATATGTCTGGAAGATATCGGGAGAAAACGCATATTGGATGAATAGTGATGGATGTGTTTTCATCGCATATAGGGTGGTGGTGCATTATACAGGAAATGATTCAAGTGCGTGGCCAAACTCAAAGGGCGGAGTATATAAGAAACAATCTTGCATCGTTTGAAGTGAATGCGGCTACACATAATTATAGTACACGTCATGGTGATATGTTGAGAATACCTTATCACAAAACGACAAAATTTAAAAATTCTCCAACATATAATTCGGTCACACTTTATAATAAACTGCCTAAATCAATTAAGGAGTCTAAATCTTATGTAATATTCAAGAATAGCACCAAAAGATTCTTAATTGAAAATTGTTTTCATAGCTTCCAAGATTATTTAGGATAAAAATCCTAATTTTAAGATACTAAGTAAATATCTGTGCCTTATCTAACTGTGATACTCATATATCATGTGCTGTTATGGTTTTATTTATATATGACAAATCATGATCTTAATTTTCTTTATATTGTGTAGTACCTGTATTGACTTACCATATGTACATAAGTACCGAAATGGCGAATAAATATTATTATTATTATTATTCGAGTAATTCTAAGGCAAAATGTTTACATAAACATACGTCCGATAATGCTTCGTTTCCAAGATACAAAATGTCAACATTTGCAACGTTGTGTTTCATCAAAAACAGTTAATAAAAATTCATAAATAAAAAGCTTGTTTTTGATGGTTTGCTTGTTTTATTTTATCGTACCAAGGACATCCAAGAAAGTGATTTTCATTGATTTTTTCTCAAAAACAGAGCAAGATACGAGAAAAAAAGGGGATAATGAAGATGTAGTTTCAGCAGCTCATTTCGAAAAAATTACTTAAATTGCAAAGAATCAACGGCGCAAGTTTATTTGGTCAAAAATAATGGTTGAGGTACCTTCCGGGATGGCACTGGACATAATAATTTCAATCTAGTAATGGCCAAATCGAACCCTTGATACCATCAATGTCACCGCCAAGTTTTAGGGAAATCGGCTGAAGGATTATTGAGATATTGAGGAACAAATTTTTTTTTAATGTTTACACCCTGTATTTTGAAAACGAAGCATTCCGGACCTATGTTTATGCGAACTTTTGTCTTTTAATTACTCAAAGAATCAAGCCTTTGAGTTTGGCCACTTATATAAATAACATCTTGTATATAACAATCAATGGCCGAATTTTAAATCTTTCTTTGTGAGGGACTTCTGAAGTGTCTGAAAGTGCACTCATTTCCTAGAACATCAAGAATTCATCTCGAGGAATATTGTTTATAAATAAAAACTATAATCAGATTGGCTACTGGAGCTGCCGATGCTGAGGAATCTATTGGTTTTCTGTTTCATTTATTTTCCTTTCTAGTGGATACTGATCTCTGTTGCATAGGTACCCTTCACACACCTCATTTGAATACGTGAAACTCTCGAAACATTTTCATCATATTTCCATTCACAACCCCCAAAATGAGTTTCATTATGTGACTTATGTTAAAGAATAATCAGTAATTATGCACGGTTTCAAATGATTTCAGGTATTTTGAAGTTGTGTGGTGTAGAACTTTTGTAAAAGTTTCAACACTTTTTTATTCATAATCATTCCCAAAAACATATTATGATGAATTAAAGATCTACAAGATTGATTTCGAGCTTGGCAGTCAAAAATGGATATTCACAATGCTCATTCAAGGGGAAATTAGAAGGTGTATCGATGCTGATCCTACTTTTAAAATAAGTAGCCTGTGGCCACTCATTATTGGAAAGTTGATACTAAAAATTTCAATACGAACTATTCCTTCCCAGAGATGATTTTCCTTTAGCTTGGAATAACCGATTCCGGTTGTGTCTTGAAAAGTAAGTAAATTGAATGGTTTTTGGTGGGTTGTATACATGAAAGAGTTTAGTTCTGGTATTTCCCCTTTCTGGAGATAAAAAATAACAATAATAAAAGATTTCCTCAAAAAAAAAACTTATCCAAATGATTTTGTTGATCAAGCCATTCAGAAATTCAAAGAAGGTACTCATAGAATAAACAAAAATAACAAAATTAGGAGGTGATCATGGAGAACAAATTTAATGTATTGGCCACGATTTCAGTATAAGAACGATTGTTTAACAAAAACATACTACAAGATCGTTATTGAAGCGAACAAACCTTCATTGAACAACATTGAAAATAGGAGTTTGTACAACAAGTTGACTTGTAAAGATGCATTTCGAAGTAAGTTGTGTCATAATCGATACTTGGTGAAATTTAATGCTACGAAAACCCAGGCATGTCTCTTCTCAAGAAAAGCCGATCTATCATCGTCTGATATTCAGATGTCAGGAGCAACTTTTCCTACAAAATCAAGTATGCTATGAATAACGATCAGTGATGATCTCTCATAGAAAAACCATGTGAGATCGATTGCTAAAAGTACATCCCAGGAACTTGGATTTCTATTTCGTGCGAAGAAATACTTCCCTTCTCGTCAGCTTATAATGATCTACAAGGCTCAGATACGACCTGTCATGGAATACAGTTCTCATGTGTAGAGTTCGGCACCAAAACATTCATTGAGGCTTCTAGATTCTATTCAGAGCAAGGCAATTCGTCTTGTTGGTGATTCTTCGCTCACTTCATTGGAACATCGTAGAAGGTTCGGAGACTTATCTCTCTTCTATAGATACTTTCACGGTCGATGCTCTTCCGAATTGTTATCAGTCGTTCCCTCCTTAGCAATATCTACACGGATGACTCGACTAGTATAGAGTTCCCACCTCTTTGTTGTGAATTTGGAAACCTGTATAACCTCTCTTGCTAAGGGCTCATTTTTCAATAGAACAGCTGAGCTTTGGAACTCCTTGCCAAAAGAGGTTTTTCCTGAGGCTTACAAACTTCAGAAATTCAAACTGAATGTTAATTCGTGTCTCCTGTCCCTTCAGTCACGCGGTGTTCTTTGAACATTACAGGGCTTCCCTTCCGTGTGAATCTGCATATAAGGTAGAACTATTCACGTATCAGTCGTGTCAAATTTTGACATAGCAGAGAGAGTAATGAATTTTATCAAATTTCATACGAGGCTTGAGCTAGAATGCAGTTCAGCCCCAGTATACCATAGCCGTACAGTGAGGACACTCGAATGTCAATTTGACAGTTCGGTGTGTATAATGTCATATTTTGGCGCTAAATTCAAATTTACGGGATAGTGAGCACTAAGCATTATGTCATTTTGCATGTTAAAAAGAATATTTTGTATACAATGAGGTTTGAAATAAATGTGAAATTCCTCGAGTACCTATAATGATGCCAAACCTTCATGTTAGGGGCCGTTCATAAAATACGTCACACTAAAATCAGCTTTTTTTGACCCCCTCCCCCCCCATTTTCACGCTGTGTCACACTTTTTGTGACCCCCCCTAGAAATATTTCGTCACAACCCAAATAGCACAAGTACGTCCAGTGGACGTACTGCATATGTACGGTGAGGATGCATTGTACGTATTTAGGACGTACTTTTGTCTCCGACAGACGTACATAAGACCTCCCTGCGACTTACCGTTTCCGCATAGTCGGTAATCCCAGGTACGTACTTTTCCAGTCCACACAGGACCTGAAATGTACAGAAAGGGGAACTGTTTGGGACATTCCGAAAACGTACATTTTCCATTCTGTATGCGCTATCCCAAGTAGAACAAACATATTTGACCAATATTGGTTCAATATTACGGGAATATTAACCTTATATTGTAGATGATATCAATAGTGGCCACAAAAAAATGTAAACATTCGGCGATATTAGCTCAATATTCGAAAACAACGTAATGATATATCATATGATATCACTTAATGAATCTAAGTTTTCATATTCGGGATTATTCATTTCTTTTTTATTAAATAGTCAAGTTGGAAATTTTACTCATTCACGTGTACTAACCATCTAACCGAATACTTACCTGGAAAAAGACCTGGCTGCTGCGGGGCTTGAACTCTCGACCTTTTCTATGGAGATATTAGGTTTGTTCTGGTTCGAAGATCCAGAACAGTTTCAAACCTGCGCAGGACATGATGCGTAGAAGCAAAAAATCCCAGACAGTCCAGGACAATCTCGAACACTTGGTTGAACCAGAACGCTCTTTTTGAGTGACCACTCCGCCATCTTTCGTATACAGGGAGCTTTTATTTGACAAGTGGGCAGCTTGGAAATTAATGGTTTCAACACAGTAGGTTTGAGTTTTGAGTTGGCTGCCATTGAAAAGTATTTTGGGATTTTGGGCATATATATTTGGGAGTTCACTCAGTTCACTGTTTTTTCGTCATTCGTAATCGCAGTTTGAAACGTTCTTCAGTATATTTTCATTATTTTTCTTTAACATTTTTGGTACCATGTCAGGTAAACAGAGTGAAAAGGTGCATGGTCCTGATATAACTAAAAAATAAATATTTTTCAGAAGAATATCAGTTGTCAGAGTTTCTTATACAAAATGAAAAAAATTACGATAGGGATGGAGTTAACTGTTTTAGCAGGGAGAGAATCCTAATACTTTTGGATTTGTATAAATCATACAAACCAAAAGTAGGTAGAGGAGCTTACAGCTTAATAAACTATAAACAAACACCTACCCTACCTGCCTACCTGCGACTTGAACTTGACTGCGCATGCGCATCGAGAACAGTTTTCATCAGTTCTCGCTCAAGAACAAAAACAAGTTGTGATAGTTCAGGACGGTCCGAGATCATTTTAAATGCGAAACCAGAACAGAGGATTCATCAATCCGAACTTGTCCTCGACAAACCAGAACGCTCTTTATTAACTGCGCATGATCCTGACGTCCGAGAACCACAATTTTTCAGAACTAGAACAAACATTATTGTCGACCACTGTTACGCTCTACGGCACGAAGAGACTTGTTTTTAAGAAGGAGTTGGGTGCTATAGATGTGATGACTTCAAGTTAGTTTTGTTCGAGATAATATCAAAATTTCAGAAAGTTCAGTAACAATGAAAATATATTCGAAAAAACACTAAAGGTCTCATGTGATGGCGGTTTTGGTATATCAAACTTGCTGTGCAAAAAATTCTGTATGTAATTTTCTGGTATTTAAATTCACCACATGTCGATGTTTCAATTCTTCCAAATTTTTTTAGGAATAATTCATTATGAATATTCCATTACCAATATTGATATATGTATGAATACACTAAGTGATCACTCTCAAAATCCCAATACCCCTTGAACCGAAAGGGACCCAATACGTACGTACTTGGGAGGTCCAAACAGTATGTACATACTAACAGAAATGTAGAAAATGAAAGGAATCCAATCCGTACGTACTTGGGAGGTCCAAACAGTATGTACAAAAAAGTACGTCAACGAGACGTCCAGATAGTATGTACATACGATTTCCAAAAATGTACGTCATTACTATTATGTCCCGCAAACGTTTCGAAATATACGTATCTGAAAGGGACTCAATATGTACGCACCTGGAAGGTCCAAATAGTACGAACATAGTTCTTCCAAACATGTACGTAAATGATACGTCTGAGCAGTACGTACATGGGATTCACAAAAAAACACGTCATTGGTATGTCCCTAATTCATTCCGAAAAGTACGTACCTGAAGGGGAGTTAATGTAAACGTATCAGGGACACTTAATAAAGTACGTACATAGTACTTCCAAGCATGTACGTTTTTATAACATTCCGATTGGAACGGGACCAAGTATGTACCTACATGGGACGTCTAACTAGTACATACATGGTACATCCGGTAATGTACGTTCTTCGAATGTCTCCTATCCGTCCCGGGACGTATCGACGTAACTGGGACATAAATGGTTCGTCTTCAGGACGTCGTGTGCTATTCGGGAAATACTAAGACCCTCCCTCTGCTGAGTATGATAAATGCTAAATGATAGTACACAAATTCTGAAAATTAAAAATATTTATTTAGTCATTATAATAAAATTCAAATAAATTAATAAATATCTTTCATAACGAACATATAAATGATAAATAATATTATATGTTGGTTGGCCTTTGGTTTCAAGATATTTATGAACAATTTCAATATGGATGGCCACAAATAATATACATATTTTACATAATCAGAAGATTCATTGCTCAATAACACAATGAAACAGTAAAAAATCGCTTTATTTTGTTTCATTCGTATAGTAAAATAGTGTACTGTAACAAGAATAATTCGCATTCCCAATTGAAAATTCATTCGCAAAGATGGAGTCACTATAGATTTGATTAAAAAATATGACGAGTTTAGGAATTCGTTAGAAGATGTCGCCCATGTAGATTTCTACCAAAATCTACTGAAGATATCTTTAGTGGTCACGCTGGCTTCTAGCGCTCATGTCAAAAAATAATAAACGGCGAACGTCAAGTTGCCGTATACCCCCCGTCCCCCCTTGTCACATCTTGTCACACTCAGCCAGACCCCTCCTCCCCCCTTGTAGGCGACCGTATTTCATGAACGGCCCCTTATTTGTTTAAAAACACTTGATGAAATAAAATTTCTTGATGTTATAACTCAATTATATCTTATCCTGTGTTTAAAAAAATTATGTTGGTGCGTGGCATTATTATAGGTACCTACTTGAGGAATTTCACATTTATTTCAAACCTTATTGTATTCAAAATATTCTTTTTAACATGCAAAATGACATAATGATTACTGCTCACTATGCCGTAAATTTGAATTTACCGCCAAAACATGACATTATACACCCCGAACTGTCGAATTGACATTCGAGTGTCCTTACTGTATGGCTATGTATGATATACTGGGGTTCAGCTTTCGAAACGTCGGCCAGGGGGAAGTGGGTATATAAGCTTCATAATATATTTTTCATCAATTACTTCGAAAATACGGTACGTAACTGACTGTTAATTTTGCTTTTTATTATATTGCATTTACGTATCGGGTAAAATATACCAATTTGCAGTAAAAAATTATAATATAAGAATGTTGATCTCTTTTATTTACAGGACAGACAAAACCAGAAATGAACTTTTCAGGTGACATTTTACTTGCACAGTGAATCTAACTACAGGTTCATACCTCTTTCCATCTGGTTCCTGCTAGTAAATGAATATGAAAATATTCCTGGCGTAACCCCATCCATTCAATCGGAGAAGGGCGCTGACAACGGGGATAGAGTAGACAGGAGTAAATATTGGGAAAGCATATGCGACCATCTGTACACTGTGTGGCAGCAGACACGTGCACCGTGTATGACGTCACCCCTGGTTGATATCCATTGGCTGAAGTGTTTTTATCGAGTGAAATAATCAATCTCGGAAAGTTGGCAGTCATTCTGCCCTATCAGTGTCTTTGCGTAGTGATTTATCGGAATAAGACACAGGGTGTTGCGATTATTCATATCATATAATAGTAATGTTGTGCTTTGGATATATTATCCTTTTTTTGATATTGTTTTCAGAAAAGAGAACTCCACTGCAGCAAGTACTACTTGAGTTATAATCAAGACCCTTCCCAATCATCAAAATTGTTTTATAATTTCATGGTGCTGCAAGAATTTCATTTTGTTGGTATTTTACATTTACTTCAAAAATGCTAATTGAATATATTAGACGTACCGTTAACACAACACAATTATCAGGCAATGAAAGTGTTTAATTAATTTGTTATAGAAACGTTTGTGAAATAAAATTATAAAATCATTATAAAATAGTCAAGAAATTTTCACAGACACCTTTTTACAACCAACTTATTAATCATATCTTCATTCAAAACTAAATTGTTTCGTAGTAGTTTTATGCAGTGAGATTTTTTATTTTTTTTTAATTCTTTATTTAACGTCGGCCTATTTCCGCTACCAAGGCCAATCACCGACGCCGGTGAGCACACTTCCCCCAACCGGAAATTTTGCCGAACCCTCTGGTATTCCAACCAGAGGTAGGGATATCTTTAACGAGCCCAACATCCATGGACTCGGGACCGACGGCTTAACGTCCCCTCCGAAGGACGGCATATCCTCAATATATCTTGTGCTCATTGATATATTGTCTGCGAGCTATGATATGCTACTTCGCTGCAGCTGTACGGGCTTTCGACACGGTATTTCCCTGTATGGTCACCCATCCAAGTACTAACCGCGCTCGGCGTTGCTTGACTTCAGATAAGACTATTTCAAGCTCCTCTCATAGCTGCTTCTTGTTGCTTTCATGAAATTATTTTATTGGAATGCAGACACAATTTTGTTTTTATAACCATATTGTCACCTCGATGATAATTTCCCAACTATTTTATATTTTAGAATATAGTATATGATAGTGTTATAAAATGGAATTGATTCCGCGAATATATATTTGCTGTCTCCAAAAATAAAACGTGCATTTGAGAGAAACCAGCTGATATTGATTTTAGAGGTCATGTAGTAGTATGATTTGTATATTGTAATAGTAAAATATGAAATACCGCACCTATATTGATATTCACAGCTGAAAAGTAAATAGATATCACAAGAGTATATCATTTGGAACAAACTGAGTTGAGTTTGGGACTAGTCAATTAATAACTCAATACAGTGAATTTTTCAATAACTGATAATTTTTTCCAAAAACATTAATGAATGAGTGGCGCGATTAAATTTTTCTAATAATATATGCTGTATATTCGTCAATAAAGTTTCATTCGCAATTAAAATATAAATCTTTGAACCACGAGTAATGTCTTCAACAGTTTGATAAGTACCAAAGTTAATTTATCGAAATGGCTTCAACCTTTCTATTTCTCTTTGTTAGTGTTTAAAGATAGTTGGTGACACATTTATCATATCTTCCTAGTGTCCAATACAAAATTATTCCTCGCGTCTTCAAGAAAACATTTTTAACACTTTTTTGTTTTTTAAATACAGGTATCGCTTGAATATGTTGCAAAAGTGCAGGGAGTCTTTGTGAAACTACGTTTTAAGAGTCTTAGAAAAATTTTATAGCAACTGCCGAAATGTTTATAAAACCATTTTGTAGTGTTTGTGAAAGGCCTTACGAAATAATGATAAAGACTATAATGTTTTATAAAAAGGTGCCAATTTCTTACTTATGCTCTATAAACACATTGAAAACATTTCTGAAAATAGTGCAGTTTTATAATCTGTTCCTCCGAAACTTTTCAGCAACTATTATAAAATATGAAATTGTTAGTTGGGCAAAAAATCAGTTTCAGATCGGCACTCAAAAATCTTGCTGAGATGTCAATATTATACATAAATAATATTAAAGAGTTCAAAGCAACTTCTTCAAAGACGGTCACACTCATGTATTGAACTGAATATTCGTTGAAACTTATTTACAAATCAAATACAATATGTTACCAAATTATCTGAGTGATCAGCTAACTTACACAAGTAGTATTCATATATCTGTTGATATATTCATATCAACAGAGAGCATATAGGTAGTGACTCTTTGTGTAGTTCTGGTCTGATTGCATTCAATAATTTGCCTAGTCATATAAGAAGCTGTGATTCATTAAATTCGTTCAGAAAAAAATGTTTTGAATTTATTAAAGTGTCTTGATTCTTATTTTTACAATGTGACTTGTTTCCAGTTATATATTTTTGTTTGTTTCTTGTTTTTACAATGTGACTTGTTTCTATTTATATATGATTGGTATTTTATAAGTGACTGATTGTACTAAAGAGCATCATTTGCTAATAAAGAGTGATAATAAAAATAATTTACCCCAAGTGGAGGAATATTTCTGTTCAGTTCAGAATGTTTGTGAATCTTTCTTTAATAGCAATCATCACCTCTCATTCTTCTGAAAAAAGTTAATACGGCTTGGCATTATCTTGCCAATGTTTCTTTCTTATTCAGAGGTGATTTTTTATTGACCTCCGATAAGGACAGAGGAATGAGATGAAACAGAAAAATTCATCCATTACTGGATAACTTGCATAATGCATTCCACATTTCCTGCTGGAAGGTACGACCTCGTTTTACAAAAGAATCCCAAAATCACCATGGAAATGTTTCTGAGGGCCAGTTCCACAAAGTATGGTGTTCTTTGTGATCATTCAACCGAAAACAAGCTGGTTAGCTATTCCATTGTCAGTAAAATTCTTGATTACCTCTAGTGAAACACATGTTGATATGCATACCCAAGGTTAAGATCTTTCCGGCCACTACACCACGTGTTGACTCACAATGTTACTTATTTTTCTTTACATATTCCACTAGAATTAATCATCAAAGGTATTGGGAGTTCAAACAATTCTAATTCAAAAAGTCTTGTGTGATTTCACGGTGATCGTTTTAAACTACAGACTTGTTTTATTTGAACTATAATAGCTACATTGTTCCTTATAACATTTTTCTGATCATGTGTGTATGAGGTATAAATATCGAACTCAAATTCGTGTGGTCCGAAAATATTACAGTATCTCAACAAATGATGAGCACAGGAAACCTTGTCCGTTTCTGGATAATGAGATTTTCCCAACAGAATTCCTTCGAATTGTCAATATGACCGATGACTTCAAATCGAAAGCAGCAGCGAATGTTGATAAAGATCTTGAGATAACTATTATTTACGTTACAAGTAGCACAGCCAACCTTATCTCTGTCACTGATGAAGTAGCATGAAGCAAACTGGGTACATCAAAATCGTTTGGCTCTAGATAGTACAGGTAATAGGGAGCCAGCTACTCGTGTCCATAATGCATAATTAGGCAGGAGTTATTTTATTGCATGGATAGTTGCAGTCTGACGTACTTAACCTAAAAACCCAAAATACTTACAGAAATGGCGAACGGAAGTGCCGCCATTTTGTAAAAAACCGTTTGGGCCTGTATCTCCGTAACCGTGCACTTTAGGCCCACAACTATCGGGACTTTTTTTATAGATAATTAAATTTCCTATCTTTTTTATTCAATAAATTTTCTTGTAGCACTTACCGTTCACGACTTATATTATTATTACTTTTTGTTTATTCACTTTTTTACTGATATCTCTATAATAAAACTTTTGAATTGATGAATTTTCTACAACTTTTATCCAAAACTTTTTTCTCTAAAGTTAATATTTTCGAAGTTACAACGCGTTAATTTCAATCGTCTTGTATGTGGGAGATTAACTAGAGTGCATTTCATGCAAATGCAGAACTGGCTGTGGCAGAGCCTGTGGGTGCCAAAAAGCAGAATTGGACTGTACGGTAATCTGTGAGAACTGCACAGAGAAAACGTGCACTAATCAGCTGAAAGTAATCGTCAATAACACAGAATTGTGCGACATCGATGAAGATATTGGTGATGATTCTAACGACAAATTAATAGAGGCGTTACAATCTTTATATGCCACTGACGAAGATAACGAAGAGGAAGAGGAGAATGTAACCAACATCAAAAATTCACCACCCTCGAAACGCCAAAGAGTCAGAGAAGACATATGATTCATTTTGGTGTACATTTGTAAAAATAAATTTCACATAATATATTCTTCAATAAATATTCCATTTCTTTATTTGCGTATGAATTTAAGGTAGTAGTTTTTAAATTAATTATAGTAATATTAAATTGTATAAAAGAAAATACAAAGAAAAAATTTTAATGGGTATTCGTTATTTCTTGCAGGTATGAACTTGAATTATCATTTATTTATTTAATCAAAAAAATTCTAAAGTCAATATTTTTGTATTATGTATCGGATTCGCTACATCATTACGCTATGCATACTTCGTTCTTAATAACCTTGTACTCTGTAGAACGACATTGAACGCGTTATAACTTAAAAAATATTAACTTTAGAGAAAAAAGTTTTGAATAAAAGTTGTTGAAAATCAATCGATTTAAAAGTTTCATTTCAAACAATTTATTGTTCAAACAATTATTTAAAGAGATATCGGTAAAATAGTGAATAAACAAAAAGTAATAATGATATAAGTCGTGAACGGTAAGTGCTACGAAGAAAATTATTGAATAAAAAATATAGGAAATTTAATTATCTATAAAAAAGGCCCTGATAATTGTTCGCCTAAAATGCACGGTTACGGAGATACAGGCCCAAACGGTTTTTCACAAAATGGCGGCACTTCCGTTCGCCATTTTTGTAAGTATTTTGTGTTTTTAGGCTGAGTACGTCAGACTGCAACTATCCATGCAATAAAATAACTCCTGCCTAATTTTGCAAAGCAAAATTCTCTATTACCTGTATTAAGATGCTATCCAAGCTGACTGAAAGGTTGTTTCTTACGAAAGGTATCCTCCAGTCCTCCAGTCAATATTTCAGTCCGAACAAGTTTTCATTTGAAGTTTGACATGGTTTACAGTGATGGCTTGTATGTTTTTTTATTTTGGATGTTGCTGAAAATGTTCCCATTATGGTTTGGACCATTGTCTATCAATAATACTACTGAAACTATTGGACGGCTTTCAATATAATTGATTTTCATGGCTCATGAAAGTTTCATACAGGAGCCCTAAAATATCAGCTTTCCATTAAGACCTTCGACTAAATCCATAGACCTGCCATGTATCATCAGACTCCAATTGTCTACAAAATCAAGGTCTATTGATAAATTTGCATCGACAGCTTCAGCCAGCAGACATTCTCAATTGACAGATGAATTATCTCTAGAGTAAAAGAAGTTGCTACTCTCGAAGCATAAGCACCTAGTGGAGTTCATTGGGACCAAGGATGTTTTTTGATATAATGCACTTAACAATGTTGAATGGTCACTCTCATTGTCTGTGGAATTCCATTCTATTGCTTGAAATTTCATATCATATATTTGATAGGTTCCAACAGAAAAAAGGAATTCAAACTATAACCATTTTCAGAACGTTTCTTGGCAGTCGTGAAAATGACTGCAGTTACAGAGTTGAACAAAATTCAATACAAACAGATTCCCGCCAAGTTTAATTCGTTTGTTCACTCTTGTTCTGTCGATTACTACAGAGTCTTCCTGATTGAAGTTGTACCGAGATATGTCTCTCAGACATGCCAAGAAAGAGCAGCATCTAATAGTTAGTCGTCGCATGACCTTTTATGAGGACAGAAAGTAATTCATCAAATATTAAGTAGCACAGACTTTCTTTTCTATTACTGATAAAGTAGCTCAAAGCAAAATGCTTTTGCCCTATATTCTTCCCGTAAATCCATGTAATCAGTTCGTACTTTAGATATAGGAAATGTGGAGTAGATTTGGGAAACTGAATAATCTTCTGTTTGGATGTAAGTGATAATGATTTCGATGGAATAGTGAAGACATATATTATCTTCTAAATTGAGGCCTATTGATAACATTACAGCTTATCCAATCCATCTTGGCACAGAACTGATAACGTATATGTCCAGCAATCTCTGTGAAGTATATTAAGATGAAAAATCACCTATTATATGGGTTCACTGTGTTGAAATTCATTCCTAGAATGTGTTTTTTCTTTCGTCATGATCTGCACTACCAGTGTGCAACTGGAAAAGTATCTGAATTTGTGCCAAGATGGATTGGACGAGCTGTACATCGAAAGCTTTGAGCAAAAGGTATTCCTACCTGACAGATATCAGAATGAGCTTGTAACCCAGGCAGGGCATAAGCACCTAGTTGATCTGATTAGGAACAAGTATATTATTTGTTATAATGCAGTTAGCAAAGGTGATTGAGAACACTTATTGTCTATGGCCAACCATTCTATAGCTCAAAACCTCATCGGATTTCAAAAAGTTCCAATAGACAATTGGAATTGAAACAATCACCATTTTCGGAGCTTCCTTTCCCAGTTGTGAGACTGGCTGCAGTTGCAGAGCTAAACCAAATTCAATAGACACACATTCCTGCCAAGTTTAATCCCATATAAACTCCCATCTACTACCAAAGAGTCTCTCTAATTAGAGTCGCACCGAGATATGTCTCGCAGACACGCCAATAAAGAGAGCAGCATCTAATATAGGAGAAGTTAGTCATCGCATAACCTTTAATGAGGACATAAAGGTGATTTATTGGACACTAAGTAGTACAGATTTTCTTTTCTGTTACTGATAAAGCAAAGCCCTAGATTCTTTCAGAGTTGATATACGTGTATTCAGTTCTTACTTTAGGCTTAGGAAATGTGGAGTAGATTTAACCGGATCTTAGTGGAAACTGAATAATTTTCTGTTTGGATGTGAGTGATAATGATTCCAATGGAATAGTGAAGACATATAATTCTAGAATGAAGCTTATTGATAACATTACAACAAAAGCTTTGGGCAAAAGGTTTTCCTACATGACAGACAGAGCATAAGCACCCAGTGGATTTGATTGGGAACGAGTATATTATTTGTTATGAAGCAGTTAGCAAAGGTGAATGAGAACTCTTATTGTCTATGGATATCCATTCTATTGCTCAAAACTTCATCGGATTTCGAAAAGTTTCAATAGACAATTGGAATTGAAACAATCACCATTTTCAGAGCGTTTTTTTCCAGTCGTGAGACTGGCTGCAGTTGCAGAGCTAAATCAAATTCAATAGACACACATTCCCGCCAAGTTTACTTCCATATAAACTCCCGTCGACTACCAAAGAGTCTTTCTAATTAGAGTCGCACCGAGATATGTCTCGCAGACACGCCAATAAAGAGAGCAGCATCTAATATAGGAGCAGTTAGTCGGTGATATCGTCACGTGACCTTTAATTACTCGGTGAGCGGAGTACGAGGGCGGTTTGAGGGTTGCGGGTCACGCCATCCTCGAAGGCATCCCCGCGACCCATACGACCCGGAGTGATCGATACCAGGGCCGTACCCACACACGCGATCCGGAGATGCTGATAGTTTTCCCTGTAGGACGGGTGGGCGAGCCGGGAGGGGGAGGTGTAAAAGGAAATGTTCAAACGTGACATTTGGAAGGAAGATTGCGAAATAGGCGGGGAACTGTGGCTTCTTTTCGCGTTCGTTGTCGGATTTGTCGTTTGTTTTTTTGTGCGATGGCGTTGTCAGCTCCACCTGAACGTCTGGCAATGGTCAATTATACAGGGATATCAAGAAGTTTTCTATAAATCGAAATTTATAGCAACAATTGATTTATCTGAACTTTCATTTCATTAATTTGTGATATAAAGCTGGCTAATCTTGGTATATGAAATACACACCCCAACTAACATTTTTAGTTATAATTACGTTAATCTTACCTTCGATCAGGTCGGCGACCTTTCTGAAAGAAGACCAGGTTAAGTAATTTTTACCTTGTAATTACCTATGTGGGGAAAAATTCGAAGTAATTTGGACGTCGAAAATTGGAATATTTGGACATTTACTTTACTAGGTTGAGGGTAAAGATAAGTTATTTTGACATGAAATTGGTCAGAAATAAGTAAATATCAAGCTTAAATCAACCTTTCTGTTACCAATTATTCCCTTGGACGAATGAGTAAACAAAGAGAGGTTTCTTTATATGAATAGCATACATATATACATATTATCTCTATCTCAACTTCTCATAATTTGGTTGCCACAACGAATCAGCTATGGTCTACATAAAATGCTGACAATAAATATGGGAATATAAAAATTATTGTCATACGGTAGCTACATGCTCTCTCCTCAACAATATTCTCCATGCGGCGCGAAATTTTCTGTAAAATGATGGTTCTTACCTTCATAAAATTCACGGGCCTCTTTAAATATGCGATTTAATGCAAAAATAATTTAGATTGATTGCACATGTTCAAATTTTTTCTCCAAAAAAACATTCTTTTAGCAAAGTTATGGTTTTAAAATGTCATATGCAGCCATTATTTAGAAATAAATCGTCAGAATAAACTGAAATTCAATATATTATCGACATTTATTAATGGGTAAAACAGATATTCTAATTGAATATGGCGTAATTTTTGAAATGTACCTGTAAGTCAATATTATTCTTCTTACGGTATGAAATCAAGTTAATAATTGAACTATTAGACCTGTTGAATAACCTTTATATTTCCTGACCGTAACGGCTTATATCTAGTCACATTTAGGTAAATATTCACCAAGAGAGAATACCAAAACATTCATTGGGCTATGATGACATTTGCTTCGTAAATTATACCCTAAATGATACCAGAATTCAAACCGCCCCAATCCTTGCGACGGTTGGGTCATTTTTGAAGGAGAAAATAGGTGATTTCTCACATGTTTCTTGCTCTAAAGTGGCTTATGGAATTTGAAGGGGATTTACTGGTGATTACTTTCCTGTAATTAACCAAGGTTGCTACTTATAGATTATTTATACTTTGAAGTTAAATATTCAAGGCCTGTACTACCAGTATTATCCTTTTTTTAGACATTTCTCCCCGGCATGTGGAATAACTGTCCCGAAATGTTAGTTGGGACGGTTATAGAAACAGTTCCCGCACTGAGGGGGTAAAAGGCACCTGCAATAGTCAACCAGTTTCTCAATACAAAGAGCTTTTTTTATTCATTTAGTCTCACATTTCATATGATGCTCGATCCATATTCCTTCTGCATGCGAAGCTTGCTGGTGTAGGACAAATAAATTATTGCAGAGAATCATTCGACTTCGGAAGTCTTCTCAAATTTCAAAAGAGGGGGCCCTTACATCCAAAAAACTCGAGTACTCACAGTAACAATAGTCTATATGAAAAATCGAAGATTCAAACTAGCTCATCTCAATATGATAAATGGCAGTTGGCCTGACAAATGATACTTAGCATGGCCTGATAGATGTCAGGTATGGTGTCTCCTAACCTATCTTCCGTCATCTACTACCAGCTTTCCAGAATACTGCCAGTGGAAGAACGCTCTACGATTCAACCTGTTACATTAGGCTATGATCTATGTATCAAATTTTCATACAAAATTTGTGGAATCCATTTTCAAATCACGAACTTCTATCTTATCTTATAGAGTTAAGAAGAAATGTTGATAGTTCTTTGGGATAACGTGACACAACATCTATTTTACCGAATTTGTTGATTTTTCATATAATACAACACAACGGTTCAATAAAACAGTTGTGAGGATGGGAATGTGTGAATGAAACCAATAAACATCATTCAATCAAAACGACAATTTGCTAAAAACGGAAGTAGCACTTTGATTTGATATTGCTTCTCTATGTCCATTCTGGAACTTATAAGAGGTTTCAGTGATCAACTGGCAATGACACCAAAAATAAACAATTCACGAAATATCAATGATCAACTCATTACATAATTCTCGGGTTGAAAGCAATCAGTGTTCAAAAATTGTTGCTAAGGAAAAAACAGATTTGAGAATATCGTTTTTCATGATGCAGAATGAATCAATTTTATTTATATTTGCTTTCCTATATCAGACATTCAAGTCAAGTCAAAGTATACTTTATTGTCAGAAGAAAATAATTCCCATTGACAAAGCATTAATATACAAATTAACATGGGAATAAATAGGTGAAAATAAATCAAATACATCATTTATGAGTTAAAATGTAAATTAAATATCAATGTATAAAAACTCGAATAAAAAGAGTATACATTCCTTTTTTTTTTAGTTTGGTTTATATTCATTCGTAGGATAGGTGTTGTTCCTGGGTGGAATAATATGCTTTTTCAACTATAAGATTTTTCAACTCCTTTCTGAAAATTTTATAGTTCTCGATTTTTTTCACTGCGGATGGTAGGTGATTGAACAAGATTTAACGAGTCAAGTAGTTGGAATGGGAGGATCTATATTACTGTCATGATGGCAAGTATTGTATGGAGTTATGAAAGATCTGTCAAGAGACGATTTATTTTTCATTATCGAACAAACTGTCCCAAGAATAAATACTGAGGTAACTGTAAGAATATCATGTGCTTTGAATAAGGGTTTACATGTATCTCTGAAGCCCGCTTTACAGATGTACCGTACTGCTTTTTTCAGAAGCTCAAATATCGATTGTAAAAGCTCTTTAGAGCATACTTCCCAGAAAGTGATTCTATATCTGATATTATCATCAATTAACGCAAAATATGCGGTTCTTGAATGGGGATATCCTAATTCTGAGGAGATAATTCTTCAAGCATAGGAACCTGAGGCCAGTTTTTTGCTCAGATTGATTGTATGTACTTCAAACTTGAGTGAATCATCCATGTTGAGACCAAGGAAAGTATGGTTATGTTTATTCTCGATGATTTCATTGCCTAGCCTGATTTCAGGAAGAGAACATTAATACGAGTGTGCACATAAGGCAGGGCCACGTATAATACATTTTATTTCAGTCCATTTTTCATTTCTTGTTCTTGAGTCACGTAGCGCTCTGGATAATCTTATTGATTTTTTTTTGGTAGCGAATTTACCAATTTAACCATGACGGAACCCAGAAGAATCTACAGTGCCACCGTGTCGATTAGTGAAATCAATCCACAGATCTATCAAGATTGGTTCCTAGGTAACCAGCAGTTGCCTTTTGCATATACCAGAAAAGTTTCTGTCGTGATCAACAATCGGCAGTGTCAAAAGCCAATCTAATAAAAATGGACCTCCTCTCCTCTAGGAGACCAACCATCATGTAAGGTAATGTTTTCTATCATCAACATCTACAGATGAAGTTCTAGTTTTCTTTGCAGTAATCTCGACGAATCATACCCCATGAAATACAACTTTCAGTGATTCGATTATAAATATAACATGTACATGTATCACTCGCATCCTAGTTTTCCCCAGCGCTGTTTTCCAACTGTGATGTCATTTTCCCGAAATTATTGATTGTCGACTGATCGACAACCTATTCTGCGCTTGGACAAAATGAATCATTTCATTAGTCCAATCAGAGGTGATTTGCATTAACCACGTTCAAATGGGCAGCTTCAAATCGTAATATTGTTATTGCCGAATTGGCTCATATATACCGGCGTAGTTGACTGTATTTACAATTCGCTAGTTTGGTTTGTAGTCCATTTATTTGTGGATATTCAGTTCGCTTTGAAAATTTTCAGTGTACTTTTCTACATATCTGAAATATACCCAGACAGCACCATGTCATTCATAGAATGTTCATAGAATATCTTTCGAATACTTGAATATTCTCAGAACATTATCACAACATGATTCAAATATTCTAGACATACTCTATGAATATTCGAAATTGACGATTTCAAATATTCTGAGAATATCTCTTGAATATACTAAGACTTTCCCTAGTGATTCTATGAATGTTCGTAGAATATTCTCTAAAATTGTTCGTTCCGTTAACCAGCTGACGAACGTCAACCCTCAGAAGTCGATACTGCGAGCAATGGATCAACGAGGCCTTACCTTTTAACGTGCGATTACCCAGCACGGTGGCTCAGCGAGGTAATAATGAAATAACATATAAACATTCTCAGTATGTTGTAAGAATATTCAAAAACTGATAAATAAGAAAAAATTGTCAGTGATATCATTAGGCGGTCTCCCATCCAAACCCCAACTGCGTCTATCGTTGCTTTACCTCTGTGATTAAACCTTCCTCTGCGTTGTATGGTGGCTGGCGTCTTCTTATTGATTAATGTTGATAAATCGAAGATATTTGAAAAACAATGACCTTCAATATCAATTCATATTATTTGGATAAAAAATCCTGGCTGTGAATTTGGCGTATTTTTCAACTAACAAATTAAAATATTTTTTTCTGATGATGGAGTATAGGACAGTGGTTTTTTGATATCACTACTTCGGAATTGGAGAATCCAAATGTGATGGGAGAACAACTAACAGCTGATATGGAATACAAAAAAATCACAAGAAATAATTTTTGATTATGATCCCGTATATTCTCAGAATTTTCGAAGAAAATATATTATAGGAACATATCGAAATATATGTTCTCAGAATATTTGTTCCATTGGGATATTCAAAACTGAGTATATTTTGAACATTGTCAGAATATTTTGATTCTGTATATTCTCCGTATATTCGAACGAAATATAGGAATATACCGAATGAATGTTCACCGAATATTTGTTACAGGATGAAAATATTCTGGGATTATTCTGAGTTCATTTCATTGGAATATTCTGAAAAAAGTGTTTTTGAACGTTGTGAGAATATTCATGGAATATTATGTGCTATCTGGGTAACGATTCGGGCCGCTTTTTGCTAAAACGTTTTTTATCACATTATTAATTGTAGAAACTTGGAATATCGATTTTCCTGACCCCTCTTACCACCGAATTATTTATATTCGAATTTACAGGAATGATAATTCTGATTCATATCAATGATTATTGTTGTTGATGTTCAAGATGGCGACATCTGAAGTACAGACTATCAAAGTTCAGCTAAATAAAATGAACAAGAATGAGCTGATTGATAATAATTGGATAATAACTATAAAAGTACCCGAAAACTTGAGTGACCGTGTCGTGATAATGGGTTCAAGTAATAAGCACAGCAGCAAAGAGTTGAAGTGGAAATGTATACATTGACGCGTTTGACAAGCTGGAAAATGAATGTGTGAATCTCACCATCATGAAATCTGAAATGGAAAACCTGGTACGTGAAAATGCTACCATACGAAAACAGATTCATCACATTGAAGAGAGAAATAATGAACAAGAACAGTTAATCTCTCTCTTGAATGAATCAAAGATGAAAAACAATGTTGATAAGCAAATATCAGAACCTTGTAGTTTCAACAAAGCCCCGATTTCTATTGTAACAGCGAAGAAAACTGTAACTCCGAACGCTGCCATCAACAATCAACCAAGAAGCAGTCAAATTACTAATGAGAATATAGATAGATGATGCTGTTGCACCTGGGCCAGCCAGTATTAGGAATACACCAAGGACTAATGCAAAATGAACACACGATCACTCAAAAAACTGTAAATAAAAACCAACTAATCACCAAAGAAGAAATGGGCACTGCTGTGAATAGTACAACGAGAGCCATTCGAGACGACTACAAACGAAACGTATTATTGGTACCAATACGACCCAATCATCTCTATAAACAGTACCCAGAATGGGATACCTTCATGTTAGCAACTCTGAGTGCTAACTATGGAAGCAAAGAGAGTGTCGTTTCCTATCAATTATGCTTATAATGTGTACGATGCATCCAGAGGACGTCGCTGTTCAAAGATTCAGTTTGAGGAATGAGAACTTTTCGGCAGATGAATCCGTCTCAATTCCCAGCGTTATGAACATAAAGTACCAAAATACTCCCAATAACAGCGGCTTGGGAACACTGCGCATTGTGAGTTTGAATATAGTATTATACCCGTCATGCATATCAGATTTTATGTCATACTACTTCGTCATTGCAACATGTTCAATATAAAAATATTTGCAAATAATCGATACATTCTATTCGATTTCAACTAGATACTATGGTTTCTAGGGTAGCACAGTAACAATTGATACATTAACATGAAAAAACATTTTTCTGTATAGCCCCGGCGGGCAAAAAAGTTAATTTTGATCCTGTATGGGTCTGAAGTACACTGTTATGTGATTGGTAACCCAATAAAATAATATTATTTTTTTGGTGCCGGTGAATTATAAACTGATTCACACGTTTTTTTTATTTCAAAAAGAGCAAATGTACCAAACCCTCTGTGGAAATGAATAAATTTGGCACCATGGCGAAAGAAACAGCGAAATTTTTGCAATTTTCCAACCCTGAATTATATACTGGCCATTGTTTCCGAAGGTCATATGCGACTATTTTAGTTAATGCAGGGCGGATCTTTCAACTTTAAAACGCCATGGGGGTTAGAAATCCAGCAATGTTGCTGAATCTTGTATCGACAACTCCATAGCTAACAAAATGAAAATTTCAAAAAGAACAATAGAATCCATTCAGCCTCCGGCGCCATTAGAACCTGAACAAAACAAAGTTGTGGAAGCTCAGTACGTTTCCCCATCAACTTCAACTTCGACCGCAGCTAATATTTCAATTAATGAAAACATGTTGAGACAAAGCAACCTACCAGGAAGTACTTCACAAAATTGTTCAAATATAACTGTTAATTACTATTTTGAATAAAGTATAATCTCATAGGTGGAACCATTCAGTGTGAGTTTAATAATGTATTTATTACAAAGACGGAGTTGTGCAATGGTTCTTTTGACTTGGATGGGTAGATTAAGACTTAAGAAATCTTGATTTGACCTGCTTACTCTGAAAAAGCAATGAAGAGAGAGAAACATAGCACGGTTCGAGAGTAAGTAAGTGAGGTGGAGAGACTTTTCAGTTGCAGTGTCCAGTTAAACATTTCGTCACAGTTGACAAGTGTGAGCTGTCTTTTGAGATATATCTTAGGTAATCGGGTTTCATCCATGCTCAATATTTTGGTTATCCAATTAAGACATAGTTTGAAAACATCGTAAATCAATTTTACCCTCCCAGTTTCTAGTCTGACAACATAATCAGGTGACGTTATAGGCAGAAGTAAAATTCTTTTAAGGAAAATCATCTGAACACGCTCCAACATTTCAGCGTATCTAAAGACCCCAGACGGCAACACAACTGAACATGACGCTTACAACTAGGCTATCAAAAAGTTTAATTTTGCATTCCCAAGAGTCTGTTCTGCTTTTGGAAATAACAGGACGTAGTGCACCTATTGGCTGTTTACCTTTTACCACTGATCTGTTCGTCATTTCTCTAAAGAGAGTCGAAGATACAAACGTGACGCCAAGGTAGGAGTACTTGGAGGTAATCTCCACTTTTTTGTTTTCGAATAAAAATTTCGAGGATACATCAATACTCAAGCCTGCTCGGGAGAAACATATGATTTAAGTTTTCTTAGTGTTAACAGTTAACTCATTGAGACGGGTGTAATTTTCGAGTATAATAAGTTTTTTAGCGAGGTCAATTTGAGATTCGGCAAGTGTTACAAGGTCATCGGCATACGATAGCATCAACATGTCATTTTTATTATCAATATTCATTCTGCGAGCTCCTTTGTCTGAGAAAAACATGTCCAGATCCGATATAAATAGATTGAAAAGGAAGGGACTCAGGGATTCTCCCTGTGTAACCCCAGTAATAACATCAAAATATTTTGTGATACCATCATTACCTCTTACTTCAAGTGGAGCATTTCGGTATAGATTTTTGATAATCGTTATTATGTTGGAGCAAATTATGTGAAACAGAATCGAATGCTCGCTTGAAATCAACGAACAGAGCAAATATTTTTCTTTTTTCGTGTCGTATGTGAATTTGTATAATGGAAGAAAGCACAAAAACGTTGTCAATACAACCACGATTCTTGCGGAACCCCGGTTGTGATTCGGGGAGTATTCGTACCTCTTCAGCCCACGAGTCCAGGCGGTTCAGTATTATTTGAGTAAAAACTTTGAGTACGCAGTTTACTAGAGCAATGCCTCTGTAATTGGATGGATCATCATAAGGGCCGGCTTTGTGCAACATGGTCAAAATACCTTCAGACCATTTTTGTGGTACAGTGCGAGTCTCAAGTACCCTATTGAAAAGGCAGGTGAGAGAGAGTATCCAATTTTGGGAAATGTTTTTAATGAACTCGTATGGTATTCGATCATTCCCAGGTGACTTAATATTCTCCCATTCATTGAGAACAGTATATACTTCAGTAGTTATTGGGCAATCGAGAAAAAGATGTTTTGCATCAAAATATGTGCTGTTATCGATCATTCTTGGTGGTTAAAAATCGCTATTAAAGTTCTCCAAACAATATACGGTAATCCAACTGGTGTGCAAGAACCTCGAAATTCTTTTATATTTTTCCAAAAAATCTAAGTTTCTCTGAAATTGGATAACCTCAATAATGGATTTATTATATTCAAACTCCTTATACTATTACGCTATAATCTCAAATTTGCGAAAAATGTCGGTAACTGTGTTTTTGCTCAGGACAGCCGTCTTCATTTGAATCACCATCCGCCATCCTCTGTATTCCAGACTCAGCGCCTAGCGCCTTCTATTAGCATCTTTTCACCTGCGATTGCCGGCCGAGGGGCGGCTCGTTGGAACATAAGGACGCAGTGCAGCGTCGCGACGGCCGTGCTGGCGCCTCCTAGTGCCGCCACCCGCGTCCTCACACTTCGCTGTGATTACCGCCGCCGATTGATTGTTTTCGTTCATCGGCGATGCGGTGAGCCGTGACACACTTTCAAAAGGACGAACTCGAATTCCAATGAAAAGTTTTTGTTTCTATATATATTGTCATTGAGATCACACACGTACATACTTGATGCAGCTACAACTCCAGAGTTGTCAATAGTATGCTCCAAATATTCGTTTTTCGTCCTAAATTGTTGGGATTTTAGTGATATGAATTTGAAAGTAACAGAAGTAAGTCCTCTAGTCCCTCTTGACCGTAAACACCCATCTTTAATGTGTCAGGTCGAGTTGACAAAAACGCAAAAATTTAGGTCCACCAAAATAACTCTAGAAAATAAATATAATTATAAAAGGGCAAATTTCGTTGAGTTATGCAATCAGCTCAGATATGTCGACTGGACACCAATAGGTCATATCAAAGATGTCAATGAACAAGTGAATTATTTTTATGATGTCCTCTATCAAGTCATCGATCTGTGTGTTCCGAAAATAAAAAAGTTTGTGAATAGAAAAATGTACCCTCCCTGGTTTTCCATTTCAATTAAAAACAAAATGAAAGAAAAAGAATATTATAGAAAAAATAAAAATCAATCGGTAGAATTCCTAAATGAATATAAACGGCTCAGAGCGGAGTTAAAACTCGACATAAGAAAAGCTTACAAGGATTTTATTAAGGAAACCGAAGTCAGTCTCATATATAGTCCAAAACATTTTTGGAATTATGTCAACTCCAAAAACAAAGTAGAAACTCCGATTCTCATTTTATAATTGAAAATGAAGCTACAACTGATCCCAAGATAATTGCCTCAGCCTTTGCAGAATACTTTCCTTCAGTATACGTTGATTCGGCAGCAAATAACAAGTATAGGGATGACAAAAAGGAAGTGGGAAGCGGGGAAGTTTTAAAAATATCACACTTTACAGTCTCAGATATGGAATATGCTTTTAAAAAACTGAAACCTAAAAAGTCGTCTGGGTCCGATGGCATACCTTCTTACATAATTAAAGCATGCAAGGATTACATAATGTACCCACTAATATTGATATTCCAGAACTCATTGCGATCTGGAATTTTTCCGGACACTTTTAAAGAAACTAGACTAACACCCATACACAAAAAAAATGAAAAAACTTTGATTACTAATTACAGACCTATAGCAGTGCTCAATGGTATTGCTAAGCTATTCGAATACATATTGTATCAAAAAATCTTCTGGCATGTGAATAATGTTATCTCTGAGTCCCAACATGGCTTTCGCAGTAAGAGATCCATCGAAACGAACCTTGCATCTTTTTTAATGATTGTAACGGATACATTAGAGGAGCGGGGGGCACAGGTGGATACCATTTACACGGACTTTGCCAAGGCATTTGACAGGGTCGATCATTCTATTCTCATATCCAAACTTAGTATGTATTCCTTCAGTAACTCACTCACAGAACTTTTAACAAGCTATCTTTCCGAAAGAATTCAATTTGTCTCTTATAGGGGAAATGATTCTGGCAGATTCCTTGCAAAGTCTGGTGTACCTCAGGGCTCTAACCTGGGTCCCCTTCTCTTTCTGTTGTTCGTTAATGATCTCCCGGAACACATAGCATGTCACTGTCTATTGTATGCTGATGACTGTAAAATTTTCCGGAAATTTTCAGACCAGTATGACTATAACTTATTGCAAAAGGATCTTCATTCACTTTTTAATTGGTGTGAGAAAAATAGATTATATCTGAACTTGAGTAAATGTTACGTTGTTACTTTTTGCAACTCAAAAAATTTTCAAAAATTGAACTATTTTATGAATGATCAACAGCTGGATAGGTACTATGAAACTGTCGATTTAGGTGTCACCTTCCAAACTACCTTAACTTTTGAAAAGCATATAGAGAAAACAGCACAGAAAGCCGAAAAAATGTTGGGATTCGTTAAGCGTTTCACATGCGAGTTCAAAAATATACAAACAATAAAAACTCTTTATTTCGCTTTTGTTCGAAGTCGTCTCGAATTTGCATTGATAGTCTGGGACCCCGGCAAAAAAAATTTGAAAAAACGCCTGGAAACTGTACAAAATAAATTCATATCATATTTACACTACAAAAAATATGGTAATTCTCCGGACCACTCATCCTATGACCCACTAAGACTAGAATTCAATTTACTGAAACTTGAAAATAGACGGACCATCCAAAAAATAGTTTTCATTTACAAACTATTGTCCGACAAAATCAATTGTATGTTTTTGTTGTCCTGTCTGAAACTGTACGTGCCAAGACTACGTCCGAAAAGCATAGTTTTTCATATCCCCAGGATTCCCCTGTTGATTGATGAAATATGTCTCTGTGTCAACAAGTTTCTGCAAATTAACACTACTGTGGATATATTTACTGTTAAATTACCACGACTAAAAAATGAGCTACATAAACTGTTCCTACCCGCATTGAATTTGTGATTACATATCCGTCACTACAATGACTTAAGAACTCTAAATCTGATTGATTCTGAATAAATCATTAAGTAAACTTGATTATATTGATTAGTGATTCCACTTATATTCTATATATTATCATTATTATTTTTATATCATCCTAGTTATCTGTTATTTTTTTTAATTTTTTTTTCTTTCTCCTCTTTCTTTTTCAAGTTATAAGTTTGTAATACGATTGTGTGTATATGTATGTATATATGTGCGTGTACATATGTGTATATGTATATATGGGTATAAAGGTGATAAAGTTGGAGGCTATTTTTTTTTATATGGGTATATATATGTGTATATATGAATATTGTTACCTTTGTTAGAAATTAGTTAATTGGTTATTAATAGTATCTGCTATATTGCTTAGAAATAATGCTACGGAAACATGTAAATAGGTTTAAGTCCTGTATGTTTCTTTGATGAATAAATAAATACGGTTGGGTATCCTGGTATCCCAGCAATTTTTCGCAATTTTCAAAAGCGTTCTGAAATCACTTCTATTGGTTGTCTCTTTCCTGATGATGAAATAGTATATTACGTAAAGGATAAGGAGGAGGATAAGTATCCTTCGGGTGATGATAGTCATCACCCGAAGACGATTGCGGATACCAGCAATCGAAACGTCGTGAGTACACTCAATTTCAAACTTGGTTTCAACATTTTTCCATCATAATATGTCATTCAATTTCTTCATTTAAATTTTTGACTAGTATTTCACATTCGATACCTCATTTTTGACTCATTTCATATTCGATATCTCGATTTTTTGTAACAACAGGAATTTTTTTCCATAATCAATCCCTAATTTCATTATTGACCAAAAATTTCATTTTGATTTTCTCACTTGATTTGTATTTTAATCCTTCCGTTCTTAGCAAAATGTTTCAACAGATTTAATAATTTAGACAATGGAAGTCCAAACCATTAGCATTCAGCATAGTTTAGGTCTTCAATGCCGTGTCAGTTATTTAATTATTGATGTCGTATCAAATGTCACTTTTACTTCTCCTCCATAGGGAGGAAAAGTACGACTTTGTTCCCTACAATGATACCAGGAAATGTATACTTCGGATAGAAGGAGGCGGAAAAAACTTTTTTCTTATCTTCCTCGTTACGTAATATGCTACAAATGCCATTGTCACATTTTGCAAACACTAAATACATTTCCCATGAGAATTTTTAAAAGAGTATTGAAAAAGGAAGCAGCGTATAGTAGTTTTCACAATAAATGGTATCGACTGAAGGATTATAACAAAACCAATTAGACCCTTAAGTTGTAAAATCCGAGATGCACATCATAAATGTAAAAGGACCGGATTCAGGTAATTTTGTATCTCAGAGAGGGATTGATTAAATAAATTACTTGTATATATCCTACATTATGCAAAATTCAAATTTCTTAAGTTCGACCCTGTAGCACATTTGCATCTTTTACCAGATGATTTTCTACACAATGGGATTAAATCGGGTAGTTTATTGCAGTTAATGAGCCAATACCATTTACTGTGAAAAATACTATACTTTGAGAAACAACGCCAAAGAAAAGTATAAAATATTTCAACATTTTTCTCAAATTCAATCTCTAAATTTGTAAAGAATACGACACGTAACTGACAAATAGTAATGCAATTTTGCTTTTTCGTAATATTGCAATAACGTATCGGGGCGAATGTATTAATTTGGGGAGAGAAAATTGAACTCAAATACTAAGGAAGCTTAAACTTCTGTCTCTCTCTTATTTTGCTGATTTGAACGGTTTGAAAGTAATGGGAATTTTTGAAAAAGCACAGTGTGGAAATAAAACTTTTGATTCTATATAGAGGAGAGGTATCGAAAGTGAAGGTCAAAAACAGTGAGGACAACTATTTATTTGAAACATTCTGATCAGCTGTGAAAAATACACAAAAAAACATAAAAACTCAAATAGACAATTATTATTAGTATGTGGCGCTGAACTATACCGCAAATTTGACATTGAAACCTTGTGATACGTTCTAGCAGCTGAATTTATGCTAATTTTATAATTCATTGGTGTGTCTCTAGATGTTGACAATGTCTCCATTGATGATCTCTATGAAATGTTGAAGAGCGTTGTTACAACGAAAGAAGAAATTAGACAAAATAATGACTTTAAATCAGAAATTTTGAATATGATGCTAGGACTAAATGACCAGATTCAAGATCTCCAACGCGAAAATAATGAACTGAAAGAAGAATTAGTGAAATTGGACTATGTTTCTTTAGGGACTCACGATGATTTCTAAGCATCACAGGATTTTTCTATTCGTACAAATTCAGGCAATTATGAAGAAGGATATATCTGAGTTCCCTTGTCAACCCTTGAAGCTTCAACGTATCAAAACAACATTTGTTCGACGTGAACTTTTCATAACGCATTTTTCATTTGATGAATGAATTTTCGATATGGAATCCTCTTATGGTAACAATCCTTACAAAATGACTAGATTTTGAAAAAAAAAATCGGAAAACACAAATTGTTCTATAATTGTTCGTTCCGTTAACCAGCTGACGAACGTCAACCCTCAGAAGTCGAAACTTGTGCGAGCAATGGATGAACGAGGCTTACCTTTTAACGTGCAATTACCCAGCACGGGAAGGTATATCTAGTGAAATTGAAGGAATATCAATTTTTCATCCGAACAAATTGAATTGAATAAATTCAAAATAGTAGTCAAAAATATTTTACTGAAGAAAGCATACTCTTCTAGTGAGTATTTGGGGGACACATATTTTAACTGAATATGTAGGCATGCATATCCCATATTTTATTAAACTACTTGTTTGTTTTTGTTTTTTTTAAGTTTTTAGATGTATGACTTGTGTTCTGTAATCTGTTTGTAAAATAATTCTTATTTATATTATCGAAAAATCACGTGGAAAAACTGTTCCTGACCACAATACGTGCAAAATACTTTTTATATTTATTTATCTTGTAAGCATTTTTATAACTTAGGTTCTATATTATGCAAGACATAATCTAAAGAAAAACCAATAAACTACTCCTCTTATTCTATTCTATTTCTTCACTGTCTTTTCAAACGACGATAATGAAGTGACCAGTAACTGCACGCATGTTGCATGCTTTCCCAGAAAAACCCAGTGGTTCACAAGAAAATACGTTCGAAGCATAATTCCCGATAAATAGCTATTGACGGAGTGACGCCTGCTAATTATTACTCTAATTGGTTTAAAATCAAGTTCAAGTTTTCAGATAATTATCGTGATTAAACCATATCCACTTAACCTGTAATAAAATATAAGCTGTCGTTAGTTTACACCGCTCTCAGATGATCGAAGTGGGCTCTCACTTTGTGGTAGGTAGCTGTTTCCTTCCGGTATACCCTTCATCAGCCCACTGGGTCGTTAATGGGGGCGAGTGGGGTCAGAATATGATGGTTTATTGAAGGGAGTTTCTGAATGTTTGATAGTTTGATGTGGTCTTGGGATGTGGAGGATTGTTCGATATGAGCCGTTGGGTTGAGAAATTGGTGAATTTTGCTCATGGAGAGAAAAGTTGAAACTATAATATAGCTTCACTACAATCATTTCTGTATACCTGTAGGCGTTGACTATTTTTTTATCATGTTGAGTACATTCACCCAAAGAAAACCGAATAGAAATAGGATGTGGAATAATTTCGATAATAAAAAAAAATCGGTACCGTAAAGGGTTCAAAATTGGACAGAGAAGATGATACTTGTATATTTCCATCGCCATCTACACGAGAGAAAAAAGCAGAGAATATCATTCAAAAGCTGATAACTCACAAAGTATTTACACTTTCTTCAAATATTTTTTGGGTTCCAGCCTACCGTAATCTGAAAAAATAATAATTGATTGTGGACTATATACAAGTTCAGAAGGGCAGATTTTCAATCTACCCCGATAAAAATCTGGTCCAAAAAAACTATGGAGAAAGAATACATCCACCATAAAATGATGACATTCAAATATTTACCCCAATTACTTATTTATGAACAATGAAAGAAATTGCATGTATTTGTACATTTGTAGCCTGAATTTGTCATCATGAAATTCATTTTCAAAACATGCAATTTTGACACAAAACTTCTGGTTCTTTCAACTAATGCCAATAATCAACTTTATCGGCGGCTAGAATTCGATGGTCTTCAAATTTCCTCGAATGAAATTTTTCTAAAGTAATCTTCGTAGTATTGCCTGTGGCTAATGTTTGTTATGTTTGTCACCAATAATTTTTCTTATGAAGAACGCATTCGTAATGTGCATTTTGAAGATTTGAATAAGTATGTGCGATGAAATCATCAAAAAGTTCAAGTAACTATGGTGAGTAGTTACCTGTACTGTTCCGAGAATAACAGAAGGTAAAATAAAAAAAAAAATAGTTATTTAGTATGCAAGGGAAAAAAGTATAAGATTCAAGCACGAGGTTGTGTTGGCAAAAAACCACAATTTTTTCCTGTGACGGAAAAAACGACGATTTGATATTGAGAAACACAATTCACACAAGAAAATTCCACTGTTGTATATATATATATATATATATATATATATATATAAATATATATATATATCTCCGGGAAAGAAGTACTCACTTCAGTTTTTTCCAAGGAAAAAAAAAAATTCATAAAAAGTGACCTGTCATCAGAGATAAAATGTCAAACTTTTTTGCCGTCACAGAAAAAACATAATTTTATGATATTATTGGAGCTATATCGTTCTATGGATGAATGATAAACGTTATAAAATTCACATTATACCCATATTGTAATAACATCAACATTCACATTTTCCATATTCTCTAAATCTACAAAAAAAGCATGACTCCAGAACTGATCGCCAGGTAGGTATATTTACAGGATGATTCTCAAGAGAATGCCAAAATTTTCAAGGTGATAAATTGTTACTTCCTAAGTTTTTTCGGGAAACAGTGTGTTGAAGGTTCTCCTTTTTTTTTCATTGACTCACAAGTAGTTTCAAATCTGGTGTATTCAGTCAAACCGAATATCTTTGACCGAATCTGAAAGAAATAAAAAAAAAATTCAAATACATATCCATTTCATGATTGATTTCGTTCAGAGAGTCATTTAGATTTTCTTTGTTTTTCCAAAACTGAGCGCGATTACTACAAAAACTCAAGAAACCAGAAAGTTGCACTTTCAATCATTTCAACCGATGTTTCTGTTTTTTGATATTTTCCTCTTTCAAATACTCGAAGTACGCCCAAAAGCTTACGTACTTGAATGTCGTACATTGATAGCAAATAAAAAATCAATTATTTTTTATCATAAATCTCAATCAGTTGACCTCCTTCGATGTCACAGTAGTTATTATTTCTAATATAGGGTTCGGTCTGAGAGTAACCAAGTACTGATCACTACTCACTGGAGGTTCTCGACATCGATAAAAAAAAATCAAAATTATTTTCGGACCAAATGAACACAAACCGTTCAATATTTACTGGTGACATACTATAAATTAATTACCTTTTTTTATTGAAAATAACAAGAAATCACCTTCTGAAATGAAGAATCAATCGAGAATCACCCTGTATAGCGCTAGTGAACTATGAAGAGAATGAAGAATACTAACGCAACGGTCCATTGATATGTACCTAAAGTATTTCATATGAACGGAAAAAAAAACAAAAAAAAGTTTGTGGAGGAGCTGGGATTTGAACCCAGGACTTTCAGCATGCGAAGCAGACACTCTACCACTGAGTTACACCCCCGATGGAAATTAAGTTCGATCAACAGATGCCATTGTCACACAACAGAACTGAACACACATTTCATAACAATTATTTTAATCCCTAATTACAAGATTATTCAAAATGTACATTACATCGGGACATATTTATAGTACTATTACCTACCTAGAAGCTGGATTCATGCAGCTTCAATTATAAAGTAATAATTATTGCAATTCTGAACGCTTATTGTCTCAGGTTATATTTCTCACCAATCAATCCAATCAGCATAAAATTTTGCCATAATTGTTGATCTGTTACTCGATAATTGAAACTGCAAGAATCTACCTTCAAGTAGTAGAAGTTTCTAGCTTTGTAGATGGTAATCTTCGGAAATACTGATGCGAGCTACACTTTTCAGGATATAGGTAGGCTATATTTCATAGGGATTGGACAAAAAAAATTCGGTGAAAAATAATAGTACCTACTTGAATGTATGTAAACCAAGTCGGAGAAAACGGCACCAGCTAGTACGTTATACCTAATATTATGTGTGAAGACATCTAAATCAGAACTTATTTTTGAGGTTTTCGTATGAATCAATGAAGTGAAAAAGCACCCCAACTCTAACATATGTTTCTTCAATATTTTGTTGAACAAAAAATGGGGCCTATTGCAATTTTATGGGGAACCTTTGGGTTCTCCTTGGAAGAAACTTTTTCGCGCCTTTTTGGGTGAACCTAGGAAATCTCACCCATTATTCGAATGCAATACTGCTTATGACAGTATTGACACGATCATAGAAGGTATATGCGTTTCAGTAGCTTTACAAACAAAACCAGAAAGAAAATTACCGCCAACAAGAAGGCGGCTGTTATATTTTCAAATTAATTTTGCTGTATTGTGTTCTGGAAGTCAGGTGTCAGATGGTCAACTCGCTAGTTTGTTGTGCTATACAATAAGAATAACAGCAACAACAATATAAAACATATTCTTTCGGCTGCGTTGTGATCATTGTTTTAGATATCGAAGTCATTAGCGGACTGAAACGTTAGGTATGAATATAGGCTTTAGGCTGAGTAGGTACTATTGTTGGAAGTCCTATTTCAAAAATTAACCACCCATTACTTTTGCACAGGCGACTTGCAATTTCGATTCTTCAAACAATATCTTCAGAAAAAACTGAGTGGCGCTCATTTACTCCTTAACAATATGTGAAAAAGTAGTAACCAAACGTTTGTGTTGGTAGCGGCAAAATATGTGATACTCAAAGCGCCAAATATCCTAATCCAGTCCTGCTCAATGGGCAAAAATTTTGCGAGCTCAGTATCAACGAGGTCTCATCTCTCAATGTGCGATTCCTAGCTCAAACTGAGGGTGATAGTTCAGAATTGTTTGAGATATATATCTTGAACGATATCAAAAATGGATGTGCTGTGTAATCTTGTCGTATGCCGATGCATGTGGAAATGTCCATACACATTCTTTTCAATGCGAAAACTGTTGCAATCTTGCAAACCCTAATAAGAGAAGATGGGGATATGAAATGATTGTCCCGACATCTTATCAAACACCACAAACAGCAATTCGAGGTATGATCATTTCTTCTGTTGCTGTACTAGCAATTAATCGCTAATTGAATCCCCAAGTACGTCTAACGCTGATTGACAAGAAATGCAGTATGAGTTCATCAAGCTCACTGTTTTGTAATTATGATGAGTACTTTTGATTGAAGAGTATGCAGGTGTAACCGATTCCTGCTACATCTTGTGTCTCTAGCAATTGGAACATATCCCTACAGACATTTTCAGTGTATATAAAAATAGGAGCATATGAAGACATTATGAGGAAATCGTTCCCAATATTTTCATTTTGAACTTTCTATCATTGCTCACATCTTTATAAGTAATTAAATGCAGTATAATTCAAATTGAACACTAAAGTTTAGCACGGTTCAAGAGTATTCGTTCTCAACTTAGATCTGATACTTTGAGCAGTAACAATTAATGAGCTGTTGAAGTAGTAACCAAAGTTGCTAGAATACTGTTGAAACCAAGTCTTAACAAAATCTCATCAGTGGAATCACGAGGGTTTCTAGGCATCTTTTATATACTACTCTATTCACAATCATTTCAAGTCATAAAACGAACAGGAAATGAAGATTTGCAAGATCAATTTCAATACATTTTATGTTATTCGCATTGTCCATATAAATACTGAAGCCAATCCTATATCGTTTCTTCTATCGTTTGACCCACTCACAACTTTCCAACAAACAGTGGGCAAACCTCACGATGTTCATCGTTGGAATAATCACTTCACAAAACAAACTCTATCTCAACTGATATTGATAGAAAAATAAGGTGCATTGTATGTCTTCAATTTCATTTCTATACCTGAATGAAAGCAATGACTTCGCTGTGTTACAGTTGTAGTTATTATAACACAGTTTATCAGGTCTCCCATGAAATGTTATATTTCAAGCAATGACAGCTCTATTCACTTAATCTATTGCACCTTAATGGATTACTGAATGACATAAAATTTTAAGTTTATGTTATTTCTTGAATCTATATCTGTTATAGCCGTAGAAAAAGAATAGTGTATCGTTCCTTGCTTGTTAAATATTATACTATAACAAATTGAAGTTCGTAAGGGTGAAGTTGTTTTCACGTCTATTCACCGATTATAACACGTTATATCAAAAAGAAGTACTTGCCTTCTTCAACTCCAACTCCATTAGTGATACCAACTGTGAATTTCCAATCTGAATTCCTTGAATTTTAAAAATATATTTACCACAGAAAATATTTTGAAAATATGCTGTCATAAAATTCTGAATATAAATATTTATCGTGACACTATTCTGAAAATATGTTGTGAGGAGTATTTCTAGAATATACGGTATGTTTCATTCAATTTGATAATATTTTGAAAATATTGACGGTGGAATAAATGAAATATACTGTGTATATTCTAATGAAAATATCTGTATTATAAACATTTACTTTGAATTTCTGAAGTTTGTTAGCCTCAGGGAAAACCTCTTTCGGCAAGGAGTTCCAAAGCTCAGCTGTTCCATTAAAAAAAGATCCCTGAGTAAGAGAGGTTCGACAGGTTTCCAAATTCACAACAAAGGGGTGGGAATTCTGTACTCGTCGTGTCATCCGTGTAGATATTGCCAAGGGGAGAACGATTGATAACAATTCGAAAGAGCATCGCCCGTGAAAGTATCTGTAGAAGAGAGACAAGTCTCCAACCCTTCTACAATGTTCCAATGAAGTGAGCGAGTCTGTGAGCGAAGAATCACCAACAAGACGAATTGCCTTTCTCTGAATGAATTCGGGAAGCCTCAAGGGATGTTTTGGTGCCGAACTCCACACATGAGAACTGTATTCCATGACAGGCCGTATCTGAGCATTGTAGATCAGTAGAAGCTGACAAGAAGTGAAGTATTTCTTCGCACGAAATAGAAATTCAAGTTTCTGGGAAGCACTTTCAGCGATCGATCTCACATGGTTTTCCCACGAGAGATTATCACTGATCGTAATTCCTAACATCGAGATATTTGATTTTGTAGGAATAGTTACTCCTGACATCTGAATATTTGATGATGATAGATCAGATTTTCTTGAGAAGAGACATACCTTGTTTCTCGAGCTGGTATGGGGACTCTGGAAGAGTAACTGCGGTATGAAGAGTATTGTCGTCCGCAAAACTATGTATTGAACAAGATGTTTTCTGGAGCAAATCATTGATATGAAGCAGAAACAAAGTAGGCGTTAGAACGGAACCCTGTGGAACACCTGCATTTATTGGGAGAATATCAGATGATACTCCATCAACAACCACATACAGAGACCTATCAGACAAAAAACTCTTCAACAAAACACACAACTGAGGAGGCAAACCATAAGACGGCAGCTTAGAAAGGGGACCCCGATGCCAAACTCGATCAAACGCTTTTGAAATATCGAGTGCAACAGCTATCGTTTCTTCGAATTCTCGATTGATTGCTGCCAAATATGAGAAACATAAGCCAAACATTACAAAATATTCCGTGAATTTTCCAAAGCTATATATTGGAGATATACTTATAAAACGTTCATTCCGTAAGAATGTTTAGTGCTGTCTGGTTGAGAAAGTTAAAAATATGGATTAAAATTCCATGTACCTATAATACATGTGAAAGTTGGTTGCATACCTTAAAATATATGAGATTTTTCAATCAACTGGGATGACTATAAGGTCATGATGCCGCTATCTGAAGAACCAATTACTCTTTCCTGGCAGAAAAATAAAGTATCTTTGGAGTACACATTCATCTGATATCTTTTTTATGTTCATATAATGAACTCTCATTTTTACATTTTTGATTTCACACATTTCCTGATCGAACACTCTTACAAATCCGTCCAAAAGATGGGATAGGATCGACTGATTATTTTGTGTGTCGAAGAGTTCTCGGACATCTTATTGATTTTACTATAGCTCATTTGCTGTTTCAGCTATAAAGAAAAACAGAAAAACTGACAGTGCCACCAGATAGTTTGTTTTGATCGATCCTACTCTTTGTATTCATAATCCGATAGGTGTAAGACATCGACTTTATGTCCATTTTTTACCTTTCCACTACCGATCAGTAACGAAATTCCATCTGAGGTCCTTTTCATGTCCGAGTTCATAGAAAATACTTTTCAAGTGATGGTTTTACGTTGTCTTCGTTTTTCTTTGATCACATTTCACCAAACGAAAGATATTGGTGTGTGTTGTTTCTGTTCTGTGTCAACCAAATGACGAAATGAGAATGGAAAGTGATATCTGATGATGGACCTGCCATGACTCGAAACGTCTAGTGAAATTTAACATACTTCCACCAAAAATACATTCTTCCATAACGGAAATCTCTGAAAATATTATTGATTGTCAAGTCCCAAAATAGGAAATCGAATGAAATCGTGCCCTACTTTTTCCTACGCGATTTCTGGTCGGTCTGTCGATTCGTCTGCCTTTGTGCGTTCCCACTGTTACATCCTGCCTCGTGAGAACAACACACCACCGACAACTTTTCAATTGAGCGTCCGTGGGAATGAATGACTTTTGAAAGAGGGTGTGTGTATGCACTAGCGAACGAATTGTTAGTTTTTTGAGTTCGTCCAGTGGCGGATTATGAGTGATTCACGAGCCAGTAGTTATGCCATATCATATTACCGAGTCCTCGTGTATATACCCTAGTTGATACAGCGCGGAAAAAATGGTTGATTTTGCAATAGAGTTAGAGGGAGTGCTTTTTCCTATATTCATTCTTGAAGGATGATCAATAAAATTTACACGGATTTAATGTGTGTGAACCGATCCAGGCTAGCTCTTGAAACTTTTTCCTTTCGAATCTCCTTGTATTTGGAATACATTTTTTAATTCATCCTTTCATTCGTTATACAGGGTTATTCATTGTGAAATGCGCATACAATAAGGAGAGATGGAGGACACCTAGGTGCTTATAAATAAGCTATATTTTATAGGGGTCTATCGTTCTTTATAACCAAGATACTGGGTGATTTATAAATTTTTTCAATTTTTTCAATTGATCATAACTCACGAACCAACCTATACATTTTTATGATATTTCGTTCGTATGTTCTTTGTCCACAGCTGTGTCGATTAACATAATAAGAAAAAATCTTATTTCAGATCCGGCCATGAAAAAATAAATAAGTAGGTTTCGAGTAGAAACAACAACCTGTATATCATGTAACGAGACCATTTGTCTCTGTTCAAATTACCCAGGCTATCTGTCAGTGGTGAAGGCGTGGATTCTTTAGACACCCTTCTAGTACTAGATTTATTTGATGTGACTAGGAGGAGTAGTTTTTATTTGATTGGCATGAGCGCCAGAATTTTTTGTTTAGATCAAAACGTATATATAATCCTTGAAGAGGATAAAAATCCAAAATTCCCCTGAATGAAAACCAAAGTTTAATTTCTTCCTTCTAAACCAATGGATGAGCAACTAAAACACCTATGCCCTATATTACATATATTCAATATATACACATATATACATAGGTGAATTTATACCTAGATGGAAAATATACAAAACTTGAATTTATACAAAACTGTTGTTATTGAGATAGACAATCTAAGTCTCGTATCTAATAGTCTACTACAGGCCTTTTAAACTTATTAACCAATACATATTTGATCTACTGATATGTGAATTGTACCATGGCTGAGTCTGTCGGTTTGACGAAGAAATACCTTGTATCCTTGGAATATCTAAGCGTGGTACGTCTACCTATACTCTTTGCATAACAGCGCCTAAGGTATCAGGAATGGTACCGATCAAACTCTCCTCTGTCGATTCCAGCAGATGTTGGTTCTGGATTTCAGATGCTAGTATATCATAGGTGCCAACTCGATTCAGCAAATCATGTAAAAACAATACAGTACGTATTAGAATCAGTTTCAAAGCTGATACAATTGTATCGTTGTTAAATGGCCTTTCGAAAAGACACTGGCTAAAAGTATTCGATACAAATAGACTATTCAATCTAAATCATGTAGGTATAACAAAATCAATGATACATGCAAACAGAAGTGAATGTTATATATTATTCTATCTACAAAGAAGGTCAACACGTGTTGAGAAAAGATACAATATTGAATCTGGTCTCTTGCTGGATCTGACTGAAATTTATAGAAAAGTCAAAACTCAAAGTTTACTTGAAAATTCAATGAATTTATCTCAAAAGCAAAAACAAACAGATACTTTAGGCTTGTTCGAAAAGATTCTGACAAAACATACAAATCAGGATTATATGAGCTAGATCTCGATTGATTTGATATCAGAATGTACCAACAAAAATATGATTTGATACCAGAACGTACCAACAAAATATGATTTGATATCAGAATGTACCGACAAAAATATGATTTGATATCAGAATGTACCAACAAACATATGATTTGATATCAGAATGTACCAACAAAATAACGATATTTTTCAATTGATTCAAGAAAACTTGAACTCTCTGGTCCCTGAGAACCCTCACAAGTCCTGGAGTCCTTGAAAGTGGTTCAGGTAGCAGCACACACTTGATTCAATAAGTTAATGAAATTTTTGTACAAAAATTCATAAATAACAAAAATATGTGCTACTCACCTGAGACACTCTCTGAAGATCGTCTGGACCCAGAATCATGCGAGTTGGACTGTCTTCCAAAAAATTTTTGTTGTCAACAATAATTATTTAGAGCTCAATTCCCAGCCAACCAATCAAATTACTAAACAGGTTCAATTTCTTGAATTTAGCTGGTCAGGAACGAACGCTGAAAATAAAAAAAAAACAGTCACTGTTCACAACAATAGAAAGTTCAGTTGCCAAGCCATCGAAAATAATTCTGTAATGGAATCTCCAAAAATTTATCAAAAACGGTTTCTTCAACCAACTATTCCAAATAACTACAGAATTCAATTATACACGTTAAATGGCAACTATGTCTCTTGAAAATAACTGACAATCGTTTTTCATTACCACGATGAATCGAGATGTTTCTCACAGAAACCTGGAAAACATGGCTTCCCTATGCCAATCCAAAAAGGTCATAAAATGCACTATTCAAAGCATCGAAAAATCAAAAGCGTTAGAATCGATTCAACATACCTTTTGTATCGTAATCCTATTAGGCATTCCAGATCACGTGATGTCTGGGGGGCTAACACAAGTTTCAACCAATCACACACTCGTTTGCAAAAAACAAACGATAGTTTCTGGGGGGCAGATGGCGCCGTATTGGTTCATTTCGATTCATTTGACATTTTTGACCAGTATCTGGAATGCCTAATTCACACACTATCAAACATAAAGGTTACACTTCGAATTTTTACTGGAGAAAAAGTTCTCAAAAAATGTAACGCTATCAGTCAGTACCAACAATCTCCACCCCCAAGCCAAGAAGAGCAAAGCTCCTTCCTCAAAATTCTCCCCATCCTCATCGTTGAAAAGGACCTGCGCGATCAATTCGTAATCAAATTTTCAGCATTTTAAAACTGCCATCTATTATACTTTGAAATCGATATTAATGATTAGATGGAAATTAGACTATTCTCCGCTAGGTGTCACTAGGAGTACTTAATATGAAAATTAATTTCGAATTTATTCAATAATGTATTACGTGAAACGATATAATCGTTACAATCAATATTTTAAAATTTCATTTACAAATTTGAAAAGAGCAGGAAAAATAAGTAAGACTAAAAGTATTTGGTATTTTCGCATACAACTTTTTTACTTATTAACTCGAGTCAAATCTCTATGTTTCGATAATGAGGTGACACAAAATTAACAAAATATTTTTTCCCCAAATGGTACTTTCCCAGCTTCAATCCATAAAATCATCATCAATTTCTTACTCTCCTGATTCCTGGATCCCCAACCTTATTGAAAAACGAGTGGACATGTCCGTATTTGGGGAAAATTATTGTTACGATAATCCCTGGGTTCGTTTATCAAAACTACAAACAACACTTCACTTACAATCGTTTGTCACAATACAACATAATACAATCACTCAAACTGCTCCGCTAACTATCCATCGCTCTATACTAAAACACTGTGATAAACTCTCTGTAACAGAAATTCTCTACTTCGACTTGTGAACTTAGCAATACCAAAGCTCTCTCCACTAAGCTCCGAATAACTATCTGAATAACTATCCGAATAACTCTGCTAAACTCTCTCTCTGAAGAGAAAAAGGTAAACGACATAACTCATAATAAGAGTTGTTCAAAGTGGCCACCATTTTGCACAATACATTTCCGTGCTCTTAAAGTAAGATTTGTGTTCGTCGCAAGCGTTCTCAATTCTCCGTAGAAGGGCCTCTATTAATAGTGTTTACTTCAGTTGAATAAACTTTTGATATTAAATAACACCAAACATGGTAATCGAGTAGATTGAAATCGGCCCCCCTTGCTGGCCAGTTGTGAGGTCCTCCTCTGCCTATCCAATGGTTTGGGAAGTTGTCATTTAAAAACTCTCACACCATTACCCTGAAATGAGGTGAAGCCCCATCATGTTGAAAGTACATGTCTCCAACATCAGCTCCTGCATCATCTAGCAATATGGGTAAAATATTCTGCAGGAACTCCAAATAGACTTCACCCGTTAGTAGATGTGGTAGGATATGGGGTCCAATTAATCGGTTGTTAATAACGTCACACAAAACATTAAAGGAGATCCTGATATCCTAGTGTTTTTGTTTCATGACGAACGGATTTTGTTCGGCCCAAATATGGGAATTCCTTAAATTAGTGATACCGTCTCTGGTAAATTGAGATTCTTCGCTAAATAATCTTCTGTATATGAACCTATCATTTTGTAATACCCATGAACTAAAAGCCAATGGAACAATTTCATCTCCTACTTGTAGCCTCTGAACTTGCTGTAAATGGTACGGATGAGACGATTTTTTATATTCTTCGCCAAACAGTGGACTGAGGAACATGTAACGAAAATAAAATTTCCGTTACATTTTCTATCCTAAACACCTCTTCAAGCGCTGCAAATCACCTTTTCCATCGTGGTGGTAGACGCACTCAACACATCTGAGTTGTTCTGTCAACCCTTCAAGATACGAATCACGCATGCGCTAAAGAAGGCATATATGTGCAATCGGAGGTGATTCTGCCCTTCTTGATTTCCCTTCTTGATTATTGATTGATTATCGGTGATCGATAGCACGTATCTTATCTGATTCTCAGGTGTCGTGATAGTGTGACTTCGAAACATGGTGATATTTATTTCGAATAATTTGAATCATCTTCAAATATTTTATCATCTTACCTATTTAATGATTTTTCAATGGATTAATATCTCCCAAGTATCGTTATATTTTTGATTGAACCGTAAAGAGTGGTGTTTTTCGAAAGACGGTGCCTGGAACATCGAAGGGTTTTCCGAACTTTGAATATCATTGCAATCCACGAGCTTTTGACAACCTTTATTATTAATCAGTATTATTTCGACTTACTGAACCCAATATTTCCGGAATTGAGATAAAATATTTCATTTTTATGTGGAAAAGTTAGCTTAGTTTCAACCGAATTGAAATATATTCACTTGAGGGAGAACGAATACTTTCGTTTAAACGTTTTTCAGTGAAACCACGGATTTCTGGCTTATTTTTCCGTTGCCGGCAAGTACCAATCTCATCAGGAGACCAGAAGTTAATCAGGGTCAATTTATCTCAGTTCCAGAAGAATACTGCTCATATTCCTTTTGAAAAACAAAACCCTGTGGAACAAGTACCTCTGACGTTCGTTGAGTAGTTTGTTATCATTCCATTCAATTTAAATTCAACTATCACTACTTACCAAACTGTCACAGATTCTTTTGAATCTTAGTTTCAGTCACTGTCTTGAGTGTTGATTTTATATACCTTGGGTAACCTAGAGAGACCAGTCTTTTCAGTCACGGTTTATAATTTGTACCATTCAACTCACTAACTTCTTTGTGAAGTTTGGGCTTGGCCAAATTTGAAGAGTTGAAGGGTTACTTAGTGATACTGGGCTGACAGGCAACTGTTTTCATCTGAAGACTCATTGAATACTCATTGAACAATTGTTTATTCTTTTCGTATACCTACTGACCTGTTTCGAAGTGTTGTGTTACATGAGAATCCAGCGTTATTGATTTGCCTGTTTCTATCGATTTCTCATATCAACCTATTTCGATCAATTTAATCAATTTATCTAGTTCAATTTCTACTGATTAAACTGAGTATTTTTCTCAATATTTCTTTAACTGATATTGTCATTTTTTTTGTATTAAATTCTCTTTCCTGGAGATATTCAGATTTCATATTTTTTTTTGAGAGAACTTTCATTTATTCGAGTGAATTTACTAATTTCCTGAAACTGTAAATTTGGATCCAAATAGTCTATCGTTTAGAAATGATTATTGAAACATTGTTTTTTAATCCAACAAGTTGTAGTCTCAGTGACACTCACATATTCTTATTACTTTGGTCAAATACCTTGTCCCCCATCTTACATGTAAAACAATCGACCGTTGAAGAGGACCAACACCAACCACCTACTAGCTTCCTACCATTGAAGTGAGTGGACTCCTGAACTGTCATCGAAGCAGACAATAGCCGAATACCTGCTGCCAAGGATTAACCAGGTTAGCCAACAACTAGTGGCAGAAAGGGGTAGCCGCTTTGAGCCTACCAGAACCTTCGATACCTGTGGCCAGACAACAACTAGAGGCAAAAGAGGTAGTTGTCTCAAGTAGAGTCCACTTCACCAGTCAAGGAGGAGCGTAAGTGGCCAAGTCAACAAGTCAACAGAACGGTCAGAAGGATAGACCATTGTGTGATTTATTAATTCTCATTAATTAACTTGCTAATAACATAATATTACTAATAATATTATTAAGTAAGAAATTACTGTTATCAACAAATTACGTAACAACAAAAGTACAAAGTCATCAATTGATGTCAAAATTGTACTCATCGGCCAACTTGACAATTACAACAATTTCTAACTATGAATATTATGTGTATATTTGTATTGTGGATCCTACTGATTCGGAAGTGGAAGGAATATTAACATTCATTTCAATATTGCTAATCTCAATAGACTTCAATATTGCATTGGAAATTCCGAACTAATATCTCAGGAAAATTTCAAAATATTCGTTATTTCGAAAAACTTTCCGAAAATAATTCAAGCACTGGTGGTACCAATTGCAAGTGGTACCACCTATCTTGAAGATTGAAATCCATCTTTTCACGGTCGCAACGCAAGTAAAGATCATGGATCCTCAGGGGTATTAGGCATATCTTTGTCAATCTGCCCACCTCTTAATCATAACAGATACTTGAAAATAGCTCGATATTATTTATTTGAATTTCACACTGAAACTTCTGCGGAATTATACTATCAATATTTTATATATTTCCTCTCCGGAACCGATCTTAGCTCATTTTGTACAAATATATCACCTACTGTCATTATTTGTTGCCCCAAATACTTGGATTGGGCCTGGGAGAGGAAGAGAAAATCGAATTTCAGACTGAAAAAGTGCAATACCGTGATTGGCGAATATCTGTTGCGTCTCATATCTTGATTCAAAATGTATGGTCGCCAAATTTGAAGATTTTGTCGAAAGAAAAGCTGTATCTGATTTAGGTTTATTTCTCTTCGACTATTCAGTTCAATGTCGAATTCAGAATCTTTTTTCAACCCTCAGAAGTCGAAACTTGTGCGAGCAATGGATCAACGAGGCCTTACCTTTCAACGTGCGATTACTCAGCACGGTGGCCCGGCGAGGATTCAAACCCCGGCCTTCCGCTCGATAGACAGATGCTAACCACTACACTACCGAGACTATGCTCAAATAGCGTGGGTACTCGACTTTGTAATGAAAATTCAAACCTTGTTATATAACTCCTGTCAAAGAAAAGCATGTCATACGTATCAGGTGTGAAATTACCGCCATATACAGCGATAAATGAGCGTATCAAGTTGACCACAACGGAAGAACTTCTTGGTTGACGGCCTCAAAACCGACACCCCAACACAATCAAATAATAATTAACGACATGCTCTAGTGGTTGGTAACTCCTATGTTAATTTAATGAAAATAAAACTGTCGTTTGTTTTGAAGCAACCATACAAGACGCCACGTCGCGCCGCTTCGTTTGGGAAGAAGGCTACATGGGGTGATTCGACGATGTACGGATTCCCTAGTCAGTGTGGTGTAATTCAGCAATATAAAACCTTGGTGTATCAACTTATACCTGAATAATTTTGGGATAAACTTGGCGAAAACCGATTGCTTGATTTTTGAGATCATAAAAACTTCAGATGACTGTTGTGGATGGCGATCAGTCATATACCATATGAAACTTAATTTTCACTAGAGAGAAATGTGCAACCGGATATTCTACTACTGTTCATTATTTGCCTACTGAGATTTTGACAGCCCTGACAGCCAATCAAATGTGTTTCAGAAAACGTGCATGTAACGTGAAAACCTACATAAAACAGAAATCATTATTGAGGCAAATTTTCAATCTCGACTACAAAACGTCATGTAAAGAGGTTTTTCGTAAAAATAAAATACTAACTGTTGCCTGTATGTTCATTGTGAAAGCATTGACATATATCCATGAAAATAAAAGGACACTGGAGTCGAGATCGGAAGTCCATAATCATTATACTAGGAATAACCATATGCTCATCACCCAAAAACCCCATCACACAAAATATGAAAAGTCTCCTATGTTTGCTGGTATCCGCCTCTTCAATATACTGCCTTGCGATATGAAGACACTTTCACCTCAAGTTTTCAAGAAGCAGTTAAAATTTTTCCTATCAGAAAAATGTTTCTACACAGTAGATGAATTTATACTCGAAGTTGGTAATTCCAGATCACTTTCTTTGCCAGTTTCTTTGTGACGTATATATCGTTGTATGATATTCATTTATTCTATTTTTACTTATATTTTAATATGTACGCGTTCGTTTCACAATGTGTGTCATGTAATTTTTTTTTCATTCAAAATGAGTCATTCTATAAGTTAATACTTCTGTATTATTCCTAAGATATTTGACCTGCCCCATCTACACAATGTAGCACAAAGGACTAATAAATCTATCTATCTACCGTTAATAACCTGTCAATTCTGTCACTGTCACCTGCTACCTCTATACAAGTCTTTAGTGTTTTTATGTCAGTTTGTAAGACTAGACTTTGATTCCGAGAAAATATACTTTGCCCATTCACCTGAGAATGTACGACAAAGTTGCCTTCTGTTAAAAAAACATTCTAGTGTATTGAAAGTGATGATTATGCAACGCCTTCGTTTTCAATTTCTCATTGATAAGAACTATTTATGTTTCCTCCTCGATATGAGACTTTCTCTCAAGCTGAAACGAATAAAATTAGCTAAGACGCTACATTCATGTTATTTTTTGGGGGCGATTCGTTTTGTACTTACCTTAGGTACTGAATAAAGACGAATATCTGGATCTCCAGATCTTGACTCTCCATACAAAATACAAAATCTTCTACGCATCGGGAAAAAGTACTTGTAATAACTTCAAAACTTATTTCACTTATATAGATTATTAAACACTATTGAATGCGAAGAAATAATTTCAGATAGTTTTCATTGACAACATAAACCTCAACGTTACGTCAATCTGACAAAACCGACATTTGACAGATTTTTGAAAATGCGCATATAACGCCCCCTGTACAAAAATTAGAAAGCTTTCGTCATCGTCGATTGTTATTCGCCAAGAAATTCTAAACAATATCGAATCACTAGATATACCAGGGTTTCCTAGGCATCTCATTCGGCAGGATACAATTGAGTAATTTTCGTGTAACGGTTTTCAAAAAGTTTAAATGAAATTTTCCTGAAAATCATGTCACGAGCTGAAAGTGATTTATTTTATTTTTATTCACTGTTTCAAACAACATCACATATCTCATAGCAAAGAATTCTAGTTTTTGAATATTTGTACGAAACATTCACTGGAGGCAAAAATAATGATCGCTAGACTGAAGAGAGGCATTTTCTTTTCAATCGAGATGAAAGCACCAAACCTGATGCCGGGTCCACACTAAAAACGACAAAAGAAAAACAAAAAAGCAACTCGAAGTTTCCCAACAATTTTCAAACAAAATCGAAACAATCAGGCAAGTATTTTGTTTTGTTGGTGTTGTCGGTAAAGATCAAAGTGTTGATCAACAGTAATTGACAGCATATTGAAATACAATTCCCCTGTTGAATTTTGTTCAATTGACCATTTTGGAGATGGTTCATGTGGTAGGTACCACCTATCATCTACTCATAAAAACGGAAACTAAATGAAAATATTTGAACTGAACTATGATGTTCGTTGTAATGACATTTATGTCTTTTTTTATGAACGAAAAATAACCTTTCAAACCGTATCAGGTTGATGGGATTGCCATATGACAGAGAAAAACGAATATTTATAGAAATATCGATATTAGTGTGTTTGTTTTCAGGCAATTTTTAAATGTTCCGCCCTTTTGTAGTAGCTGAAGATATTGACTCCATATTCTAGGGTTGTAAAGTATTCGTCAGGAGTTTCAAAATGATGTATCACAAAACCCCTCTTTCCTTTTTTTCCAAGTGGCGCCCAGACGCCATCTTGAAATTTTTATGTGTCAATTTCCCTACAAAATATAGTATTCATGCATCAATTTCATTATACCAAGTTTCAATTTTTCAGTTGACCCGTTCAAAAATTAAAAGGGGGAGCATTGAAGTACATAATGCACTGTTTATGAAAAATTACTCAAAACACTTCATGAAAGCAGTGGCTATCTATACAAGTTGTTACAAATTTTACATTCAGCTGTAACACAAGAAAGCTGTAATTGTGAATCTCGATGTGGAAAAACTGCCAGTTTGAACACAGATACTCCCTTACAAAAAAGCAGTGAATATCACTGTTGTCACTGAGGCATTCAACAAAATATGGCCAGAAAAGAGACAGATTTTGTGTTTTTTTTTCTCTAAACATGATATTCGTTTTCAATTTCGCAAGTGAATATATTTCAAACAATCACCTTTTTATCGGGGGGCAGTAGAAATGAAATCGTTATTTCAAAAACAAATCGTTAGGTATGAAAGAGTTTTAGCATGATTGTCACAAATTAGCATTTTTGTAGATACTACCGTTACCCTAGGTAACGGCAACAAAATATTATTTTGCGGCCTCTGTTGCGGCTGCAAAATGCTTGTTTTGCGTCAGATTGCACGAAAATGTATTGTTCACATTCAAACGTCGAAAATATATAACGTTTTGCAACTGACATCAAACTTATGAAAAGGAAAAAACAAATTTTACTTTTTATTGAATTCATTTTATCACAAAACAAATCGTGATCTTTTCTTTTTAGACAAGAAATACAAGATGATTATCCATCTGTTTGCAAGGAATTGTTCACTGAATAAACAATAAATAATTGAACTGAACTGAATTTTTTTCGAATATCCTAAGGCAAGATCAATTATGATCGAAATAACTCGTTCATCAATTTTAATTACAAGTGGTAAGAAATTACAGCAGCAAAATATATTTTTTTAAAACATTTTGAATCATCATTTTTAACGTACATTAAGTTCAAGCAATTTTTTTCAATCATCTTATCAGCAACACCTTCCTTAATAAAATTATATGATATGGAAAATTTCTATGAATTTTCCCTTGTAGTTTCTGATAGTGAAAAAATCATGGAAAACTGTTGAAAAAAAATTTTTTTTAATCATTGATAAAATTTAGAAATTTTGGAAATACTCAAAAGTATTTAATGAAGAATTGATAAATAATTGTTTTCGATTTGGAATCCTCTTAGGGATGGCTCTAACAAAAAAAACTGAGAGTTATTGATGAACAATTATTACACTTGCAATATTCATGTTCAAGTCGAAAAAATTTTTAACGCACCATTGCATAACTAATTGAAAAACTTCGATGGAATCCAGAGGTTAGCTAATTCATTTCAATCTTTATTCAGATAATCAACATGCTTGATTTTATTATAATTATCTGAAATGGAAGTAGAGGCCAGATTATTAATTTTTGCCCACCCCGCTGATGAAATATTTCTTCTACAGTTCCTTTAGACGGGAAGATTTCTCCCCTTTTTCATTCTTCAGATTTTGAAAATTTTCTTTAGCTTTTGGAATATTTGCGAAAAAAAATTTTTTCACTTCATTCCTCATAGCTTATGCAATTGTAGCGAGCGAAACTTGCTTTTTTCAAAATCACATACATGCTTCACCGAATCTAATGATACCTGATTCATAATTTTCGGAAACTGCTGAGAGAAGAAGATACAAAAGGCCCTTGTCAACTAGACCAGAGTTAGAAGAGAAAAATAACGTATAAAAATTGATATTAGTCGCAAAACGTCTTATATTTTTTAAGTTTGAAGGTGAATAAGATATTTAACGAAACTTTGTTCTGTATTTCATCAGCTTCTGAAAATGTTTAGAATTGAAAATAAATCTAGGTCTACGACATGATCTTCATACTAGAGTATTATCATCATGGCTACCTTCTACTGCCATTGTCGCCGGCACAAAAAAGCTTTTTCTGTCTATGCAGTACAACTGACATCTTCCCAATTCGATTCGATTTCCTCCAGAGATTTGCATTCCACACGAGAAGGGAAAATATTTTGTTTAATCTGGGGGAAGATATGATTTTTGTGTTTCTCGTCAGACAGTAAATCCTTTTCAAACTATTATAATTCAACAGACTAGTTTTCTTATATCTATCCGTTTCGTTAATGTTGTTAATTGTATTTCTTCATCAGAACAGCTTCAAAGTGAATTTGCATACATTTATGAGGTTTTTAGTTAATAATCTGTCAGCTGAACACCAACACTAATAGCAAACTGACGTTCAGCGTTGCTTCCAGCATTCTCATAATAACTAATTTTTGCCAATACTGTTTCAAAGCGGTGCAATTGCTAGTTGGATGGCATTATGTTGAACAGGGAATTAATAATAATAATAGTTTTATTGCTTCTAAAAACAAGCAAGAAATGTATGGGGGTAACAATATAAATAAAAAATGATAATATAACAATAGTTTCATCAATTAAAATTCATAGTCAACGAGATTAAAATAGTAGTGTAGTAATACAGTTCAGAGAAAAAAAATACTGCAGTTAGTTACTTGCTCAAAAGTAATTCCCTTAGTATTAAAATATTTCAAATGTATTCGGATATTTTCTTGGCCTCAAGGACTAATAGTTTTGTAGAGCAACAATCAATGTTCTCAAACCCTATAGGCAAGAAATATTCTGTTTCATCACTGTGTAAATAGGACAGTCAAAAATAATATGGAAAAGTGTTTCCGTTTCGTTTTTATTGCAGACTGGACAAATCAGGTCAGGATCAATGGTATAGGAGATTCCATTGAGTGTGAATTTTAGTTTGGAGTGATTAGCCATACGTAATTGAGCTATAGTGCAGGAACAGGGAATTTCTATATGAGGGTACTTGAAACTTGTAATCAAGGCAGAGTGGGCACTGAGTTGATCATAAATTTTAGAAATATCATATGTAGATGGGCTACGAGGTTAAAGTTTTTTCTGAATAGTGGTTTCCAAAAGAAGGTTACCACGAAAAATTTATCTTTGTTACTATTTGAACAAACAGTTCGATTTCAAATTCGTGCAACCGTGAAACAGAAGATGAAGTTAAGGAGAGAAGATAGGCCTCAAAAAAAATCCTAGATAAATTATAAATTTCAGGAATATTCTGAACTGTGAATTTAGGTCTTGACGGCGGACCTGAAAGAGCATTCATCGAATGACTCAATGGGTTTCTTTTTTCTTCATTGATATGTGAGCCACGATGAACCCAAGTGGGTTAGACTGTGGATGGTTGAGCACTTCGAACCTAACCATGGTATTAGCAATGAATTTTTTCAGAGATTGGAACCTTTGGTGTAAAAGTCGAAACTTTTCCTAGAGATCAATTACCCTAACAACAAACTGATATTTTTGCAGTCAACGCACGTTTCGCTAACAAGGTTAGTATCTTGAGAAGATAATTGATACTGAGCCTAAAGACTAAAGACTGTTTATATACCTAAGGTTTTCAGGTTCGATATGGATCTCGACAATAAACTAGTGCAAGTTTTTTGGTCCTTCATATCTAATTATTGATCATTCTTAATAATTTCTCAACTATAGATTGAAAAGCGTGCTGAAAGTGACAAGTCCCCTGTCACCATTTATGCTGTTTTCACCCGTAAATCTTGGACTTTTCAAAAAGATGAGACTGATAAAAAGTTTCTAGTAATCCCATATGAATCTCAATACACTAGAGGACTTCAACAAATACTCCGATAAAGTGAATTTGGTAGTTGCAGCTTCTGCACAGGAAAGTCGGGAATTTACGAAATCAGTTGTCAAGATTGCAACAACAAATACATCGGACAAAGCTGACGAGCTATTGAAACCCGTTTCAAGGAGAATTTTGCATTCAATAAGGAAGGGTAGAAACATCCAGTGTCACCCAACACGCTCTAGACTCTAGACAATGACCACAAAATTGGTGACAGCAATCTGAAAGTGATCAAGCATGTGCATGACACAAGACTACTCGATGCATGAGAGAGTCTGGAAATAGCAAGATCTAAGAAAAGTTTCAATTCGAAAGACTGTAAGTCTGAAATCGGAAATTCAAGCAAAAAGTCACGGACACCTAAAGTTTGCTTTCGAAGAGGGGACAGTTTACACCTATTTTTCAACCTCAGCCTTCAAACCCCTAGCGGAGGGGTGTACCAACCCTAAAATTCAACCTGAAAAGTGGGGTCGAGTGATGTATCATGCGAAAAGGTGAAAAATTATTTTTATAATGGTACCCTATTCATTTGAATTTACCCAAACATTAAGAGCAAAATTGGCGTTGAGAACATCAACCCGATAATTTTTGTACTGATGAAAAATACAAAAAAGTTTTGATAATCAAAATGTTGAAATTGTTCTCTACAATCAAATTCCTCATTTATCGTATTTTTTTTGTTGGAAAAAACTGCGGATGGTAGTAAAACTTTATTGATTCTGTTTTGATTTTTCGAAAATAATTTCAACTCCACCAAAAACATGGTCGAGTTCATTCCAGGACGAATTGAAATTTTTTACTTTCATTTAAAAAAAAAAGTTTTGCTAAACTCACTGCTCGCTTGTTTGAGTACATTCATATCGGTAAAATGATTCGTATGTTGCCAAATTACCTAGGTAGTTTGTCGATAGCTGATCGTCTGTAATGCTAAACATCAAGCCAATCAGAACAAGGATTTAGGAGTTAATTTCAACAGAATTAATAATATTGTATGAAAGCAAATGGATCACATTTTCAACTCTTGTTGAGGTAACGTTTTAATGAATTAATTCAAAAACGTGTTCACTTTTTCCGCAAAGTACCGTCAAAAATAACTGTCATATAAATGTTTCGATTCCTAAAACCCAAATTCATTTGTATTCTTCTCAATACCAAAATTATTGGGTTGATGTTCTCATCGCCATTTTCGCATTAATCAATTTTCAATAAATAGGGGATCTTTGTACCTTTTCACATGATGTATTAACACTCGACTCACATTTCCATTTGGAATTTCAGAATTGTGACTTCTCAGTAGGGGGTTGGTTGCATATTATTAAAGAATATGTTCAATATGTTCAAGTTTGATACTACCATCACGAAAATGAAAAACGAGTTGTGGACTGTGGTATTCCACAGGGAACTGTTTTAGGGCCCATTATTTTTACGATTTACATGAATAGATTTACAGCTGTTTTGTATGAGGCTGATACCTGGGATGAATTAAAATCGAAATCACAGCATAACATGAGTCAACTTATTGATTGCTTCAATCAGAAGATGTTATCAATAAATTATCAAAAAACTATTTATACCAATATCCTGCCTCAGTATGACTCGCTAAAAATTGACACCCATGGCAACGATATCACTATTCGATCACCAGAAGAAGTCAAATACTTGGGAGTGATTATGAGGTGGAATTATTATGTTGACCAAGTTACAAAAAGATTGCGAAGTACTTTAACCGTACAAGTTTGCTCATATCTCTACAATCCACGCCCTGGCATTGCCTTAGTGGATCTGTTGTTTGTTCTCATAACTATCATTATAAAGAAAAATTTTCGATAAAAGACTATTTTTGAAAAAAATGTAAACAAATTAATGAAACAGTGTCGAAATGGTGCGGACAACACTTATTAAATTTTTTTGCCAAATAAGAAAGAACTTCGAAATACATGGAATGATAGCTACGGGTTTCCTCATTATCTTGAACTTTGAATCATTGAAAACTGTCAGTTTTTGCCTGAGTTATGAAACAATTCGTCCGCCCGCCTCCAAGCGAATGCATAGACAACAGAATTCCTATAGAGAAAGCGGCAGCTGAAATGAGGAGAGTTTTGGGTCCCTTTATCTCAAAAACTGTTAAGTTTTCGGAAAAAATGATGAGGGACGATCTTTAATTTTTGTATGAACGAAAATTCTCTAATTCGTATATTTAGCCATATATTGGCGGGATACTAATTTTTCTGGGTTTGGGGGGCCATTTTTGGCCATTGCCATGAACGCAATCGTGTTAAGTTTTGGGTCCTTTGAAAACATCTGTGACGACCTACAAATTGAGCCACAAGTGAAGAACGCATAGACTTGTTCACAGCTTTCCCTAGTTTCGGATCTTCAGTTACTGGACTACATTACTGTGTATGTTATATAAATATGCTTAAAATTTAAATAGTTTCTGATGCATTATGATAATGAAAATGTATCCCCTCGTAATCATACTCTAGGTGCCCGATTATTTTTGTTTTGAATACAAACCAAAGAAAAAGTTGCATGCTTTCCGTTAAAACATTGCAATTTCACGCAAATGGTACATTTTTCTGCGTTGTGATTACTCAAGTACTTTCCCGCTAAATGTCTAATCAGTGGGAAAATCTGCAGCAAAGTAATAAATAGAGCGAAACATCACAGGAGCTACAAATGACAAGGCGTTTCATGCTTTCCATGGTCAATTCATCAAAACGTTGCAGTTGTATCCTAATTATTTTCTTGTCATTATATATACGGACATGTAGGGGTCATCGTATAAGCTACACCTGTCAAAAATGAAAACGAACTCGATATTAATTTCTTGGTACTTGGCAACGCACAGGTGCATGTCACCCCTAACGGATTATTGTGAATGCAACTGACACTTTCGCTGTCTTGAAGGTGAAGATGCAATGCTGAAAAAGTGGGTGATAAACTTGGATCTGACAATCGGGTTTGTAATCATTCAATCACTGAGAGTTTCATCTGTTTCATTTTCACAAACAATGTTGATTTCATTATCTTGATCCTTGTTGTTCCTTTGGATTTGATCCTGGACGAATTCAGTTAGTGTTCTAACAGCTATCGATGATTTGTTGGTACATCGAAGTGAATATAAGGGGAATATAATTTTTCAAGTTTGAATGTATCACTGTGAAGAACAGATGTGGAGAATATTTATCGGCTCATGGAAAATCAATGCAGTGTGAACGAGGCAACAGTCGACCATATTACAATCCCAGGATTTGATTGCGATGGAATATCAACTATTCAGTTGAACCACCGCCCCCCCGCCACAACTCTCTTCCGCGAACAACTGTCGCCTGAGGGAATGAAAATAAGTAGTCCAAGCCCATAATTGATAGTTTGTAGCGGCCAAATCTATAATTTTGAGCTGGTCGAATGTGATCCGCACTTGAATGAAGATTGCCTTCTAGACAGTATAGTAGGAAAAGTGCTTTCTATAGTTTTCCATAGACGAACACTTTCTGTATAAGGTATAACAAATACTATTAGAGATATTGAGATGAGTTGACAGTATTCTTTCATGGAAAATTTATCATCGAATCATACACTAGGTCAAAAATTTGAAAATTATGGAAGATGGGTGTAGTCTTCGAGCATTATTATTATTATTGCAAATTTTTCACTTTTGTGAGAATTCTAGACTGACAATTAATAATTAATAGAGTCTCTGTTGTGGTGGATTGTCAAATTAACGTATATGGGTTTCTGTGTTGAAAATTACATGGTATAAGATAACCTCTGAGGTTGAAATTCATATCGGGATGTCAATAAGATGAAGAAACCAAAACCCATTCACTGGTTCATTGATACTGATTTTTGATATTCGTGTCGTTGAATGAAATACAGTTCACGAAGATATATGGAATTGAATGAACATATGTCAAGACATGTACATCTCAAGAAATCTTGGATAACCCGTCTCGAATTTCGCATTTAGCTTTCGTACATCTCCTCACGGAGAAACATTATAATGCTCGAAAAAAATTACTACTCATTTGAGTTTGACTCTCTAAAAAACCTACGCCTCACACTGGTTCAGATGAAAGTTCGTGGTGTCAAAAATTCAAATTAAATGATTAGCGGAGTAACTTATATTGAAATAGGGGTAAATTGATGCGTTGAATCCTATTTGAAGTTATTTTGATCCCCTGGTTAATATTTATTTTTCTAGGGGGAGGGCAAAGGGGTGAAGTTTTGAAATTTTCGAGAGGGGTGCAAAAAAACTAATGTATTTCGAACTTCTCTGAATTGAATTTTCACATCATTTTGGCCTGACAAGTGAACTTGGGACCACAGTAGGGAGGAATTTTTCGAATGAGGTGTCAAAATATATGTATTCTGAACGTCTGAATTCAATTTTGACATCATCAGAATTATAAATAATTTAAAAAATTGATCACATGTATTAGGGAAAAATTGAAACTAACACTTTCTTTCAGTACACTTCTTTGAAAAAATAAAACGATCACAAAATTTGAAAGATATAGACCGAGGAATACAACACTTTACCAGAGAAATAAAACGAGTACCTAGGTAATATACTACCATATCCCGAAAAATGTTAGGAAAATGAGCAAAAAATTCAACCTTTTCCATCGCTGTCATCGTCTTTTTCTATCAAGCTTGTGTGAGATATTTGGTTCCCCCTATTCCTTTTGAAATCGATCCAGATGCAAGAGGTATACCTTAAAAATTCGAAAAGTACCCCATGAAAGACTTCAAGATACATTTTACAGTCAAATTTTTCTCTAATGTTAATTTTGCCCCTTCGTGATAATCACATGAACAGGGATAAAGGCCAAGGGTGAATCTTTCATGGATCGTGTAAATCCTTACATTCAAGTGAATGAAATTCTGCGAAAATTTTCTTTGACCACCTTGACAAAAAAAGTGCCAGACTAAATCATAATACAAAATCAATCAAAAAAAGCACTTTATATGCGTTTTCCAACAATTCACCAAATGATAGGGAAAAAACAAGTTCATGTATCAAAAGAAGGAAGTATGACGGTTCTAATGATGTATACCAACACTTTATTTGGTGAATACTAAGTCAAACAAGCCACCTTTGGAAAATCACATGGAAAAAATTACGGGGAGAGGGGCGTGTTATGGAATTGCTGCAGCAGCGGTGGGGTTGCAAAAAACAGTAATAATCAGTGAAATTAGGTTCTGGACTACAGTAGATAATTATAAAATATGACAAGTAATGTACAATCCATAATACTATTGATACTATTTTCTGTTTGATTAACTCATCAATCTGAAAATACACAGAAAATTGTGGTTACTTATTTCACAATTACTGTTTTCATTTGTGTTGAAGACTATATTGATATGTATATAATATACAACAATTTACATTTTATTTATACCACATATAGGTGCCTACATTATTCGAATTTGACCCCACAAATTCTCATCTGAACCAGAGTGGCGCCTGTAAGTTTCCCCAATAAGATATCCGAGTATTAGATATTTTTCCATTCTCATGCTTTCGAATTTTTCATTTAATTTGATATCCTGCCCTCAGTTGAATTTGGTTTTTTGTATATTTCCAGATTGATGACTCATTAAAACAAAAAGTAGTATTGGTAGTATTAGTATAATTTATCACATATAAATTCAAATTCAAAAATATTTATTCAGATACAACACATACATAAAACAGATGAGTTGTCTAATAATAGATACACGATGCATAAAATATAAATAAAAACTAGCGGAGTCAATGGTAAAGAGATACATATATTAATATATTAACAAACATATACTTAGTTGTGAACATTGTGAGATCATGTATTTTCAATTATTTTCTTTATGTCTTCACAAGGTGTATTCAGTAATAAAATTTTCAATTTGATTTTGAATTTATGGAAGATTGATTGAATTTGTAAAGAATGAACCGTAAATTTTTTATTATGTTATTATTATTAAATACCTAAGTATTTAATTTTTTCTTCAGGTTTTACAACGGCTTCTTCAGACACTACAAGTTTTTATGTCGGTAGGTTCATTCACATCATAACTACTAAGAGGCAAATAGAAACTTTTTTGAAATTGAATAATGGTAGCCTATAGTCAAACCTTTTTTTTATTTCGTACATATCTCGTTCAAGTTTGATTTTAAAGTCATACTAATTATTGTCACTACATAAAATCACAGTATCGTCCGCAAAACTGTTGATTTTTGAGTGGGTTTGTTGAAATAAGAGATTATTCAGATATATGTTGAAGAGTATGGGTCCCAACACCGTTCCTTGGGGAACACCACGGAAAAATAAATGACTTATTTTTGTTCACATCTATCGATTCGTGGGAGGGGGATTGTAATAATTCCCACAAAGTAAAACGGTCTGAGAAGCTCCACACATCAGTGAATATTGCTAATAATGGTTATTTATGGTGCGAAATGTGAAATCCCGAGCAACGAATAAAAATGGTATCTACTTCATTGATAACAAATGATAAATTATAGAATACTATCTATTTCCTTTTCTACCTGTACATTCCTATGTCTAGGTCCGAAATCGTGTAACGCGATCATTGAGAATAATTGATTGATTTTTACCAATAACAAAAAATATCACAGTTTCGTGTAAGATTCTCACGGAAAGACGGAATACATTTTTTTCATCCTGCTTGAGGAAGTTATTGTATAGTGGGAAACGTAAGATATTTTTTGTTGAATATGGATTTTTATCAACTATCGGCCAGTTAAAATGAAATTTCACCAGTCACCAATCCGCATTGCTTCAATGTCATCAGTCATTTCATTTTAGCTGAAAGAAAACAAAACCATAAATTCCGACAACTTGTAGCCTATTTCCCCTAACAAATCGCGACCTTAGAAGGAGTCCTGCTGATGTCGTTTAATTTGTTGCAGTTATCTCGGAAAGTAACTACCAGCACTGTTGGAAATCAGGTTTTTCATTAATTTGCGTCGAGTCTAGTTGGATGTCCAAAGGCATATTGAGTTCGTTACCAGGGGAAGTTGAAGAGTGAAGTGATGAAACGAAACAGTTTTTGTGGAATGATGACTATTCGTTTATAAAATATACATCAGTGTAGGACAGGATATATTCCGAGATATAGTTGGTCGCTAATAGGCCTCATTTCCAAAATTTCTATCGATTTGGCTGTATCTTATAATGGGTCTGGATTATACAACGTTTTGAAGACAAACTCGAGTTCATCATTCAAGGTATACTAAATATTCTTCACCTAACGTTCTCCTAATCTGTACCTACTGTTGAAGAAAGTTTATAGTTTTGGAGGTCATTTGGAAAAGATGCCCCGATTATCACGCATGTCGACAGTCATATACCTGAGCAAATTTTTACTAAACAAATATAAGAAATATCTCAATGGACCTGAACACGAATATGGTTTGCGGATATGATGAAATCTCAGCAATTGTTCTGTGCCCCCGAATCGACACCAGTACTTTGCGAAACATTCAACGTTTCATATAACTTAGGGGTAATCTACTAAGTCCTGGAGGACAGTGAGAGTTCAGCCAGTTCCTTAAAAAAAGAAGACAACTTTACCTTGTAATTATAGACCAATTGCATTGCTTTCTATCATTTCTAAAGTCATGGAAAAAGCAATCAATATGAAACTTATCAAATATCTAGGGAAATCAGGAATAATTAATGATCGAGAAAACGGATTTTGCCATCAAAGATCAACCAGTGATTTACAGGCTTACGTTTCTCATATTTGGCAGCATTCAATCGAAAAATTCGGAGAAACGATTGATCGAGTTTGGCATCGGGGTCTCCTTTCTAAACTCCCATCTTATGGTTTGCCTCCTCAGGTGTGTGCTTCGTTTGAAGAGTTTCTTGTCTGATAGGTCTCTGTATGTGGTTGTTGATGGAGTGTCATCTGATATTCTCCCAATAAATGCAGGTGTTCCACAGGGTTCAGTTTTGGCACCCACTTTGTTTCTGCTTGATATTAAAGATCTGCTGGAGAAAACGTCCTGTTCAGTGAATAGATATGCGGACGACAGTAGTCTTCATAGTAGTTCCTCTTCCAGCGTCTCCATATCAGCTCGAGAAACAAAAATTCAAATAAACATTCGATAAAATCAACGACCATTTGATAACAATAATAGAACATCGTTGAAGGGTCAGAGACTTGTAACTCTTCTATAGATTCTCTCACGTTCGGTGCTCTTCTGAATTGTTTTCAATCGTTCCACCCTTGGCAACATCTAGACGGATAAATCGGCGAGTACAGAATTCCCACTCTCTTGTTGTGAATTTAGAGACCTGTCGAACCTCTCTTGCTCGGGGATCTTCTTTCGATAGAACAGCTGAGATTTGGAACTTCTTGCCGAAGAGGTTCATCCTGAGGCTTACAAACTTCAAAAATTCAAAGTGAATGTTAATTCGTATCTCCTGTCCTCCTGATTCACGCGGTGTCCTTCGAACATTACAGGGCTTCCCATTCGTTTATATCTGCATATAAAAAAATTGAAGTTTTGTTTTTTTTTCGCCTAGAAAACTGTCTTACAGTGAAGATGCTTCAATAGAAGCGATACGTGAACAAATTCTCAAGTGAATAGATTCCACAAGCTTCATAAAGATTCGTAACAGAATGGTATCCATTCACGTACAGAAACCTGTTCAACCTAAATTCTTTCCGTTCGAACTAGTACAATAATAACTTACCAGATGCCTCTACCAGTCAGTTTGTAGTTTAAATTGTTTTTCAAACACGAGCACTTTTCAGTCTGAATTCCTTTGTTGCTAACAAACGAGAATTTTATTCAGATGATTTCCCAAGTAAAATCAATTTAGAATCCCTTGAATGAAAAACTATCAGAAGGTTATATAATATATATAAGGTGAACAAGTTACGAATAGTGTACCTGGTTTAAATTGAGTTTTGCAATGTTTATTTTATACTCCTTTTGCAATCATTCATACTTAGTGCTCGGCAATATTGCATGGCGTTTAATTGTTTCGTTAATTTCTTTAGTGATTTTCACATTTGAAATTTCGGAGATACAGGTCCATTTTGTTGTGAAATTTCACAATTTTTCACATCAAATTTCTTTTTGTTTGAACACATAAAATTCGTCCTTCTTCTGATCAAACACCACTCACTTTCTTATTAACTCGTTCACAACGTTTTCAAGCAGAAAAAACCATTATTTTTTAAAAAATGCATTCATTTTCAAACCATAACCAATGTGTTGTGATGACATATTGTAATGATAGTCGAAAGTGATGTATTTGCAGTGTTGCCGCTCTCATTGTTATTGTCGAGAACTGATTGTATTAAGGTTGACTACTGGAGAGAGTTGGATTTTTTTAAAAAATAATGTTTGTTTCTTCTAAAAAATGTTCAAAACGAGTGGACGAGAGAGTGAGTGGTGTTTGATCAGAAGAAGGACGAATTTTGTGTATTCAAACAACAGAAATTCGATGTAATGAATTGTAAAGTTTCACAACAAAATAGAACTGTTTTTCCGAAAATATACGAGACCGCCGAAAATTTCATTGGAATTTTTTGTAGAGGAGACTGAATTACGTAGGTTCCATAAAAAAAAATTCAAAAAAAAATGTGGTCATAGCGAGCGAAGTATTACCTTTTTTTTAATGGTGCGTTCTCTGGTGGCAATTTTCTGAAATAAACTTCTCTAACTCTGGATTATACCTGGATCTCACCCTTATTTGAAACCCATTCCTGTTCATCCTTAACAGTGGAGTGTGAATTATAAATTGTACTCACAGATTTTTTTTTAATTAAACAGTGGAAATTTCAATACCGTCAAAAGTTAGTGAGGATTCCATAACTTGAATCAAAGCACTTAGAATGACGTCAAGCCCGCACCCATGCCAAAAGATATTAAATTCCTAGAATAAAGTACCTACCTATATTTGGAATATATGAAAGAGTTATTCGGTGAATTTGTTTACAATTGAAAGATATAATCGATTTCATATTGATGACTCTCCATTCTCATATCGAATTACTTTTGTTTAGTTATTTCTCAGTAATTTGATTCCTTTTTAAAGTAGGAACGGTCAGATTAATCAGGCAAAACTTTCTCCATATTGAAGGAAACTTCAATCAAATCAATCAAATCCTTCATTTTCCTTAAAATGACAAAATTTTCATTTTGTATAGGAATAGTCAGCACTTATACCTAACTCACAGAGAGTACTAAAAAAAAAGGAAAAACGAACAAACAAATATCTCGACAGTACACACAAGCACAGTGAATCACAGTGAATTATATAAAAATTCGTCTAGTGTATAAAAACAATCAATCAATAAGAACGACTTCAATCTTTTTTTGAATAACGTATAGTTTTCTGCTTTCTTGATAATATCAGGAAGATTATTGAATATTTTAGGTCCAATGCATTTGGGGGCCTTTTGAGTTGTTCTATATTTGGCTGCCTCAACATGTATCATTTCTTTCTGACGTGTGTTCTTATCGTGAATATCACTATTCAGAATAAAGTCGGTCCTATTGATTAATACAAAGACTGATAATTCATATATAAATAGACTTGTGAGGGTCAGTATTTTATGATTTATAAAAAGGGTTCTGCATGAACTCCGTCTGGAAGTATGAGTTGCCCCACGAGCAAACTCCGTAACGCAGCCTGGATTCAACCTGAGCATAATATACACTGATCAGTTGTTTATTATTCAGAACGTTTCTGAGGTTTCCAAAGAGATATACTAGGGAGCATAATTTGGAAACCAGCTGGTTGCAGTGGGGAATCCAATTCAGAAATTCATTCATTTGTATACCCAAGAATTTCACCGCATTTTGAGTGCTCTGTAAGATGGTATTATTGAGATTCAATTGGATTGTTTCAGTTTTATTCTGATAATTATGAAAACGAATAATCTGAGTTTTTTCGGCATTGAAAAATAGATCTTGTCTGTTGAAGTATTCAGAAGTCAGTTTCAAGATATTCGTACATTTTTGTGTTAAAGTGTCAGTTTGCTTGTCCGAGATCAATATACTAATATCATCTGCATATGCGGTAAATAGTGAGTATGCTATTTCTCTATCAATGTTGTTGATGTACAAGAGAAACAAAATTGGCCCCAAGATAGATCCCTGTGGTACACCCGTCTGAACCAGTTTCATTTCTGATGTTGAATAGGAAACCACATCATCATGATTGAATTTCAGTGACACACATTGGTTTCTGTTGCTAAGAAAAGAGGAAACCCAGGCATGTGCATTTCCCCTCAAACCGTAAGAATCTAGTATATCCACCAGTTTTAGGTGATTCACGCAGTCAAAAGCTCTGCTCAAATCGCATAAAATGGCAGCAGGGCACTCGCCTTTTTCAATAAATTGTACCAAGTGTTCATAAAAGTAGAGCAAAGCAGTTTGAGTCGATTTTCCTGAGCAAAAACCATGCTGCATTGGTATTAAAATATTGTGTGTTCGAAGAAAGTCGTTCAGGCGCTCCAGGAATGCGTACTCGAAAATTTTCGAGAAGCTCTGTGGGACGGTAATTGGTCTGAAATTTTCAATATTTGATAATTTTTTGTTTTTACGCAAGGGAGTCACCTTGCCCACCTTCAGGCTTGTAGGGAAACTGCCCCGCAAAAAAGAAAGGTTGACCAAAAAAGTTAGCGGTTTTATAATAATATGTAACACTCTTTTCAATAAAAACACTGGTATCTCGTCAGTTCCAGACGATTTTTTGTTTCTGAGTTTACGATTAGTCAAATTGAGTAATTCAGATTCACAAAAAGGCTGTAAAAACATCGTGTATGGATTTATACTTATGCCAGTTTTATAATTGATGTTCGGTTCATGATCATGGCTACTTGGAATGTCACGTATTAAAGCCTGTGGAGCTTCAATGAAAAAATTATTCAATTCGTTCACGATCTCTGCAGATTCTTTGATAATTACAACATTCTTCTGAATAACTCCACTGTCACAAGACTTTCTACTACTGTTCGTGAGTTCAGATACTACCTCCCACAAAGTTTTCGGATCGTTATCTGATAAACTAATTTTATTTTGGTAATTTTTTTTTTTGTTTCGTTAACTAGTTTCTGATGTATTTTTTTACTTGCATTATATAATTCAGTTAAATCAGGGTTACTTTTCTTCAGATAAAAAAGATGTTTCAATGAACGGCTGAATTCTTTGACGAGATCGTCAATCCACCCCCGTTTATTATTGTTCAAATATATTTTTCGTTTGGGGAAAGAAATTTCGAAACAATGAACGAAAGTATCATAAAAACAATCGAAGGCTTCGTCGCAATCACCATAGTCATAAATGTTGTTCCACTCTGCTTTTCCTAATAAAAACTCAAAATTATCCAAGCTGCTTCGATTGAAACGTCTCTTCATTTCAGTTTTATTTGTTGATTTTATGAAAGAGTTATCGTTAATTTCTAAGAAGATAGCACGATGATCAGATATTACATGATCAGTAACATAGCAGGTTTCTTCATTGTTGCAGTTTGAGAAGATCTGGTCGATCAAAGTGCAGCTGGTGTTTGAAATTCTTGTGGGCCAACCCACCAATGGGCGAAAATTAAAACATGACATTACATTGCATAAAGTTATAAAATTATCATTGGAATAAGAATCAAAGTTAAAATCGCCGCAGATAAAATAAATTATACCAGGCTTATAAAGACCCTCCAGTATTTCACGAATACTGTGAAAAAATACGTCAGTATCTCCACAAGGGGATCTATAACAATTCAGTATGACAAATTTCTGATCATTGAGTGTGTAAGAAATAGCACAGACTTCAAAATGTAGAACTGACCAAGATCAATAACAGTTGCCCTGATATAGTTCCGCGCCCATATCGCAACACCACCGCATTTTTTTGTGGGTCTACAATAAAAACCACATAAACTAAAATCTGGAAAAACTATACTCTCCAACAGTATTTCCTTAACGCCTATCTCTGTTAAACATAAAAAGTGTAAATTAGCAAAGTAGCTCACTTCGGTCTGCAGCATATTCACTTTATCAAAATTGATGGTATTTACATTCAATAACAGAAGGTTTGGATTCATGAAGGCACTATATTCGATTTCTGACGATAGTGTAAAAAATGGCTAATATATGCACCACTTGGCCATAGCTCTGGATTCATAGCCATCTTGAAATTTTTCTCATATATACCAACCTTGAATGATGAATAGATGGTAGGATGTTTAGAGTTAATTGTCTCGCACGTGATCTCGGGAAAGACAGGTTTCAGCTGCCCTGACATTTCCTCTGATGTGGTCTCTGGATCCACTCTGCACACGTGTAAATATACAAACTTAGGAACACCTTTTATCTTCTCAGAGTTTTCTCCGATGAGAAGGTTTCGATGTTGTTTGGATTTTCGTTTTGGGAAGACGGTTTTCCATTCTTCCTGATTATCTTCATTAGATTTGCGACGGTTAGTCGTGTCGTTGGTCAAGTTTATGACCGAGTCGAGAGTGGACTGTGTCTTCGCTTGAAGAATAGCGGTACTCACTTTTTTAGGATCAATGTTGGATTTATTGCTTAATTCTCTCGTGACGGGTTCGCAAACAGATGATGTCTTATTTATGACATCCAGCTCAGATACAGTTTCGTTTTTGTTGAGTTTTTGTGCAACACTAGGAATCTGAGATTTTTCAGAGGAGCTTGCAACTGCGCGGTCGTTATTTATATTGCGAACATGGGCAGCTTTTCCATCTAATAGCTCAATTAGGCGTTGTTGGTTATTCACTGATCTCTCTAACTCACGTATAAGCATTTTAGATGCTTCCACTTCAACTAATGCAACTTTCAAGTCACATCTCAGTGTCATAACCTTAATGTTATCACTGTCTGCATTTTGGGAGATATCAGTAACAGGAGGAAGAAATCCAGAGTTAATCTTATCGGTGATGAAACTTAAGGCACTTTCACTATGATTGATGTCACTTGGGATTTCTTTGTTGATTATAATTCGAATCAAATCGACTTTTATCAGTCGCTGTAATTCTTGTTCAACATCCATAGCGGTTGCCATGTTGGCATCATGTGTTTTCAGGAAAGCACCAACTTCATGTTTGTTGCGATGATATATTCTAACATCAGAAATTTTTTATAAGCCAAATTGTAGGATCCTGATTTGTTCTGTCCATATTGGCAAAAGTTTTGATATTGATACCTGTTATCTTCATGAATATCCTGAACACAAATTCCGAACTTTGAATCCCAATTCTTTTCACGCAGATTATAAGTAGAAATTGTTAAGAAAAATTCACAAAATTTCAATCGAGTTGAATGACTTCCACTGAAAACATATTTCATACAAGAGAAATACAATATTTTTCAAAAATGAAAGAAATTTTCAACAGAAAGCTGTGACTTCGAACATGCACTAACTTTCCATTTCATTATTCCAATGGACCCTTGCATAATAAAATTTTTTCACGACCACATAGGAAAGTGGAAAATATCGCACTCTCTACTCCCATGCAGAGTGACCTTTTTCACACTCGTGCGGAAAGTTACTTTTTCGGCAACCGTCCGGGAAGTACCCACTTCCCGGACGCTTTTTCTTTGAGAAAGTAGCATTTTCCCGGCCTAGTCCGGGAAGTACGTACTTCCCGGACTAGGCCGGGAAAATGCTACTTCCTCAAAGAGAAAGCGTCCGGGAAGTGGGTCGGTTGCCGAAAAAATAGTGTACGCAACACGACCGAAAACAGTATTTTCGGACTCGCAGACTTCCAGGACTCGCCCTACGGCTCGCCCTAGAATTTTGTCTACTCGTCCAAAAAACAGTATTTTCCGGACTTGTTACGTAAATTACTATTCCGCAACAGTGTTAATAAGCCGTCAAGCCCGTTAATCCTGTGAGATTAACAGGTACAATCAATAATTGCGCGTCCCTATCGTTATCATTTATATAAAAACTGGACTGATAGGTAACTAATCATTTATGAAAAATAAAGGAAAGAAGGAGAAGTGTTGTATTATAAGCACTTAGTTATTGCCACATTTTCAAATGAACTTTGAATATCGTTATTTCTTCATTTCACTGTGGAAGTTATTGCAAATTCATGTGCACTTTTTATAGAAACAATATTCGAACATGGACTTACCCAAAAAAAATTGAAGGGTGTATTCACAGTTCGCACAACAATAATATCCATTCAACAATTATATTATAAATTATTTAAGTATTTATTAATGGATTGTTCTAAAAAATTGTTCTAAAATTGTTCGTTCCGTTAACCAGCTGACGAACGTCAACCCTCAGAAGTCGAAACTTGTGCGAGCAATGGATCAACGAGGCCTTACCTTTTAACGTGCGATTACCCAGCACGTTCATTACATTGAAGCGACGATTCTGGCCGACGCCATTAAATCTATATTCCTCAATAGTCAATTGCAAGTACCCCTTTAGGGACTGTCAGCTGTCAGGTTGCTGTTAAAGTGAATTGTATAATATATTGTTCCGTATATTACACAGACACGATCTGATATTCACATATTTACATATCATTTATTAAAATAGGTGTTCAAATGAAAAATAATGAACATTACTAGTGAAGAAAGTGACATTTGTTACACGAGTGGGAAATATTGTAGCAAGAGGCGCAATCCGAGTGCGACAATCCCACGATATAGTAGTTTTCACAATAAATGGTATTGACTGAAGGATTATAATAAAACCAATTAGACCCTTGAGTTGTAAAATCCGAGATGCACATCATAAATGTAAAAGGACCGGATTCAGGTAATTTTATTTCTCAGAGAGGGATTGTAGAGGATTACAGCTTACACTTCTTGTTCATTTTAGTCTTTGTATTTCATTGGAAGTGTTCACTTGTGTTACGGCGTGCAATAATTTTATAACATTTATTCGTTATTACAGACATTAATAGCAAAGATTTTATACCCCAACGTACAGAATAGGCAGTATGTGGCGTCCGTGGATAAAAAGTAATAGTGCTTCTTTCAGTGGTTCGTTAAAGAAGAATCACTTATCTTGTGACGCGAAAATCATTATAAAAAATGTGTATAGTTCCTCACTTCAGCAAGGATATAATGCGGGTGCTGCAGCAAAAGTAACCAGTAATTTGACGAAGGTGCCTCTTACTTCAGTTAGACGAATTGTTGAAAATTCCATGGAATCAAGAAAAAAGCGTAAAGATTCCGGTGTCACAAAAAGTCTAGACGACTGGGAAAAAGATTTGATAAGGCAAAAAATCTACACTATGTACGATGAGCAGCGTGTCCCTACAATCAAAAGTCTGAAACAGCGGCTCATCAATGACGAAACTCACATCAAGTGTGGCCTCACGACTCTTTGGCGAGCTCTGCCTGCAATGGGCTTTAAATATCGCAAAATTGACAAGAGACGAGTAATAATGGAATCCACACGTTTAATAAACTGGCGTTCTGAACATATAATGAACATATAACGTCAATAAGAAAATACCGGTCTGAAAATCGGCCAATACTCTACCTCGACGAGACGTGGTTTGGCACTCATGGGAAGAGAATCACAATATTACTCGCAGGATCAGAAAATGGTTGGATCCCAAACGCTATGTGGCTTTCTGCCAAAAATATCAAGGACTCTTGTGTTGATTATCACGAAGATACGACAGCAGAGCTTTTTGAATACTGGTTTGAAAATTGTCTGTTACCCAACATTCCGCCAAACAGCGTTATAGTAATGGACAACGCAAGCTATCATAGTCGACAATTGCAAAAAATTCCTGGCTCAAAGAATACGAAATTGGAGATTCAAAACTTCATGGCTGCAAATGACATATATTTTGAGGAAAATTATACAAAAAGAGAACTTTTACGAGTGCTACAGTCATCTTCTTTAAAAAAAACGTATGTTTGTGATACAAGTGCAGAAGAATTGGGACATACAGTGTTACGACTACCTCCCTACTACTGCGTGTTCAATCCCATAGAGCTTATGTGGCACCAACTTAAATCGAGCGTGCGCGGAAAAAATACTTCTTCGACTTTAAGTGGTAGTGTGGTATAAATAATTAGGAACTGTATGAATGACATTCCTACCGAGAGTTGGAAAAGTTCTGTTAGTCATGTTATAATTGTTGAAAACTCGTACCTTTCTGTAAAATCAATTGCGCCAATTATAATTAATTTAGATGAGGATAGCGATAGCGACACTGAACTCAATATAGAATAGAATTGTAACATTTAAATAAATTACTTGTATATCTCCTACATTATGCAAAATTCAAATTTCTTAAGTTCGACCCTGTAGCACATTTGCATCTTTTACCAGATGATTTTCTACACAATGGGATTAAATCGGGTAGTTGATTGCAGTTAATAAGCCAATACCATTTACTGTGAAAAATACTATAGTATAGTATATTCTGAAATATAAAATTCATGATTCTAGAGAACTGATTTGAAATTCATAACTCAGTTTACCAATGCAATGCACCAATTTTTGGTGATATTTATTACGTCTTAATAACTCAATTTTTCAGTTGCACTTTCTATTTGGATATTCTTCTAACTCATTTTTCATTTCCTAGATTCCATTGGATGCGATATATTTGAAATTTGAATGGAATATTTTTAGTATGTTATGAAGATTTGAGCACATTGTCAACCAAAAATGCTGAAAAGATAAAGATCCCAAGACATTATAGCTTCTTCATAAAAAACTTCATTTCATGTAGTCTGGGAAATATTTCTATATCTTATGTCTGGCTTTTCAGCTTTCTCCAACCATTTTTTTCTCGAGCTTTCAAGCCAAAATACAAGGAAACGACCACTTCAAAAGACATCTGGTCAGTTAAAAATATTCATAACGTGGAACATAACACCTCCGTCTAATAATATCCGATCTCACCCCGTATATTTATAGACACAGTGAATGACGACCTTCACATGATCCTGTCTTCGAGTCATTTAACCAACGTTTTAACATTTCTTTGTTTTGCTGTCTGTAACACTTTTTTGCGCCGTCTCCCTCAGCTGTATATGTGTGATAGGAATATCAACGGGGGCTCTGGGAGCAAAAAACTCCGACAGTCGAGCATCGCGCGAGCTGTCTTTTTTCTGATTCATTTAGCGATTGGCTAGTTCACCTTTTATTGTTTGATCAGTGGGTTATTTTGCAGAAGGCTGCTCGCACTGAAGGACTGCTGTGGCGGGAGACATAGGGGCACTTGATTGACAGAGGCGAGTTTCAGATACGTTCTGGAAAATTGCCCCCATATGGGATTGTTAATGCTCCTTCGTCTGATAGGTAATTAGAGAGTGTTTTGGAAGATCACTGAATCACACACAAGGTGCGCAATATACGATCAATTAAGTGTATCAACGAATTGATGATTATTCAGGCGAGAAGATGGAGGAGACAATGATATCACGAGAATAACAACAGCAATGAGATGAAGCCTTGTGTTATCATCATCATGATCAAAATCCTTCTGAATCATGGCACAAGTTCAATTTCGAATTTGTTTATGGTATATAATAACATGGAAAAAATGTTCATAAAAAGTTATCTGCAATCTATGAAAAACAAGTTTTTCCTAATAACAATTACCTTTTATACAAATATATATTTTTCATATTGAAGATGAATCAGTTGCTCAATATTTCTCATAGAAATAGGTATTGCATAAGTACTGTTCGTCTTTGATGTTGAATAGTCAGCTTTAGAAAATTTGATTTCAGACATCCAGAGGAAATGTGAGGCAGTCGTTTAGCTAAGTAAATGATGGGCTTCAATACTGAACAGAAAACACACCAAAATATTCGTTCGTTCTGATGGTGGAATTGAACAAAAATGTCCAAAAATGAGAAAGAAAATCCTTTTCATTCATTTAATATTTGAAGAATATTATTTTCTATTATTTTTCCGTTATACACTCATACAACCCTTCATCAATCATAATGAAAAAATTCGTTTCCGAATCCATTTTATTCAGGGATGAAGACCCTTAAATCAGTGGTGCCCACTTAAACTAGTATAAAGGATGTAACTGAATGGGTGTAAAACTTTTAAGGGGGTGATTCCTTATCGAAAAAAAGATAGGACCTTTCATATGAAGAAACTTCATTAGAGCATCCCTTGTTAAGATACAGCCCCTGAAAGGGGGTACATGAAATTTGTATAACAATTTTTTTCACAAGCACTGAAAAAGTTACAATATTGAAATTAACCTGACGTTTCGTACTACCAAAAAGTCACTTAGCCAGTTATTTATTTGGTTTACCCCATGGTTGTAAGGGGTGGAAAACGCAACCCCTAAAATTTATTTCCGATGTAACTTTTTTCTTATCATTTGTTTACCATTTGAGAATCTATTTCCGATAGCCCGTTCCATTCTCAACAGAAATTGTCTCTTGGGTTTTTTGCCCATAATAAACCAGTTCGCAGCAAAAAGTTATTTTACGAACAACTACAGAGATACATCGTCATAAATGCGAAAATAAGAAAGTTATCTATCTACTAGGTCTCTATTAGCGATAGTGACAATTAAATTGGTATGACGCTGTCAGTTTGTGAATTTTCGGATTTGAATGAATACAGAAAAAATTGTTATACAAATTTTATGTACCCCCTTTCAGGGGCTGTATCTTAACAAGGGATGCTCCAATGAAGTTTCTTAATATGCAAGGTCCCCTTAAATGTTTTACACTTATTCAGTTACACCATGTACATAATGTTCTGTTTGAATTCACTACCGAAACCAAAGACAAAAGGTAAAATAAATCCCAACCATTTTATGATAACTATATTGAAAAGTTTACTCAATATTCTCACATCCTGCACTTCACATTACCCAATGAGATCTGAAAACGTCTGATTTCATTACAACAGGTAAAAAATGGAGAGAGAGAAAATTTCAAAACCTTTCTGTATGAAAATATGAATCAAGATTTCTTCAATCAACGGAACTGTTATTGAACATCAGTAATATCAGTAGTCTTCACATGAATGATCATATGTTACTTTCTGTGAAACATTTGGATTTCCCACCTCCAAGAACAAGGAAGAAAAATGGGAAGAATCATCATGAAAGCTGAAAAATCCGCTTCACATTATATATCATACTTGTTTACAGGGTCAATAGTACCAAGTACCTGAACACATCAACTTCAATTTACCTGCTTTTCATACTAGACAAACTGAGACTTGTAGGCTTCCGATGGCCAGAACTAATATATTATTCAAAGCAACAATATTCTGCCAAAGTTTCAATAGAATATCGAATTATTACGATTTTCATAATGCTGAAGTAAGATGAGCTAGAGTAAACCTTGAAGGATAAGATTATAGGGCGAATTTAATTTAAATTTGCTCCTGAACTAGGAATAATGAATTGTTTTCTTTTCCGTGTATACTTAATTTCAACTCATATTGTCCAGTAAATGGGTTGATTTGTTGGACAAAAAAGCTATCATTATTATCATTGAGTAACTCAACAAAGATAATAATAATAATAATAATAAATGCCTTTATTAATTATATTGATAACCAACAAAATAGTGTTTCTACAGTTTAGGGCGAGATTCAGTACCACCGAAAGTTATAAATAACAGTCAGAGGTCTGCTCTTCCACCTTACCCCAAAAAAGGAATACAAGATAGCGATATACAAATGGAAAATTAGAATTTGAAATACAGTGAGGCTGAGAATTGAATGAACATGAGTGTTGGAATTATTATGTCTGATATCTGATGTATGATACGGAATACCTATTTTTTCAGTAACATTTCTGTTAACTTGGCCTTGAATGTTCTTATGATTGTCAGTTTCCTGAGAGAGATTGATATATCGTTCATACATTTGGCAATATTATAAGAAAACGATCGCTTGAACTGTTCAGAGTTGTGAAGAGGAGGGGTGAGTGTACCCTTAAAGCGAATGTTTAAGGTATGAACATCGGACCGATACCGAATTTTTGCATAGAGATAGGAAGGGCTCTTATGAATCAATATCGATTGATACAAGCAGACAGAGTGTAGATACCGCCTTTTTTCCATATTGATCCAGTCGATTAATTTGAAGGTATGGTTAATATGTTGGTATTTCCTTATCCCAAATATCAATCTAAGGCAGCTGTTCTGCAGTTTTTGAATGCGCATTTTGTCGAAGCTTCTCAAACACGCGTTATACACAACGTCACAATAGTTGAGCGGAGATAGCACTAAGCTTTCACACAATGCTATCTTCGTATTCCTGTTCAGATACATTCTGTTTTGATATATAGCTCTGAGAGAGAAATATGCTTTTTGTAGTTTGTTGGATATATGCTGAGTGAATCTTAGATCCTCGTCCATTAGGAGACCGAGATTTTTCACACAGTTATGTTTAGGTATAGCTTGGTTGTTAATTGAAACATTGAATTCATCATTTTGATTCAGAGCAATTCTATCTTTTCCCTTGCCAAAGATAATCATAATGGACTTTTTAGGATTCAGCAACAAACAGTGGTGCTTTGATATTTCAGATATAGTTTGCAGATCATAATTTATTGCGGCGGCTGCCTGAGAAGCTTCATCTAAGTAGAATGATAAATACATTTGGGTGTCATCAGCATAGAAATGGCGAGAACATGATAAAAAAGAAGAAAAATTGGAAATATATGGCGAAAACAGTAAAGGACCCAGAATGGATCCTTGCGGAACACCCGTCGATACTTTTAAAAAAGTTGATATTTTATCTGACAGCTTAACTGCTTGAGACCGATTCTGCAAATAATTCGATAAGAGAGTAATAGATGACACATGGAGTCCTATAAAATGTAATATTGACAACAACAATTGATGATTCAGCATGTCGAAAGCCTTTGAGTAATCGAGTAAAACCAAAGCAGTTAGCTTACCTTTATCATTAGCCGTTATTATGTCATCTGTAATTTTCAGTAGTGCTGTGGCACAGCTGTGTTTTCTTCTGAATCCAGATTGATTATATGGGATGATGTTATTTTCTTCCAAGAATCCCGAGAGTTGTTTCTCCAGGATTTTCTCCATTACTTTAGATAGTGCAGGTAAGATGCTTATAGGTCGGATTTCGTTCAAATTTGTAGGGTTGTTAGTTTTTGGTATAGGAACTACTAATGCTTTACTCCATTCATCAGGAAAAACAGAGTTAATTATACAAAAATTAATTAAATGAGTTATGTAGGGTAGGATATGAGGAATACATAGTTTGAGAGTTGAAATATTTATGCCATCTTGGCCAGTAGCTTTGAATTTGATATTTTCAATAGTTGACATCACTTCCATTTCACTAGTGAGCTCAAATCGAAAGTTTGGAGTTATATTTTCTTTGGTATGATTATTGTAAAAATTTAAAATATTTTCATCGGCTGAACATTTTGGAGTAGACTGAATAAAATGCATATTTATGTTTTCAGCATCAGAAAGGTTGTTTGGCAGAGAACCAGTTTTTTTATGGTTCAATCCCAAAGTTTTTATGGAAGACCATAGAGATTTCGATTCTTTTATATTTAGTTTAACGTTGAGATATGCCTTCTTTTCTCTTTTCAATGCAATTGTCACGGCGTTTCTGAACATTTTATAAGAATTCCAATCTGCTATACTACCAGTAACCTTAAACTTATTCAACAGCCTGTCTCTGTCTGCCATCATCAGTCGAATTGTGTCAGTTAGCCAAGGAGCGTAATTCTTAGTTATTCTGTACGTTTTGAATGGCGCATGTATATCTAACAAAGTATTAATGTTCTCATTTATGAATCTGAGTTTACTATTCACGCATGTGAGATCATATATATTTCTCCAGGGTATTGATTGCAAATCATACTTGAATGGTTGTTATTAAGGTTTTTGAAATCTCGCGTGGTAACAAACAATGGTTCGGTCTTTCTTGTTATCAAAGTGATCACACAAAATATCAGATCATGATCGCTAACTTCAGGAACTGACAAAGTGCCTACTTGCTCAACTAATTTATCATCAGATATTAAAATATAATCAATCAATGTGGCAGAGTTTTCAGCAATTCTCGTGGGCTGATTGATCAACTGTTTCAAGCCAAATCCCTCGAGGGTATTCATTACATAACTTGTTTCATAGCTGTCAAATTTGAGCAGGTCGATGTTGAAATCACCCAGACAAATGAGACGCTCAGCAATGGGAAAGACACACGACATGGAGGTTTCAAAGGCATTAAAAAAGTAAACATAGTCAGTGGTCGGAGGACGATATGCTACCGATAAGGCAATCATTTGGCCCTGTATATTTAATTTCAACCACATGACCTCAATATCGTGTTCCCTTCGAAGAACTCCATACTTGAGATCATTTCTCAGATATACCCCCACCCCTCCCCCTCTGGCAGCTCTATCGTAGCTCTCAAACGTATACCCTTCAATTTTTAATCTATCGCTAGATAATAATCTATATTCAATCGGGGAACTCAATGCAAAGGTAAAACAACCGAGTTTTTTTTAAATATGGCACTGTTATTTCATAGTGTTAGGAATCATATGTTGCTTGCGCTAATTTTGACTTACGAGCATGGAACCCATTTTCAAACCCATTTCCGAAGAATAAATGGTGAGTAGATTTTACAGAGTGTCTCGTAGTATTCTGCAGGGTTATTCCAGGCATACACTTTCAGTTGAGCAAACACGTTCATGAAATAGAAAAATCCACTATCTGTCCTATCAATGCTTCTGCACCACCTGCATTAACGTTTCTATAAACGGCTTCTTTAAGCTAAAGTAGCCAACACAGACATACCGGACCAAAACAACAGAACTCATTCTCCTCCAAGTTGTTCAACCTCTAACATCACTAAAAACTCCACATTCCTATGATGCCACATCTGTGCCAGTTGGAGCAACTGATGATAACCATTCATAATGTCCCAATTAAATTTTCAGGTGTAAACCATGATGTGTATTGCTTCTCCTTATTATATGTTTCAGATGTTTGGAATTCTTGACGGAAGTTTCGAGAATAATTCTCAGAGCTAGATGAAACTTTCGATCCAACCCAATAATTTGGTGGAGTAGCCGGTATCAGAAAAGGCATTATGGAATTCTAATGAATCATAGAACATACAGAGTTAATTGAAAGAATGCACGATCATGATGAGCAACTCAATGGGTTTATTAGTAACTGATCATTTGAGATAATTGAAATTGAAAAGTAGTATTGTGTGGATATATTAGGTACCATATTAAAAGACCATAGTCAATTCAGGATCCTTATAATAGGGAAGCCCAAGCAAGGATTTCGGAATTTGTTAAAGCGCGACAGATTAATATACAGGGGGATATCTTGTACCCGGTTAAGTACTTCCACCATATATGAGCCCTATAGGATAAAGCATCATATTAGTGAAATAAAATTGATCATCTGAAATTCTCGAGCGCGTCAGATTGAGGTAGGGTGAGTTGCTTACATCCTGAAACGTGTATATTCCACCAATCTGACAATTCGAGAGTGAAAATTGTAAAAATACGTCATTTCGACATTCTCGAGCGAGGCTAATTTTATTTTTATTCTGAAGGGAATAATTCGAGAATTGCAAAAAATATATAATCTGATGATTTCCACAAGCCGAAATAATAAAAATTCATCGATAAAGTTTAATGCGTGCAGCTACGTGATGTCTATATTCCCATTTCCGCGTTTCTATTTCTCTCTCACTCTTTCTCTATCTAGTGCTCTCTCACTCCGGCCCATCTCTGGTTTGTGTTGCCATGATGTCATGAAAGTTGATCACACAGACTCGTTGGTGGCATGATATTCTTTACAACGAATATCCAACGTTTTGAAATTTTGAAAAGGAATGTAATTGCTTATGATTATTTTTTTATAACTACAAGTATTCTACTGAAAAAATTATACAATTTTTCTATTTGCGTGCTTTTTCTGAGCTCTTCAATTAATTAAGATCAATGATTAAAAAAAATCAAATTTGCAGAATAGGCAAATCCCTCCAGATAATCGTCAGATTATAAGACTGCAACGTCTAGGGCGTAAAGATGAACCATGTATATATTAATCTGACGCGCTTGTGTATTTCAAATTGACGATTTTTTTTCACATTGTAATAACGGCCGCGAGTCTGCGTCACATCCAAATCATCAAATTATTATATAAGAGCTTTTTCTTAGGTTCACTTAACATCCCCTCAGAAAATCTGACGTGCTCGAGAAATTTTTTTCTTTTCATTTTCAACCTTTACGTACGACCACCCCCATCATGGAAACAATCAGAATAACATACGTAGATTTTCAATAATATGTAGGACATAGATGATATCAATATCTGACGCGCTCGGGTATGTCCATGCAATAGTTATTTTTTACATTTTTGAAAATCTATAGCCGCTCCCCCCACCGATGAAAAGGTATACATCACATAACATTTTTTTTTATCATCTAAGCTTCGCAACCCAATAGGTCTCTATGACGCTCGAGTAAATCCCGATCTAGCTTTCTGGGCTCTCCTACTATTTATTTCTATTTTGTGATTAATACCCCGAGAACGGTTCGAAGAAAAAGCTTTGTTTTCACTTAATACGTAGGAGTACTTTTTCCATGTTCTACGAAAGAATGAAAATATCATACATTCTACGACAAATAAATAATAACTTGAGGTTTTTAATATTCCTGTTCTCCTCTCCACTGGTTTTGAAGTTGTTTTTTTATCAATATTTCAAATGCTTCCTTTTCTAGAAATGATAACTGTCCATTACAGGATGAAATGAGTGAGAAAATCATTCAGATCATTTTCAATCGTCCACGACGAAAAATCCAGAATGATGCGTAATGCGCAAACATGAAATATTCAGTTGAGAAAAAATAGTTTGAGCGTATAAAAAAAATCATATTCTTATGAATAAAAGTAATCACTTTTTATGTGGAACAAGACTTCGTTTGAAATTTGAAAATCGACTTTTCTGTGGAAACAGCAGGCGAGTTGAACAATAAATAATATTCATCTTATTCCGAACATGAAGTAGGGTAATTGTGTTGGTGCATATTGGTGACAATCGAGCAAACAGTGCGCAAATATACACATTTGTTGTGACACGGGAAACAATCCAGCTATCACATTTCAGCGGTGAAGAGAGCTAGTTCATTCGAGAAAGTCATTTGCGAATTCGTTACACTTACATTGTAACGCCTTTTCCTTGCGTTAACAATATCTAGCGCCCTCTACCGGTACGGACGGTACCTCGGGCGCCAGCTTGTGCGTTATAGTGTCACGAAGCACCACTACTCCGGGCAGCTGCAGTGAAGAAACGGCAATCCAGGGGTCTGCGTGGTCTAGACAATGGCAGTGGCCAGAAGGTCAGATTTTACTTGGCCTTGCTGGGTTCCTAACCTGTTTACCGGCTGCTAATATTGATAGATCTAATAAATGAAACACCAATTATATTTTATTTATATATTATCAGTAACGGTAGAAGAATTTACTACTCTCTGAGCGAAGTACACCTTGAGTAAAGCAAGCAGGTAGAGGGGCGTGCAACGAAGTTAGTAAAATAAAGCGGTGGAGGGGCGGTTCTACGTAGTTAAGCTAGGGCGGCGGAGATGGGGACATGCAGCGGTAACGTTAAGCAATACAAAGCAAGCGGAATTAACAAGCAAGCGGAATTAACGAGCGGGGGTCAGTTAGCAGAAGCTCTACGGAAATCACTCAGTGGTAGCTGTCAACTCGAGTTTGTATTGTACGAATCGTATGCGTCACGACGGCCTCGATTTCGGTACTCGGCGGTAAAGGAAAAAGGCCCAAGTGATAAGAACCACAAAAGACCTGATTCACAGAGACACAGCTCCAAGTGGTAAGAACCACAAAGGAACCGAAAAATAGGAAGAAGAAAAAGCCAGCAAGTCCAAGTGGTAAGAACCACAAAGGACTCTAAACTGTGAAATAACGAACAGACGCGTATCGCGAATCACGGCTTTAGATAGCGACGGACAGGACGTCCTAAACCAAAGTGGAACGATCCACAAATGGCCCGAACGTAAATAGTAAGCAGATCCAAGTGATAAGAACCACAAAGGATCCGAAAGAAGAAGGAAGAAATAGACAGCAAGCCCAAGTGGTACGAACCACAAAGGACTCGAAACTGCGAAAGGACGAGTAGAACACTCCCGACACGTATCGCGGATCACGACTCGAGGTGGCAACTAACACTTCAAACTCCACTAACTTCACCTTCGGTACACTACACACTGCACGGTCGGTATACTAATCGCTCGGGCGCCAATTTGTAACGCCTTTTCCTTGCGTTAACAATATCTAGCGCCCTCTACCGGTACGGACGGTACCTCGGGCGCCAGCTTGTGCGTTATAGTGTCACGAAGCACCACTACTCCGGGCAGCTGCAGTGAAGAAACGGCAATCCAGGGGTCTGCGTGGTCTAGACAATGGCAGTGGCCAGAAGGTCAGATTTTACTTGACCTTGCTGGGTTCCTAACCTGTTTACCGGCTGCTAATATTGATAGATCTAATAAATGAAACACCAATTATATTTTATTTATATATTATCAGTAACGGTAGAAGAATTTTACTACTCTCTGAGCGAAGTACACCTTGAGTAAAGCAAGCAGGGAGAGGGGCGTGCAACGAAGTTAGTAAAATAAAGCGGTGGAGGGGCGGTTCTACGTAGTTAAGCTAGGGCGGCGGAGATGGGGACATGCAGCGGTAACGTTAAGCAATACAAAGCAAGCGGAATTAACGAGCGGGGGTCGGTTAGCAGAAGCTCTACGGAAATCACTCAGTGGTAGCTGTCAACTCGAGTTTGTATTGTACGAATCGTATGCGTCACGACGGCCTCGATTTCGGTACTCGGCGGTAAAGGAAAAAGGCCCAAGTGATAAGAACCACAAAGGACCTGATTCACAGAGACACAGCTCCAAGTGGTAAGAACCACAAAGGAACCGAAAAATAGGAAGAAGAAAAAGCCAGCAGGTCCAAGTGGTAAGAACCACAAAGGACCCGAAACTGTGAAATAACGAACAGACGCGTATCGCGAATCACGGCTTTAGATAGCGACGGACAGGACGTCCTAAACCAAAGTGGAACGATCCACAAATGGCCCGAACGTAAATAGTAAGCAGATCCAAGTGATAAGAACCACAAAGGATCCGAAAGAAGAAGGAAGAAATAGACAGCAAGCCCAAGTGGTACGAACCACAAAGGACTCGAAACTGCGAAAGAACGAGTAGAACACTCCCGACGCGTATCGCGGATCACGACTCGAGGTGGCAACTAACACTTCAAACTCCACTAACTTCACCTTCGGTACACTACACACTGCACGGTCGGTATACTGATCACTATTCGTCGGCTGGCTTGGCGTGGCTGCTGCTGGTGGTCGCGGAAACAAACTGAATTTACTGTCCGGCTTTCGGAGGTACCTCAGCGGTATCCCTTCCAAGCGTCTCCCCACTCGCCGTATCTCTCGGCGCCGGTCATTGCAGGTCCATTGAGCGGCTACGGCTTAGCATGTGGGGTAGACCAGGAGATATCCTGAGGGTTCACGCGCCGGAAATAGTGAGCGGGTTCACTTCGCGCTATCCTATCGAGCATTTTCCAACAAGAACGGTATTTTTATGTTAAGAAATAACCAAGATATAAATATAGAGGAAAATTTGATACTTAGCTTTCATATGCAAAATAGTAACTTCGTTACACACCCTTCCCACTTCGGGAAAAAAAAGAATACATACCTATCTATTATTACTTTTTTTTTTCAACAATAATATTACCCTAACTAAACGGTAAAAAAAAAATAATGACCCAATCGGTTCTCCAAAAAAAATGTATATTCCCTAAACATTACCTTTCCCTTAAATTTCTATACCCTACTGACAGGCAGGCGGCCTCCCTGACTAAAACCTTTATTGAGGTTGGCTTCACCTGTTACAAACCTCATAAAATAAAAAGAAATCGCGGTCTATCAATACAATGATTGGTATTCAAAGAGATACTGAAACTAAGAAAATAGAAATACCATAAAAAAAACAAATCGGCTGGTAATCTCTATCCGTCCTAACGGGCACTTCGACGCTGGTCAAGTGGGTGTGGACATCCACATCTGGGGCAACTCACGTGCATGTTTGGGTGCGGGCAACGGCAGATTGGGCATGGGTCTTCCGGTATTACAGGGCTACGGGAGCGGCTACATTGTGCGGTTCGGCCTTGAGTAGCCGTGCAGCCGCACGATCTGGACAGCGTTCCCACTCGTCCACACCGCGAACAGAATAGTACGGCTTGTCGTCCCGTGCAGTGTTGACGGGTGTGTCCGGGTTTCCCGCATCGCCAGCAAAGCTCGTTTTCTATTGGTAGGTAACGGCGACGCATCTGTTGTGCTGGTTTCGGTGAAGGTAGCGGCTCGAGATCCGGTAACGGGTTACGAAGACGGGGGCTATCTCGGGCCCAAAAAAGGTCGTTGAATGGATCCCACTCGGGATGGGCCACATAAAATGGATGGGGCGGAGACGAAGTATTCTTAGGGACGGAAGCTTTGGGATGCGGCAGTTCTTCTGCTTCTTTCGTAGGCGTGCTCGGAATATCCCCACGTTGTTCTGGGACGGATTCATTCACGTCGACCACTACCAAAGACGATCGGCCTGATGAAGAGGATTCTTTTCCCTTGGCAGGAGCGGGCTTATCTAATATCTGGTCGGCTTCTTTCATTGCCTCCAGTAAGTCTACAGTCATCTGGTCTGGAGAAGGCGAGGACGACTCCAAGTTTAGGTCAAGGACATCCATTGTCGGTTTCCTGGAATAACCATTCTATTAACAAAGAAAATACCTGATGTGGGAAACGGAGGGCCAAAGAAACCAATTCGTTGATAACAAAACGGAAAGTTTATTATTAAAAAAAAATAAATAAATCAAGTGCCGGTGTGCAGTAATAAAATAAAAAAAATAAACAAGTGCCGGTATTCCCCGGTTTTGGCATCGTCCTTCCCTCCTAAGGCAGCCACACCCTCAATTTGGTTCCGTCTGAGGCCCACAGGCGGAATCGGTAGGGTCCCGTAGGACGGCTTGAGGGCCTCAGACGGTGCAATTGTTCCCTCAGCGCTGGACTCCATCCCTCTGGCGAGGGGTTTGATCGTAACGCCGCCACCAGCATTTCGGTTGTCCATCGAAATGCGGTCAATGGTATCGATACCACCACCGACTCGAGGTGGTCGGCAGTGGTTAACGACGGACTAACAGGCGGTGGTGGCGGTGGGTTGACCGTCGTTGACGGCGGTCCGGAGGCTGACGACGGTGGACTGTCGACTGGGGGCGGTGGCGTAACGGCTCGTGGTGGTTGACTGGCGGCGGGTAGTGGTGGACCAGCGGGAGCAATCCTTGCTCTCAATCCAACCGCCACCGGTCGGGTTGCTATCCGGGCTGGCGGGCCCTCGGTCGGTCGGACGAGGCGGGCAGCCAGGTCTTTGGCCAGAACGCGGCAAATCCGCATTCTGGCCGTTTCGGTTTTCAACCGCCTTCTCCCATCCCCTCCCGGTGATACCAGGACGGGTGGTAGTGCTGCGCCCTTGGGTGGTTCTCCCGGCAAGCGCTTTGACATTGGCTGCAATAGAGAGGGCGGTTAGGGAATTCGGTGAGTCGGAGGGATGCATTGGTCGCAAATCTTTAACGTGAACCCGTAAGAGCTTCTTGCCGGTTCGGGACTTGAGATCGTAAACCACCGGGGAGATTACGCGAAACACGGTATATGGCCCCGAATACTTAGGTGCTAGTTTTGCTGCAAAGCCCTTTTCACCGGAAGATAAATGGTATTCTCGCTTCATAACCTGGTCTCCCAGGTGGCACCTCCACTGCCTGTGACGCAAGTTGTAGTGGCGGCTTTGACCGGTGAAAGCTTTGGCTAGGTTTACGCGCACGAGATCGAAAGTATTCCGAAGGAACTGTAATCGTTCGGAGTGTTCGGCGGTTTGTTCCGGGGAAGTTTCATTATCATCTGGATCATCGCCAACGCTGGTATCCCGATATATTGCTTTCGGCACTTCTAGTTCTCGGCCGAAATTTAGGAACGCCGGAGAGTGACCAGTGGAGTCGTGGCGGGCGGTGTTTAACGCAAAAGTGAGCTCAGGCAGGTGCTGGTCCCAGGTGCGATGGTCGTTTTCACAGAACTGGGCAATCATCGTCTTGAGGGTTTTATTCGTGCGTTCTACGGGATTGGCCTGAGGGGTGTAGGGCGGTGTGCGGCGGTGAGAGATAGAGAGGTCTTTTAGCAGGTTTTCAAATAGGTGGCCGGTGAACTGGGTACCATTATCACTTATAACGGTTTTAGGGCACCCAAAACGCATGATCACTTCTTCATATAAGGCTTGAGTGACGGCTTTAGCGGTTGCGCTTCGAATCGGTCGACATTGCACCCACTTTGTAAAGCGGTCTTGGAGCACCACCAGGAATCGGTTACCTCGACGGGATCGAGGGAGAGGTCCTACCAAATCTGTGCTTACACATTCCCACGGGTGCCTGTTGGTTGATGGCTGCATCATACCAGGGGGTTTCATCTGAGACGGTTTGTATTTCTGGCAAGACATGCAACCTCGGACGTATTTCGCGATGTCACGGAACATCCCCGGCCAATAATAACGGTTTGCGGCCCGAGCGATGGTTTTAGCAATCCCCAGGTGACCGGCAGTAGGCTCATCATGTGTCTCTTTCAGCACAGACGGACGTGCCGACAGAGGAACACACAGCTTCCACGGATCGGACAGTTCCGGGTCGACAAGGTTTGCTGCATCCCAGAAATGGCGGTAAAGACGGTTACCGCGTACGCAGTAGTCGGGATGGGCGGTGGGGTCCTCCATCACCTCTTCCATACGGCGTTTGTACCATGAACAATGTTCCCAGGAATCATCAACGGTTATCTCCATGCAAGGATTATCGGTCTCTGCTGGCAAAGGCTCTCGTGACAGAGCGTCTGCTACTTTGTTTGTTGCACCGCGACGATACACTATGTCGAAGTCATATTGTTGTAGGAACATGCTCCATCTTGCTAGCCGTCCTGCTGGGCTCTTGATCGAGTGGAGCCAACGGAGTGACTGGTGATCTGTCATTACCGTGAAACGGTAACCTTCCAGGTAGGGGCGCATTTTCTCGATGCCCCACACGATTGCGAGACACTCTTTCTCGGTAACGGAGTATGACCGTTCGGGACCAGTCAGTGACCGGCTTGCGTATGCAATGACGTGTTCGCCGGTATCCATATTCTGTGTCAATACGACTCCAAGTCCATTGTCAGAAGCGTCGGTCTGAAGAACAAAAGGCTTATTGAAGTCTGGGCATGCCAGTACGGGTGCTTCAGTCAGGCATTTCTTCAGAGATTGGAAGGCTTCTTCCTGTGCGGTCTCCCATCGCCATCGGTACCCCTTTTTCAATAAGCGGTGGAGGGGTGCAGCGATATCCGCAAAGGATGGTACAAAACGACGGTACCACGATGCCATTCCTAAAAATCGTCGAAGGTTACGGACATTGGAAGGGGGAGCAAGTTTCACAATTGAATCCACTTTCTCTGGGTCGGTGCATATCCCAGCAGATGTAACTAAATGACCCAGGTATTTGAGTGATCTCCTCCCGAAAGAACACTTCTCGGGATTGATGCGCAAGTTAGCTGCACGCAGTCGGCGGAACACTTCACGTAGATTTTCGAGGTGTTCGTCAAACGTGTCTCCCAGGACAATTATATCATCTAGATACGCAAAACATCGGGGCTCCATATCCGGGCCAATTACTCGGTCCATGAGGCGCTGGAAAGTGGCGGGAGCGGCGTGCAACCCAAAAGGCATAACGCGGAACTGGTACAACCCTCGGCCTGGTATAGTGAAAGCAGTAATCGGTTTACTATCCTCGGATAACGGTATTTGCCAATAACCTTGTTTGAGGTCTATGCTCGAGATGTAACGAGCTCTTCTCAACTTATCTAGTACGGAGTTGATAAACGGAAGGGGGTAGGCATCTTTCATGGAAACGGCATTGACTTTCTGAAAATCGATACAGAATCGAGGTTTTCCATCCTTCTTACGGACGATGACCACCGGTGAACTCCACGGACTAGAAGAGGGCTCTATGATTCCTTCCTCCAACATTCGGTCAACTTCGGTATTGATAATTTCCTGCATCCGGGGATTCTGCGGACGGTATCGTTGTTTAATCGGTTCAGGGTTGGAGAGGCGTATAGTGTGTTGGGCTAGCGGTGTCACACCACGTATGTGTTCGAACGGTCGTAGTTCAACCTCCAAAAATTCCTTGAGTCGCTTCTCCTCCTGCGGACTGAGTGAGAGGGTAGTATCGGCGGTAAGAGTCCCAATAGGGCTGCATGGTTTCGCTTGAAGTTCCGGTTGGATTATACGGTCCCCTATACGAATTTCCCCTGTCCCGAGGTGAAGCGAAAATCCTCGGCGGCGGAGTATATCCATACCTACTACCATATCAGAGGAGAGCCCTCGGATATGCCCGAAGGTCTCGGTGAATCGTAATTCCCCTACAGAGATTTCGGCCTGGTAAGAACTGGGAACATGAATAAGCTGTCCATTAGCCAGCCTAGCGGATCCTGCTGCAATTTCTACTTTTTGCAATCCTAATATCCGCCACTGATTGACGACCCTGTCTCCTATGTATGAATTCGCTGCTCCAGTGTCGATTAGGGCCTGTACGGTGCCTCCGGGCAATGCAACAATTATATGTGGTCGGTTGTCGGAATATTCAACGGCCAACGGAGGTGAGGCTACTTGTTTCGGATGCTGATCTGGCCTCACATCGGTACAGCACCCATCTAGTTTTCCGGCCTTGGGCATGGACAATCTCGTGACATTACGCCTTCTCTCTTGCAGCGAGAACAGAACAATTTTGCTGGAGCGCGGCATTGTCCTCGGAAATGACCAGTCTGTCCACATCGCCAACATTCACGAGAGGATGCCGGAGCTGAGGTTGAGGGGAGTCTAGGAGGGCCTCGGCTGCTCGTCTCGCGGTTGTGTACAGCTCTTTGGTCAATTTCCATCGGTCGTCGGTCAGCGTCTAGCGGTCGTCTGTCACTGCCTGGCGGTCGTCGGTCGGAGTCTGCAGGTCGTCTATCAGCTCCTAGTTGTCGAGAAGATGCCTGTTGTCGGTTTCCAGAGAAAACTTGGACGGAGTGGTCCAATTCTGCTTTCAATAGTTCATACTCCCGAACAACGTTCGCGAAGGTCGCTATGTCATTGAAGTCACTACGGCGGATCTGTTGTCGGTATTCTGGTCTGAGGTTGCGGTATAACCACTGTAACTCCTGGACGGCTGAAATTCCTCCGTGGCGACGTATGAGTGTCTGCAACTCGGTGATGTACTGGGCAGCCGTTTCATTCGGTTTCTGAAGCCTTCGCCCAATTGCTGCTTCCAAGTCCACCAGGTAGTTAACTGGGAAGAAGAAATTTCGAAAATCTGTTACGAAGTTTGCCCATGTCCTCCAGGAGTTCCGATTGTTTCTGAACCACATGGCCGGCATATCTTCTAACAGCTCGGGCATGACTGGGAGAAGATTGTCTGGATTGATTCCTTGAGCATCGCAGATGTCCTCTAATCTCTCCAGAAAAGCGGCCGGGTCTCCTTTTCCATTGAAACTCACTTTCCAATCATGTACTTTCATGTGGCTGTTCGGCATGGCTTGTGAAAACGGGAGTGACGGCGGTACTGTTGACCGAAGGGAACACGGTGCTGCATACTGTTGTGAAGATGGTAGTGACGGTAGGGAATACGGTACGGCATTCGGTAATGACGGTGGGAGCGACGACGGTATGGAAAACTGTTGAATTGACGGTTGAGACGACGGTACTGAAAACTGTAGGAATGAGGACGGTACGGCTGACGGTAAGGCAGTAGGCAGAGAAAGTGGCAGCGATGGTTGGTATGAATACAGTAATGAAGACGGTGCTGTAAATTGTAGCGATGACGGCAGGAACGACGGAGCTGCTGACGGTACTGAATATGGTAATGTGAGGGGTACGGAAAAAGGCAGTGATGGTGGAAGAAAGGACGGTAGTGAAGACGGTAATGAACACGGTACTCCTGTGTAGACTCCACCAGTCGAATATGTTGTCCGCCCGTTAGTCCCCTGGCTGAGAGTCGTGTTGAGATAGGTGGACGACACGGTCGTGGTAGGGGTAGTCGTTGTGGACGTTGTTTGGACCACTACATTCCCAGGTGGATATAGGTACGGCGACGTCATCAAAGGTAACGGTGATGATCGACCTTCTCGTAAAAATTTCACCAGTCGTTTCCTTTGTTCATCTACGGTCCCAGGAACTTCTAATCTGAATTTTTCCAATTCGGCCTCCAAATCTTCTTTTCGTAGACGGTAGACCCAGCTAACTCTGACATCACTCGGCTCTGTTCCTAGGTTCGTCTCCTTCAGAAGTTCTTCGTCGGAGGAGTTTCCCGATTCCCTTCCTGATCTAGACATAGTTTCACGGATATAGTTCACCTTTGTATCAGCGATTCTTTAAAAATGTCCACTATTTTTTACTCGGGACTTGGGTATCTCGGAAATAGTTGAAGTTAGCGTCAAACGGATAGCGTATTTCGCTTCAGCGACCCCGAAAACCTATTAAACGAGGTGTCTTTCGATGATCTATCTCAAAATTCAAAAAGTTGAAAAATCTGTCAAAATGACAGGTCAGCGGATTCGATCGAATTCGGTTGATTTGGGTGAAATCGACCCTCAGGAAGCGTTTTGCACTGGTCTCAAACGTCTAGAACGTCGGATTCAAGTTGATCAATACCTAGGAAGTTTTCAACACTTTTCCTAAATTCAGCAGCCTGAATCCACCACGAAAAGTCTTTTTCCAGTCTCCTATACGGTTGTCACGTGAACGGTCACTCCCAGCGGCTCAACGTTGATTGCAATCGCTTCGTTGACCCCAAAAACCTATAAAACGATGTGCCACTTGGCGTCCTAGCTTCAGAACAACAAACTTCCAAAATCTTTCGAGAAAAAAAAAAATCACACGTCAGCGGTTTCCAACGGATTTCGGTTATTTCCACACTTCGGAGTATGTTTTAGTTGGTGTTCTCCTCGGTCACGGTACAGTATTAAAAAAAACGGTCCCTGCTCGGGCGCCAATTTGTAACGCCTTTTCCTTGCGTTAACAATATCTAGCGCCCTCTACCGGTACGGACGGTACCTCGGGCGCCAGCTTGTGCGTTATAGTGTCACGAAGCACCACTACTCCGGGCAGCTGCAGTGAAGAAACGGCAATCCAGGGGTCTGCGTGGTCTAGACAATGGCAGTGGCCAGAAGGTCAGATTTTACTTGGCCTTGCTGGGTTCCTAACCTGTTTACCGGCTGCTAATATTGATAGATCTAATAAATGAAACACCAATTATATTTTATTTATATATTATCAGTAACGGTAGAAGAATTTACTACTCTCTGAGCGAAGTACACCTTGAGTAAAGCAAGCAGGTAGAGGGGCGTGCAACGAAGTTAGTAAAATAAAGCGGTGGAGGGGCGGTTCTACGTAGTTAAGCTAGGGCGGCGGAGATGGGGACATGCAGCGGTAACGTTAAGCAATACAAAGCAAGCGGAATTAACAAGCAAGCGGAATTAACGAGCGGGGGTCAGTTAGCAGAAGCTCTACGGAAATCACTCAGTGGTAGCTGTCAACTCGAGTTTGTATTGTACGAATCGTATGCGTCACGACGGCCTCGATTTCGGTACTCGGCGGTAAAGGAAAAAGGCCCAAGTGATAAGAACCACAAAAGACCTGATTCACAGAGACACAGCTCCAAGTGGTAAGAACCACAAAGGAACCGAAAAATAGGAAGAAGAAAAAGCCAGCAAGTCCAAGTGGTAAGAACCACAAAGGACTCTAAACTGTGAAATAACGAACAGACGCGTATCGCGAATCACGGCTTTAGATAGCGACGGACAGGACGTCCTAAACCAAAGTGGAACGATCCACAAATGGCCCGAACGTAAATAGTAAGCAGATCCAAGTGATAAGAACCACAAAGGATCCGAAAGAAGAAGGAAGAAATAGACAGCAAGCCCAAGTGGTACGAACCACAAAGGACTCGAAACTGCGAAAGGACGAGTAGAACACTCCCGACACGTATCGCGGATCACGACTCGAGGTGGCAACTAACACTTCAAACTCCACTAACTTCACCTTCGGTACACTACACACTGCACGGTCGGTATACTAATCACTATTCGTCGGCTGGCTTGGCGTGGCTGCTGTTGGTGGTCGCGGAAACAAACTGAATTTACTGTCCGGCTTTCGGAGGTACCTCAGCGGTATCCCTTCCAAGCGTCTCCCCACTCGCCGTATCTCTCGGCGCCGGTCATTGCAGGTCCATTGAGCGGCTACGGCTTAGCATGTGGGGTAGACCAGGAGATATCCTGAGGGTTCACGCGCCGGAAATAGTGAGCGGGTTCACTTCGCGCTATCCTATCGAGCATTTTCCAACAAGAACGGTATTTTTATGTTAAGAAATAACCAAGATATAAATATAGAGGAAAATTTGATACTTAGCTTTCATATGCAAAATAGTAACTTCGTTACAACATAAATGAGCAAACGTTAGGTAAATATTAGAAAATGATTAAAATGGAAATAATGAGTTGGCGAACGGCAATCCGATGAAACAAAGGCAGGGGCGTCACAAATAATTTGATGAAAAGGGGTCGTCTGATCGAAGTCGAAGCTCGTTCATTATATACGAACAAGAACAAGAACCTTCAACGATGCATATTTCTGAAGTTCATTATTTTCATTTCATTATTTCAATATTGTAACTTTTTCAGTACTTGTGAAAAAAATTCTTATACAAATTTTATGTATACTTTGTTCAACCATCCTTTGCCGTTACGTCATACGTTGTCCAACTTTATCTCTCATTCATGAAATGGATGAGACGGAATTATGACGTCATTAACGTATGTCTAATGTCGATGTGAATTTTTACTTGTTATTTTTGACAGTTCAGTTGTCATAGTTTAATTTGTTCAGTATTTTTGGTCATTTTCGCCTTTTTCAGTTGATTTTTCATTGCCTTTCCAGTATAATGAGGAAGAGCAAAGCTTAATTTCGAAGTTAATTGACTACTTAAGAGAAATATATGCTGGAGTGCCGCTTTTACCGTTAAATGCAGTCTACACCGTATCTACCTATGTTATGCAAAATGTAAGTTTTTATTGATTTGATTTTATTAAATCCTATAGCGTGTTGCTGATTCTCCAGAAATATCTATTAGAACTAATCAAAAACTAGCTACCAGTGAAATGAAAACAGATAAAGACTACAAAATCAAAGTTCATGTCGGACATGTTTCTGCTCGAGGATCATCGATTTATATCATACATCTCGTCATACATCAACATGCAATAAGAACACGAGTGTATGCGATGTATTCTGCAGGTAGGTACATACTTATAACAATTCTGAGGTTGAGTGTAAACATTCAACTAATATAAGACAAACGTAAAACAGCAGAATACGTCACCGATTATGACGTAACGGCAAAGGATGGTTGAACAAAGTATACCCCCTTAATATGTATCTTAACAAGGGATGCTCCTATGAAGTTTCTTTATATGAAAGATCCTATCTTTTCTTCGATGACGAATCACCTTTCACACTTATTCAGTTACATCCTGTATATCATACGAGGTGTACCCCGATTTCAGGTTGGAAGTGGAAAAAATGGAAGTAATAATGATAGTGAACAATTATTGAATTTCCAATTCTTCCCATGAGATATTTTTAACAATATTATACTCATATATAAATATTTTGAACCTTATATTGATTTCGAATATTGTACCGCCATTCGACTAGGGGTGATACATAATCATGAGCTATTTTAGCATTGCAGACATTTCAATTTGGATTGTTTTTTGTCTTCCTTTCATTGAAATCACAAATCCTTTCAGTTCCTTCAACAAATATCTTCAGGACGTAATAAGAAATATTGATAGTAATTTTGATCTCTCGAAATTTTCCTGAAGTTATTGTAAGAATATTTATTCTTGAAATGACAGTTCGAAAACTCTTGTTGGTATATTGTATACTAAGAACTTCAACAAAAGAGTTTTTATGTGAAGGACAATCAAAATAAATCGAAACATCCTTTTATCAAAAACTCCCATCGAGTGCGCCCAAAAAGTAGAATATTGTCTTGGGTGGCGAAGCTCTCTGGGTCGACTCACGATAGGTTGGTTGGTGTATCCCATCTACCAGGATTGGTACCTAGACAACCACAATTGCTCATTGCACCGAGCCAGCCAGAAAAATTCTGCCCCGACTGCGAATTGAGGAAACATTGAGATAGCGAAAATGAATATACGACACGACAGCGCCGTAGACCCCTCGGCCACCACCGACTTTACATCCATCCAATTCTGCGATTTTTTTATCAATGAGTTGAGGAAACTGCCCTTATTACTGCAGAGAAGAAATCTAATATTGCATTCTGAATATATTCATGAGCTATTTCATCATTATTACTTTATTTTTGATAAAAAGTGATAGTTTGAGAGTAGTGTATTGACGGCACGATCTAAAATAGTTTTGTTTGGGCTGTGATTCATTGTGGAAAGTCTCACTAGTTATCCCAACAACAGCTATGTGGCACGTTGAAGCTCCCAACAAACATGAGACGTACGTATTCACTTTTTTATTTGGTCAGATCACCTTTTTCATATTCCCGATAGACCTACACTATCCTCCTACGAGCTCAGATTCGTCTTGCTGAGAAAATATTTTGAAGATAACCATTAAAAATTCCACTATTCAGTTTTTTTTTTCAATATTTCGGCGTCTCAATCCTCTTACCTGCGCAGAATTCTCAGCCAACTATCCATCTATGATCTCAGTAGAAAGTATTAGTCCTGTGAAAACACAAATATTGTATTATTATGTAAGTGAAGTAATTGTATTATGTTCCATTATTATTAACGAGTAAATTCTACTGTATTTTTTATGGTTGTTGTAATATTCTATTTTGAATCAATTCATTTTTTGGAAGTATTCTTTAAGAAATTATGATCACCAAACTATTGTTGTATGATAATGACTTGGGAAATGATGAAAAAATAATATAAGCAATGCAGGGATATCACGATAGTCAAATATCCCAAAAAGAAACAAGATTGTATTGAAACAGACAAATAATTGCAATGGGAGGAAGAGGCGTTCAAAGAAAGATGTAAATCATGCGAGAACTAAAAAGTTGTTGGAGGTATTATAGAAGAAAAACTACAATTTCTACCCGCTCTAAGATAAAATGATTCACACGAAGAAGACTGAACGGTAATGGTTCGCACATCCATTGTTTATATTATAAACTCTATTGAAACCTGTTGATAAGAACGGAAGGATAAAAATACAAATAAAGTGAGAAAATCAAATCAAAATAAAATTTTTTTGGTCAATAATGAAATTGAGGATTTACTGATCAAAGAAAATAATGTTGTTACTGGAACAGCAACAGGACTATACCCTACGTGAGAGAACTCTCAGAGAGGATCAAGAGGATAGGAGGGAAATATAACGACAGAGTCTGTTTTTGATCAGGGAACACAATAAGCAGCCAGCTCACGAAAATTAGATCACCGAATTAAAACAACGACACCAACAACTGCGTTTACCGGATAGCATGCGAGTGCGGCAAATATTTCATCAGAGAAACCAAAAGACCATTGGAAGTGGGAATAGGCGAACACAAGAAATCACAAAACGAGGAGAAACCACGAAATCAGGAATAGCGGAGCATGTTTGGACAAACCATCACACCATTAAATTATGGTCTGAAGCCGTGGTCATACACGAGGAGCACTGGTTCAAGAGGAAATTCAAGGAAGCCGCCTACATCCTCAACAACGATGTAATCAGTCACCCCAGCGTGGAGATCTGGAATGTGTGGAGGTCGCTTATCCAAGGCATGGACCGACTTCGACTCGATGAGGAAGAATCTCGCGCCAAAACATCTATTACCCGCTTGTTGTAGCACCCGCTCGCCTCCTTGCTAGTACCGTCCCTTCCCCCACCATTGGGAAATCGAGGCTTTATAACCGAACACTCCTCGAAATATTGTCAGTCATGACTCGAAAACGATTGCGGATACCAGCAATCAAAACGTCGTGAGTACACTCAACTTGAAACTTGGTTTCAAAATTTATTCATGATATTTCATTTACTTCTATATTTATTTTTTTTACTATTATTTCGCATTCGATATCTCAATTTTCTTGTCACAATATCATTGCATTTATTTCTTCATTTTCATAATATTTCGTTTATTTCTTTATTTCCTTTTTTTGACTAGTATTTCACATTCGATTTATATAACATTTTTTTTAATTCATATTTCATATTCGATATCTCGATTTTTTGTATCATTATTTTCTTTGATCAATCAATCCTCAATTCCATTATCGACCAAACAAATTTGATTTTGATTTGAATTTCTCTCTTGATTGAGTAGCAGGTTTCAATAGAGTTAAGAATATAGACAGTAGAAGTCCGAACCATTGCCATTCAATAATATAAGCAATACATGGATATTACGAAAGACAAATAACCCAAAAAGAAACAAGATTGTTTTGATACAGACAAATAATTGCAATAGGAGGAAGTGGCATTTGAAGAAAGGTGTAAATCATGCAAAAACCAAAGAATGATTGTAGGTATTATAGAATAATAATAATAAATAAGCTTTATTGTCCGAAGGATGAATCTTATTGACAAAGCGTGTGTGAATAATAAAAAATGTATACAAGCATATATACTGAGTTCATGAAATTTTTAAACCTCTAAAATTATACACAAGTTCATATACACACATGATATGATAAAAACAGATGTTTAGCACATTAAAGAAAAAGTCCACATGTATAAAGTGTGGTAACAAACAGAAATATAAAAATCAAGAAGAGAACTTCACAAAACAAAAAGTATGCTAAATGAAACTTAGTTTAGTTTGACACTAACATTAGCTCAGTGTATGATGTATTTCAGAGTAAGTATTAGTGGAAGTTATCATCATAAAATTCGTCCAAACTGTAATAGGGTCTATCCGAAAGCAAAACTTTAATTTTTTTTCTGAATTCTGAGGGGCTTTCTATAAACTTAACGTCGTTAGGCAAGTGGTTGAATATTTTCAGGCCATTGTAAATTACTGAGTTTTTGGTCAGTGTCGAGGTGGGTAAAGGCAATCTAAAATCGTGAGTCTGACGAGTGGAATAGTTAGATGATACCAGAGGAAAGTCTTATCTATGTTTGTTTATCAAACAAGCCGTTTCTAATATGAAAATGGCATAAACTGTCAAGATCCCAAATAGCACAAGTACGTCCAGTGGACGTACTGCATATGTACGGTGAGGATGCATTGTACGTATTTAGGACGTACTTCTGTCTCCGACAGACGTACATAAGACCTCCCTGCGACTTACCGTTTCCGCATAGTCGGTAATCCCAGGTACGTACTTTTCTAGTCCAGACAGGACCTGAAATGTACAGAACGGGGAACTGTTTGGAACATTCCGAAAACGTACATTTTCCATTCTATATGCGCTATCCCAAGTAGAAAAAACATATTTGACCAATATTGGTTCAATATTACGGGAATATTAACCTTATATTGTAGATGATATCAATAGTGGCCACAAAAAAATGTGAACATTCGGCGATATTAGATCAATATTCGAAAACAACGTAGTGATATATCATTTGATATCACTTAATGAATCTAAGTTTTCATATTCGGGATTATTCATTTCTTTTTTACCAAATAGTCAAGTTGGAAATTTTACTCATTCACGTGTACTAACCATCTAACCTCTAACCGAATACTTACCTGGAAAAAGACCTGGCTGCTGCGGGGCTTGAACTCTCGACCTTTTCTGTGGAGATATTATTGTCGACCACTGTTACGCTCTACGGCACGGAGACTTGTTTTTAAGAAGGAGTTGAGTGCTATAGATGTGATGACTTCAAGTTAGTTTTGTTCGAGATATTATTAAAATTTTAGAAAGTTCAGTAACAATGAAAATATATTCGAAAAAACACTAAAGGATCACTGTCTCATGTGATGGCGGTTTTGGAATATCAAACTTGCTGTGCAAAAAATTCTGTATGTAATTTTCTGGTATTTACATTCACCACATGTCGATGTTTCAATTTTTCCAAATTTTTTTAGGAATAATTCATTATGAATATTGCATTACCAATATTGACATATGTTTGAATACACTAAGTGATCACTCTCAAAATCCCAATACCCCTTGAACCGAAAGGGACCCAATACGTACGTTCTCAGGAGGTCCAAACAGTATATGTACATACTAACAGAAATGTAGAAAATGAAAGGAACCCAATCCGTACGTACTTGGGAGGTCCAAACAGTATGTACAAAAAAGTACGTCAACGAGACGTCCAGATAGTATGTACATACGATTTCCAAAAATGTACGTCATTACTATTATGTCCCGCAAACGTTTCGAAATATACGTATCTGAAAGGGACTCAATATGTACGCACCTGGAAGGTCCAAATAGTACGAACATAGTTCTTCCAAACATGTACGTAAATGATACGTCTGAGCAGTACGTACATGGGATTCAGAAAAAAACACGTCATTGGTATGTCCCTAATTCATTCCGAAAAGTACGTACCTGAAGAGCAGTTAATGTAAACGTATCAGGGACACTTAATAAAGTACGTACATAGTACTTCCAAGCATGTACGTTTTTATTACATTCCAATTGGAACGGGACCAAGTATGTACCTACATGGGACGTCTAACCAGTATATACATGGTACATCCGGTAATGTACGTTCTTCGAATGTCTCCTATACGTCCCGGGACGTATCGACGTAACTAGGACATAAATGGTTCGTCTTCAGGACGTCGTGTGCTATTTGGGATATTGTATGTAATGAATATAGGCTTACAAGAGTCTTGTTGTTTCATTTTGAACAGATAACGTATTGCTCTTTTTTGAAGTACTAACACAGAATTCATGAGATATCTAAAACATACTCCCCAGAACGGAATTCCATATCTCAAGTGTGAGTCTACCAGTGAATAGTAAACAGATTTAGCTGCAGATGTGCCCAGCTCTCTGGAAGTTATTCTTACAGCGTAACAACCCGAAGAGAGTTTTTTGTGAGAGCTCTGATGTGGTCTTCAAATCTCAAGTCGTTATCCATGACAATACCGAGGAATTTGGTGCTTAATTTATTCTCTATAACACTTTCATTGAGAGTAATTGGTATGTTATCAATAGAACCCCGAAACGATATCACGTTAGTTTTGTTGATATTCAGAGACAAGAGATTAGCACTGCACCAGTCCTTGATAGTACTGATATTTGAAGATATAACCTTATGGAGATCAGAGGTATTTTTACTGTGCCATAGTATTGTGGTATCATCTGTGAATAGCGTGAACTTTTCCTTTATATTTAACGATGTCAGATCATTTATGTACAAAAGGAAGATGATGGGACCAAGAATGGACCCCTGAGGAACTCCACTGTTTATATTAGCTGCTGTTGATGTTGTAGTAGGCATTTTAACAATTTGACTTCTACCTGTGAGATATGATTCATACCCCCTATGAGTTATTTCCTCTATGCCATAGTGATACACTTTTCTGAGCAGTATTTCATGATTGACACAATCAAATGCTTTCGATAGATCACAAAACACCGCTGCAGCTACATCACGATTGTTAATATTGTTATAAACTTCGCTCAGAAGGGACAATATGGCGTCATTAGTGCACTTTTTCGGTTGGAATCCGAATTGTTTACAATTTATTATATTATGTGACATTAAGAAATCAGTCAAACGAAGAAAAACTACAATTTTTACACGCTCTAAGATAAAATGATTCCTCCTGAAATCGAATCCTGTGAAAAAGAAATTTGCACAACTCTGCGAATAATAATAACATAAATTCGGTATGAGCAAACACCTTCGGTATTTCCCCGGAGGCACACCAATGTAGTAAGAGAGTTTCTAGATTTATGTAACGGGAGATCGATTTCTCCGGCGCGAAGCAATGACATCAAACATTCAAATAAAAAAATGTTAATATTCCGTTCCTGAATCGGCGACATATCACCGCAAACAAACAATAGGAGTGAAAGTGCAAGGCTAATCGGCCATCTTGTATGCATACTTTCGCGAATTTCGCCCGGAAAAATCCGTCAGTCGTTTCAGTATTGAAATTATTACGAATGCTTTTCGCGACAGCCGCCGCATTCGTGACTTTCGAGTTTCATGTACGATTTGCACAAGAATATTTAATGCAAATGTACACAAAGGTTATCACTTACATCGATATACGTGATTATTTGTTATGCAAGAGAAAATGTAACAGATTATGGAAATTTGCTCGTGGTCGATTTGAGGCGAGTTCAACATTCCGTGATGAAATGTCCTTTTCCATGATCCTCTGTTTTTTTTTATTTGTGAATGACCGAACATGAAATTTTGTCTTTTTTCTGAATTTTCGAATATTTTTCTTGAAGACAGATTCTGATTCAATAGTAGCAGCTACCTCATTCAAATCCTTGTTCTTAACCCAGTTAGCGATAAAAATCCTGATTTTATATTATCATATTGTATCCTTCTGGGTTTACAGTGTGCCCCAACAAAAATTTGCACCCCCTAACACTCGCCAACATAAATGTTTTGGCTAAAATCCAAACAAATTTTTTTGCAAACATAATTCGTGAAAGTTCAACCCTGTGCTGAGGGGAGCAATTTTCTTTAAATTGGACCAGGGGATCAAGCATGTACATGACACAAAACTACTCGATGCATGTGAGAGTCTAGAAATAGCAAATTATTAAAACAGCATGAATGGTGACAAGGGACCTATCCCTTTCACCCGCCTTTGAATTTATTGTTGAGAAAGTGATCAGAATAATCAATAATAACAGACGTACCAATAAATTTGGCAGGTAGTCATTGCACTAGTTCATTATCAAGAAATTAATTAGAATAATTAACAGTAATAAACAAAGTCCATATCAATTCAGTATCAATTTTCTTCTCCTGAAGATGCTAACCTTTTTAGCAAAAAGCGCGTCGAGTGCAAAAATATCAGTTATCAATTAGGGTAATTGATCTCTATGGAAAGTTTAAACAACATTCTTTGTTTTTTTTTCAATCGATCGATCAAGAAGCAAGAAATATAAATTTTCTAATCGATAAGCGCCCAGAAGGATAGAAACTGACAAGTGTTTTTCTGGGAATGACCTCCATTAAAATCCATACAATAATACCATCTTGATTGAAATCATCTTTTACATTTCTCTGAGAACTGTGACAAATAATTATCGCCGAATGCCAACGAATAACTCCTGGGGCCCTATTCTTGAATAACTCGTAGTTCTGCGTATACGCTGGTGCTAAGCTACGACAGATCAGATTGGTCTTGCAAAAACGTATAGTCCGGTCAATCTAGACCTAAAAATGAAAGCGAAGGTACAAAAATTCCCATAAAACCGAAAATCAGTAAGATTGTTAAAAATATGATCAAAAATAAAATTTGAAAGTTTTCCATCTTTTCCCTTTATGGAAACAATTTTATTCAAGGTCAAAGGTCAAAAAAAATGAGTTTTTTGTGATTTTCAGCAAAACAGTAAGTTTTATCAATGAAATATTTCAAACAAAAACTGTATATTATAAAATAATCTACAAAAAATGTATCAATACTTTTTTTCCACGAGCCACCGTTTTTGATATATAACGTATTTAAAAAGTCTGACTGTTTCGTTCTCTGGCATGTACAAACTGTCAAGGCCGGTCATGCTTCAATGTTGAATCACTAACAGAGGAGGATTCGTTTGATTCTTACGAGGATACATCGCTATTGACGCAATTTACTTGCACTCAGAATGAAGAAGAACAAGAAGAAGAATGAGAAGAGTTTGACGGTTAAAATTCAGACGAATAAAATTCACAACTTCTTTAATTTACATCGCTTTTTATCATTTCCAATATTTACGAATTTCTGTAATTTTGCAATAGTTTCAAATTGAACAGGATCACAACTGACCCGTGGACACTACCTTATAGGTGGCGTGGAAACGTGTGCATATTATGACGATTGCAACTTGTACATCTTTCTGAATCCTTATATCTCAAAAACAGTGGCTCGTAGGAAAAAATGGACTGATACATTTTCTGTAGATTATTTTATGATCTAAATTTTTTGTCTGAAATATTTTTATGATAAAACTTACCGTTTCGCTGAAAATCGTGAAATACTATTTTTTTTGACCTTGAATAAAATTTTTTCCATACAGGGGAAAGATGGGGAACTTTCAGATTTTATTTTTTATCATATTTTTAACAACCTTACTGATTTTCAGCTTGGTGGGTATTTATGTAGCTTCGAATGTTTGAATTGACCGGAGTAGTATGCATTTAGCAAACGTGTTGTTCAAGAATAGGGCCCCAAAAGTGCTAAGAAATGTAAGAGGTGGCTTTCAATCAAGTTCGTATTATTGTATTGAAGAAAAAAGGAGGGTTGTGTGAGTCATGAAAACCCCTTTCGAATTCCGAGACAGTTGACTCCTCGTCCCATTCGAAAATTTGTGGTGGGTTGCTACCCCCAGCACAGAGTTACACGAATTATTTTTGCATGAAATTGTGTTCGAAATTGAAATAGTGTTTTTGGATTTTCGTCAAAACATTTATTTTTTGCTGTTCTAGGTAATGTTATGCAAAGGGAAGGGTGAGGTTCAATTTCCCGCCTTGCAATCACTGTGCTGGGATTCACATGGTGAAAGGCAAAGCCTTGTTAACCATTGCTGAAGTATACAGAAAAAATATTCAAGAAAAATTTAAAAAAGCTCCAAGGAACTCTAACAAAACATTTCGACGATTTTTTGGAAATAAGGATTAGCATACAATATACATAATATCAACCTTATTTAATGATTTTGTGGGAGACTTCACTCCCTTTTCGAGAAGTTATAAATACAGAATATACATTTTCAATTCAACATTGGCACGATTTCAGAGTCTTTATACATTACCTCTCGAGAATATTAAGTAGTATTGACTGTCAATGGGCTGTTGAAGTACAGAGATATTGCTCGAGTTCTATTGAAACAAACTCCATATCCCTTTACTTTATCAATACAGAAAACGATCGAAACTTTCCACCTTGAATGGCCTCGCTGTTCACGGAAATGCAATTTTCACTTCATTTAACTTCAATTCACTGATTATCTTCTTCAACTATAACCTCGGTGCTGACAATTTTTATTGTTATCCGATTATTGGTTATTCACATTGTTCTCGAAATTATAGGTAATCAAAATTTCAATTATTCAACAAAGAAAATATCATTGAAATTCACCCAAAAGAATATGTTGGGAATACACCTCAAATGAAATTCAAAGAATATATTATGTGGTGAATTTAATTAATAATATGCCAAGAATATCTACAAAGGAATATTCGCGAATGAAGAAATATCCTTTGCAAATTTTATTAAGGTACTGTAAAAAACACTATTTTGTGGTAGATCAATCTTTTTTACGTAGTTCTCTGGGTTTTTGTGTATCAGTTCTTGTATTTTGTTCAGGGCAAATTAGAGTTACACGAGAAGTTGCTGACTAATTGGACATGGTCTATCCAGAAGGAACTGATTTCAAATTAACTTAAGCAGTAACTGTTCGGCGTATATCAAAAGTCTACCTTTCTACTATACAACGGGGTCTTAGGGTCACTGTAAACATAAAAAATATCTTCATTGACAGATCTTAATCTGTTAATGCCAGATTGAAATCTGTCAATTACATAACGACAGATTGAAATCTGTCATTGACAGATTCTGATCTGTCATTGGCAGATTTTGATCTGGCATTGACGGATTATAATCTGTCATTAACAGATTTAGATCTGGCATTGACAGAATAAAATCTGTCAATGCCGTATTGACAGATTGGAATCTGTCATGGACAGATTCTGATCTGTCATTATTGTCAAATTTTAATTTGGCATTGACAGATTATAATCTGTCATTGGCAGATTTGAATCTGGCATTGACGGATTATAATATGTCATCAACAGATTTTGATCTGGCATTGACAGATTGAATTCTGTTAATGGAAATATTTTTTATTTTCACAGTGACTCTTATACGTCGTCGTACCACCACACTTGTATCAATCAATCAAAATATGCTTTATTGTCAGAAGATTTACATCTCATTGACAAAGTCTAAGAAAGATTTGGTCATTACAAAAACATAACTTACTCAGTAAAAGATATACAATAAAATATGTGGTCTCGGTAGTGTAGTGGTTAGCATATCTGCCTATCAAGCGGAAGGCCGGGGTTCGAATCCTTGCCGGGCCACCGTGCTGGGTAATAGCACGTTAAAAGGCAAGGCCTCGTTGATCCATTGCTCGCACAAGTTTCGACTTCTGAGGGTTGACGTTCGTCAGCTGGTTAACGGAAACGAACAATAATGAAATAAAAATTAATAATGATAGAATTTTTAAGTCAGAAGGACAAAAAAGATAAAAACGGGTATAAAGTTTTATTTAGTTAAAGCTTTTGTTGAAGTATTCATCGATTTCATAGAATACCTCTTCTAAGAGAATCATCTTAACAGTTCTCCTAAACAACACTATTGACTCAATGATTTTGACACGTTCTGGAAGATGGTTGTATATTTTGGCTGCATTGTAAATGATCGAGTCCTTCGTTAGATTTGAAATAGGAATGGGTAGTCTTATGTTGTTGTTTTGCCGAGTGGATCCAAGATTGATATTATATATATGTGAGTTCCTATGAACTAAACATGCCGTTTCCAGTATAAAAAGAGAAGAAAGGGTAAGGAGTTTCTGTTCTCTGAAAAGTTCCTTACAGATGTAGCGAACAGCACGCTTTTGTAGGGTAAAAATCATGCTGAAGCACTGCTTGTTGCAGGTTCCCCAGAAGAGGATGCCGTATCTTATATGTGATTCAATTAACGCATGGTACACTATTTTAGCCGTTGCCCTACCCAATTCATCCGACACCACACGTAAGGCATAACACCACGAGGACAACTTTTTGCTCTGAGCTTCAACATGGTTACAGAAGTTCAGGTTATCGTCAAAACAAATTCCCAAAATCGATATCGATACCAGTATTTCTGAATTCTTTCAGATTTTGGTAGGTTGAAAAATTCTGAAAACTACAAAAAAACTATTGGAAATTCATCAGGAACATTCATCGTGCATCATATTGTATCATTCAATATTCAATGAATAAGTAGTAAATTCGAAAGATCGATTGTATTTTACAACAATGTTACTTTCGAGGACCACTGTCATTTGTAACTCCTTCTCACTCACCTCCAGCTACCTCAACTTTTTTTGCTCAAATAAATGTTTTGTTTGACTCCTTCGAACCCCCATGTATATCACAATGAAAATGGATATTATATTCTTATTATTCCAATATATGATGATTCTTTGGTTATTCTCTATTTTTGAAGTGCTATCCAAGAATTACGCGTTTCAAGAATTTCCTATAATATAATATCACTTTTCCTCGAACTTTATAATAACATTGTAGAAAATATCTATTTTCATAGTGGGGTCCTACAGTATTCAAATTAGGTCAACAAATAAATGGATTTTCGTTTGTATTGAAAAAGCTGAGGTATCTGAGATTGAATGAAAGAGAGCTGAAAAATTAAACCAAAAGTAATATTATTGAAAAATATAATCGACGTTTTCGAAATTTTTCTTCAAAAAAATTTTTTATTCCGTAATAATGAATTTTATGCGTTAAGTACTTCAGAGATACGCTGATTATTTCATGAATTCTTGAAATGTATGCGTATTTTATGGTATAGAGGAAATTCTCCAAGAAGATCCACAATGAGTAAATTCTGTCGAATGAGAAACAGCCTCGCGAAAGAGGTTGTTGGGGAAAGAATAGAATAGAATAGTTTATTGGCTACGTGATACATTCATACAAATATTTGTAGCAAGTCAGAACACAAAAGTTATGAAATATGTCGTCATATATACAAATATAACAATAAATATCACAATGTTTGTTAAACGAACAATCACAATAATAAAAATAATTGAATAATCAAACATCAAGCAACTAATGTTGAAAATGAGAACAATCGTTACTCAATTCTTCTTCTTCTTGGTTTTTTAAGGTCTGTGCTTCCATTACGGCGCATCGTTACTCAATTGAAGTCACATGAATTGTCTATGTTGTATAACATATATTCTTCTGTGGAATAAAAACAATGATTAAAGAAAATGACTTCATTTTTTGCTTTAAACAGTTCAAATTGAGTTGTCGTATGTGACATGGTGATTTGTTATAGAATTTCAAATTCAATGAATTCTTCTGTGAGGTGCTCAGTCTGAATCTCTCAGCTGTTATCAGATTTCCTGATCTCGTTAGATATTCAAGTTGTTGCGATTATAAAATGTAGTTTGATCTATTTTTGTGATTTTCAATCAATGTTTCATATATAAAAGCTGAAGGAAGCAGCATAATTTTAAGTTGACTAAAAAGTGGGCGACAATGATCTCTAAAGTTGACATTAGATATAAGACGAATAGCTTTTTTTTTGCAAAACAAAATTTTTTTGGAATGACAAGAATCCCCCCACAACACTATGCCATATACCATGTGAGTATGGAAGAGTCCGTAGTAAGAAGATTCAACTGCTCTGATACCGGCGAATTCTTTGATTCTACGAATCATAAATATTACGCTAGATAATTTTTTGGCCAGTTTGTCAACGTGACATGACCACTTCAATTTATCGTCTATATGGATCCCAAGTAGCTTAACAATTTCACCAGAGATTAAATTAGTGTTTGTGGAAATCATAAGATTTGGATTTTTACCCTCATTAGGAAGTCTATTTGAAGCAAACCAGTTACTAGCAGACTTCATGTTGGCATTGGCAGAAACAATCAAATCATTCACATCACTGTGGCACTCCACCAGAGTGGTATCATCCGCAAAAAGAAAACATTTTGTAGGAAATACATGGTAATATAGGCCAATTATGTATAAAATAAACAGAATTGGCCCCAGTACATATCCTTGGGGCACACCATGTTCTGTACTGGGGCCAATTTTGTTTATTTTATTATATAAACCCACGAACCTGGGTACGGAACAGAATTATTTTCAGTGAATTGGTCACAACTACTGAAAAAGACTGAACGGCTATGGGGGCTCTCTCATTTCCTTTCACTGTGAAACTGTGAGCCTGAGTTGATAATCATTTAATAGTGGAATGCTTGCCGTATTTCCTCGGTGTAATAAAAAGTGTTGATTTCAGTCAATTATGGAGTGATATCACTCAGCATCATAACCAACCATAAACATTTCTCTATAAGTGACTATGTCATCTCCATGAATTTCCAAGTAAGTATAGTTATTTTTGGGATTGAAGAGTTTCTTGTTCAATTCATGCAGAGGAAACCTATGAAAACCGTTTCATATCATTTCTATCAACTGTGTATTCCCTTGCGATAATTCAATATTTCAAAATCATTTGTTGTCCTATCATTTTAGGAACCTGAATACATCCTAAGTTTTTACGTTCCTTGAAATAATCAATGTGGTCTTCAGATTCACAATTTTGGGAGCCTTGAATCTTCATCAGTGGGCAGCTGAAGGTTCTGGAAATTTGATCCCAGCAATACTTCCGATATGGAAATAAGTAGGAGCAGTTTGTAATTTATTGAGAGAAACTGATTTTAAATACGCCACTTAGATAAGTTATAACATGAACGTAAATCGTTAGACATTTTTGATTGGCAGTAAAAATTCGAATCGATGTCAATGATGCAGGTGATGTTGGTTCAATTGATGCTGGAGGTAGGGCACTTTCAGTTACTCAATATGATATTTTTAGATCGTATATCATTCTATCGAGCATCACGAGGATACTGTATACACATAAAACGAAATATGGTACCTCTCCTAGGCGATTGACTGAATTCACTACCCAAAGTACCTGCCTGATTGCAATACAATCTATTTCAGTTAAGTGAAAACCGGCCATTTAGTGGAATCACTTTCTGTTTCCAATTATAAGAATTTCAAATACCCTCATAAACCGTTCACATCCGATGATAACAATTTTCTTCAACCGCCTGAATATTACCTACTCATATACATCTATTTTGTGAAAAAAGTAGGCTATTTGCTTTTGCTTGGTTATTGTAAATGTGGAGAATGCGATCTAGTACAAAAAATGAAACCACTACTGAAGAAAAATATCTCTGTCTGTTATATTAATTCAGATATCAACAAATAGTTCATCCACACCATATTAAAATTCTTACTACTGAATTGAACTTGATTTATCTATACGTTTATATCCCGTTATCATAAGGCCACACCGGAAATCTGACACAATAATTTGACATCATGAAAATTTGAATTCATATTCATCAAAACTTGACGTCTTCTAGCAGAATAATCAGAATATTTACTAATCGATTGAAAAATGGCTATTGATAGCGGTTTTTCCTCCAATGAGATGTTAGTATACAATATATAACACAAGGTGTCGGATGACATGCGATACAGTACATTATCCAATTATGGTGAAGGACATGAAAAAAATTCGTAAAAATCTCGTTAAACTTTAAAATTATTGAATGTAAAATCATCAAGTGCAACACGTTGCATGTGGTTGGAAGAGACTGACAGACAGTTGACAGTTGACATGACATCTGAAAGTGGTGTCACTACATTGTTGCCAACTCCAGAGAAGCAGTGTCATGAGGGCTGTGGGTACAATCGGAGTTTATGCATGAAATAGAAAATTATCACTTGGAAAGTTTATCGGTTGAAAATTTGTTATTGGAGGCAGACTCCAAGTTTCTAGTTGACATTATCGGCTGGGGCGCATCTTTTAGGGTGTAATTCACAATCACTTTTATGTGAAATGATTCTGTAATCTAGCAATCTCGAAGTTTGGCCAACATATTACATATTGAAGGATAGGCAGGGAATACTGAATATCTCATTCGCTTGGGAATTGGTAGAAAGTTTAAATTTGAAATGAATTGATCTGATTGAAAGGACTGATTGATTTCTGAAATTTTCCGAAACATTCATTGTGGGCCTATCGACAAGAAGGATGAATTTGGCAACAGCGCATCATTCGGGTATGTTCGGAGAGTGTGGGTCTCGAGAAATGTGGGTGCAACGAGATGCTCCCTTCCAGAAGGGGTAGCCAGGTGCGAATCATAACAACTGAGTTCTTCGAGATGCAAGTATCCGCAGACAGCATGATGAGAGAAGATTCCCTTGCCATCAGAGGTGACAGTATTTTCGATAGATTTGCGGAAAACAATTGTGCTGAGGTCATCGAAAAAAAAAAAGAAAAGTAATTGTAAGCGATGTCAGTGAGTTCTAGCAAAATGATCAGTAATAATCTCTCATGGGAAAACCGTGTGGGATCGATCGCTAAAGGTGCTTCCCAGAAACTTGGATTTCTATTTCGTGCAAAGAAATACTTCACTTCTCGTCAGCTTCTAATGATCTACAAGGCTCAGTTACGACTTGTCTTTTTAATGAAGTCGTCATGTGTGGAGTTCGGCACCAGAACATTCATTGAGGCCTCTCGATTCTATTCAGAGAAAGGCAATTTGTCTTGTTGGTGATTCTTCGCTCACAGACTCGCTCACTTCATTAAAACATCGTGAAAGGGTCGGAGACTTGTCTCTCTTCCACATATCGTTCCACCCTTGGCAATATCTACACGGATGACTCGATGAGTACAGAATTCCCACCCCTCTGTTGTGAATCTGAAGACCTGTCGAGCCTCTCTTGCTCAGGGATCTTTTTTCAACAGAACAGCTGAGCTTTGAAACTCCTTGCCGAAAGAGGTTTTTGCTGAGGCTTACAAACTCCAAAACTCAGAGTGAATGTTAATTCGTATCTCCTGTCCCTTTATTCACGCGGAGTTCTTTGAACATTACACGGCTTCCCTTTCGTGTGAATCTGTATATATGAAAAATTAATCTTTTTCATTTTCCCCATTACTAAACTCCTATGTGTCATTTGAAAATATTCAGTAACTTATCGTTTTCAAATAATGTTTTTTTCGAAAAAAATAATCAAGTGAATGATTGATTGAAAACGGTGAATTCTTCAGATATCTTGTTAACTATGCCATAAAAATCATAAAATGGCATACATCTGAAATTTTACCCTTGGAATTAAAAGCCACCCCCGGTCCTGAAAACAGATTATCCACAATTGTACAGCCTGTAATTATGGATGAATATATACAAATTACTTTTGTGTCATTTGAACAATAATGGGTGTAGTGAGCGATAATTCAATGTTTATTCGTACATACGCCGCTATGCCTTTGTAAATAAAACTTGTAGATTATAAACTGTTTTGACATTTTTTATGGAGCGTAAAATGGCGTGAACTCACGATGTTGTAATTTTCATTTATGATGGATATAGCGATATAAAAATTGTTATTCAACTTAATTGATCATCGCGAAATGTTTACATCCATGATGATCAGATAATATATGAGAATGTCTCGTATTAAAGCGTCTTTTACGAAACGGTATCTAATGTAAACTGGTTGGTTGATGGCACAACGTTTTTTTTTTAGATTGCATGTTGAAGAATTTCAAATTGTCGTTGTTTGGTATTTCCTTTCCCAGATATCCTCACGACTATTTTTTGAGATAAATAACCCCAACATCACACTGATATTACTTCCAATTGATGAACGTTCCGTTAACAACATTAGCATCTTGATAATCAAGAAGATGCTAACCTTGTTACAGAATGCAAGTAATATGAGTTTGGTGTTGAGGTAATTAATGTCTGAAAAATGTTTCAAATGTAACACGAAAAGTGTCAAAATCATCGTTTAATCTAGATATCTTGAAGGCTTGAGGGCCGTATCCTGGAATTTTGAGTTCCGGAGCTTTCGGCTGCATCTGCAGCAGCTATCTTCAGCGGCGTGGTCTTAGTTGAACTCCTTCCTGTGAGTCTACTATGGCTAATGGCGAATATGGGTACTTGTTTGTTAATATCTTGTTGTTGGACCCTGTTCTGCTATACGTCGGATTCTGTACCTCTTCCTTCCTGTTGAAGTTATGCTTATATATCTCAATTGCTTCACGGTATAAGCGAGTGGAATAATGCCTTTTTGTCGAGAATATTATGATTATTGAGAAGGGCATGTTCGGATACAGCTAATTTTTCAGTCTGTCCCATCCGACAATTTCGACTGTGCTCACTAATCCGCGTCTTGAAACTACGTTTAGTGGTTTCTACATATACTTTTCCACATGAGCACGGAATCCTATATACCCCAGCATTGGATAGAGGGTCTCTTGGATCTTCAGTAGACTTCAGGTGTACCTGTGATTTCCTAGTGGGCTTGTGAATTGTTTTGATTTTGTGCTTTTTCAAGATTTTAACAATGCGATCCCCTCAGGTAGGACAGAAAAGCGGTTCCTGCTAGTGGAGTTTCGTCCTTTGTTTCAGGGTGTGGGTTCTTGATAGTCTTTGGTCTTATTGCACGTTCTGTCTCACTGTCTTGGTAACCATTAGCTCATAAAGCGTTTCTTGAATGGTTTAGCTCATCATTCAGAGAATCCGATTCGAAAATCTGGTTCATTCTATCGACCAGTGTTTTTATGACGCGCTGTTTTTGTCTCGGGTGATGTAGATATCTGTCGGTGTGAGTTGCTTTCCGATATACTTTGTGAGCAAGTTTATTGTCATTTAGTCTCGCAACCAACACATCTATGAAAGCGAGTTGTCCGTTCTGTTCTATTTCCATGGTGAATTGAATTTTTGGATTGACGTTGTTCGTGTGGCTTAGGAATTTCTTCAATTCCTCCTTACCGTGATTCCAGATCACAAAGGTGTCATCCACATACCGTACCCAGCATTTGGGTCGTTTCGTCGCGTTCCCAAGTGCCATTTCTTCGAATTCTCCCATGAAAAAGTTGGCTATTACTGGCTTCAGTGGGCTTCCATTAGCGACTTCATCTTTTTGTTCATAATACGTACTATGGAATTGAGAATACGTTGTTAGCGTATGGTTTAACAGTGTCATTATGTCTTCCGTAAAGGTGTCCTCTAGATATGTGAGAGCCTGCTCGAGAGGCACGTTCGTGAAAAATGACACTACATCGAAACTGACCAGAGATTCGAAACATTTCACATGTTCACATGTTAGTATCCTCGGTGGATATCCTAGTTCTAACAACACATTATTTCACTCGCTTATACCTTGAACCAATTGAGATATATAAGCATAAGGATAACTTCAAAAGGAAGGAATAGGGACTGACCTTAAACAGAATTTGGCATCCCATTCTAAGGACATTGACGACAAAGCCAGACAGAAATACAGAATCCGACGTACGACAGAACAGGGTCCGACAACAAGATATTAACAGATAAGTACCTCTTGATTTGCCATTATTCATAGTAGACTCACAGGAAAGAGTTCAACTAAGACCACGCCGCTGAAGATGGCTTCCGCAAAATCAGCCGAAAGCTCTCATGAATTACTTCATTGGATTTTCGACCTCACCTGAAAAATTCAGGATCACGTTCTCTAAATAGAATACTGAAAAGTTCATATATTTTGGTTATTCCTGTTAGTTTTTTGTATATGGGATTTTTTTCGTTGAAGATTACAATAAAACGTTTTCCTGGATATACTTGAAACTCGGATAACTCATTTGAAAAGTGAAATTTGATTCACTTCCTGGGTTCAAATCACGCTTGGAGAAGTTTATTTTTCTTGAATTATCATTTGTTTGAATGCCGCTAACATTTCAATAATTTGTTGTGGTTGGTTGTCCATTAGATAAATAAATGTGTTACATATGTGTATGAATATTTATATCTCATTTATTTGTGCCACAGGGTATAAGTATTGGTCTTTCGTTGTGAATAGAAGTAAGCTGATAAAAAACTGTCACGGGGTTTTCGATACTTTCAGATCCATTCAATACGAGCATTGTTTACTGAATGAGGAAGAATAAAGTTGGCTTATTCAGAATCGTGTTTCTTTTGGTTGTATCAGCACCCTCACATTAGGGTGTAATATGTTACAAGTTGGCGACGAGGAAAATTAGTATACATATAATTGTGAGTGAATAGTAGTGAAAATTTTGTGTTCATCATGGCGACCATACAGTATACCGGTCATGTTCAAGAGTTTTGCCCAATTTCTTCAGATTGGTCAATTTATAAAAAACGTCTGGGAAATTATTTTGTGGCAAATGATATTGTAGACGATGGACGAAAACGTGCGATACTACTGAGCCTTCTGAATGAGGAGGCTTATGAACTTTTACATAACATGTGTATTCCGGAGGAACCGGAAAGCATATCGTATGAGGACATTATTAAACGCATGGATGATTATTTCAAACCGGTAGTGTCAGTGTTCGCGAATCGTGAAAAATTGTATGATTCTCGAAAAGCACTCCACGAGTCGGTTAAAGAGTGGGCGGCTCGACTTCAAAGTTTGGTAGCAGTGTGTTGTTTTTCTGGAAAAGTTGAAATTGAACGAGCGCTAGTAGATCGTTTCATTTGCGGTTATGATGAGGGGTCAGTAAAAGATCGACTGTTTGAAGAGAAGTCGGATGTGACTTTTTCCAAGGTGGTCGAAATTGCTTCTTCAAAATCAGCTAACCGTCAGCCATTTTGCCCAGAGACGGTTAAACGGGAACCTGAAACTTACTTCGCAAACTCGAGGGGCTCGGCGCAGACAGCTCGTCCTCAGTCACAATCTTTTCAGTCGAAAAATCACAGTGGCAACACCGGCAGCAGGATCTTTCCATCCTCTTCTAGAGCAAGTACTCCGTCACAAAGTAAGTGCGCATGTTGTGGCCGTAAAAATCATTCAGCGGACAGGTGTTCCTATCGGGAATGTTATTGTCACAATTGCAATCGCAAAGGACATCTAGCCCCGGTTTGTCCAAGTAATAATCAAAACATAAATAAGTCTAACCAAAATATGTTTAGAACCAATTTTCTGGAAGCTGATGATTCTTGTCTCTTTAATATTAATGGCAATTCTGATCCAGTTTGGATAGATTTGTTTATTGAAGGCAATGCATTTAGGTTCAATTTGGACACGGGAGCAAGTTATAGTGTAGTATCTGAAAATTTCTATAAAAATAATTTTGCTAGAAAACCTTTAGCTTTCACAGATAAGTATTTCAATCTTTATAATGGTGACAAAATTGTACCTTTAGGTTATTTTTCTGTGGATGTTGAATTCAAAAATGTTGTAAAACCTTTAAATTTTTATGTGATCAAAGAAGGTGGTCCACCTCTTTTGGGATGTGATTTTTTCAACTCATTTGAACTGCGTATTCATAATCTGAGCCATTTGAATATTTCTAATGATTTGAATGCTTTATTGAACAAATATACATCACTGTTTTCGCCGGGTTTGGGCACTTTCAATAAAGGTTCTATGTCAATAAAATTAAAATCAAATATGGAAGTTCGTCCTAAATTTTTTAGGGCTCGCTCTCTGCCTTTTGCTATGAGAGAAATGGTGGAAAAGGAATTGGAAAGATTACGAAGTCTTGAAGTGATTGAATCAATAGAATATTCGGAATGGGGAACACCAATTGTTCCGGTTTAAAAAAAAGACGGTTCAGTCCGCATTTGTGGAGATTTTAAAGTAACCGTCAACCCTTTTATTGAAATAGACCCTTTTCCCTTGCCGAAAATTGAAGATTTGTTTGTTCAACTGCAGGGAGGCGTTCACTTTTCAAAACTAGATCTTTCCAACGCTTATCAACAAAGGACCCCGCACGGTTCTTATGGAAAATGGGTCCCAGTCGAATTGGCTGAAAATTTAGGATACTGTAGTTTATGATGTCCTGATCAAATGTCTCCATGGGCACAACAAGATCTAATGTACAGTTTTTGAGATACAGGGTGTCAAACATGCAGAGAGAGGGATGTTACTTACCTTTAGAAAATCAATAATGTGGCGATTTTTTTGTTACAAAAAGTTAAGGATAATAATTACAATCTCAATATTGTCGACACGAGTTGTAATAAGAAGTTATAAGACTCCGTATACAGGGTTATTAATAATTACATAATTTTTATGTAATTCTTTAAACAAACTCAGTCAAACGCAAAAGCTCGTAGACTTGCAGAATAAGTAAAAAATATTTGATTTTAATATTGGGCGATCTGAGGTTACTATTATACGGGGTCTTCCACTTTTTTAGTTGTAGTAATTTAATTTTTTTCAGGAACATATAAAAAAATTAAACATAAAAGTAGAAAACTAAATATAATATGATCAATATTTTGTGGCTCATGCCTATTTGTTGCATCTTGTACGGATCCTGGTCGACCGCATGATGATGCAGCAATCAAATGGGAGACTAGTGCATTAAAAATATTTCTTACCAGTTCATACCATGTATGTTAAGACATTGTAATTATGATTATGTACGGATTCTATTATTTGTTGATGGCTTGCATCCGATATTAGCGTTATGTGGAACGTACCGACACTTTCGAGCACCTGATTTACAATTGGAATAATAATGATCTCTTATCTTTTATGTGTGTATAAACATTCAAATTCAATATCACTCAAACTACTTTCGTGATAGTCTCGTCAGATTTTTTGTTACATCTCTGTAAGAATGACAAGATCTCTCATCTTATGATCGGTTAATGTAACGTAATCCGATAATTATTACTGAATGAAAGGTTCTAAAAAAAACCCTTGCCTATCTAAATGATGTGAACATGATTTAATCCTTTCCGAAATAAAGCCCCATATTCGACAGATAATGAAGATCTTCATCGCCGGTTCATACCGTGTGATTCACAAATTATACGGCATTTTGGGCATTTACACCATCTTGTACAGCATTTACTTTTGTACCAATGCTTGTCCCAATTCCGTTACCCCAAGTTTTGCTGATTTAACAGTTTCAATCCTAGCATCTATTATTATTCTAAATGCTTCAAGAGTTTGTTTCAGATAATTGCCAAAATTCCAAATCAACATAAGTGAACAGGGTGTTGTAGTATAATAAATAAATTATATTCATCTTGTAATTATAAACCCCCCTATATGTGTAATCTGTATACTTATATTATTTTAATATATTAAGTTTGAAGGTCAATATGTTATGATTATTTGATTTAACTATTATTGATAACTTTTATTAAAGCTAATAATAAAGCCGGTCGTCGCATTTAATGAATCGCCCTGTATATTATAACGAATCAATGTATCGCTGGTGTCCAACCTTAATCCAATACCCTGCACAAAAAATGAAAATATGAAGCGCACGGTGTTACTGGATACAGTGTTACATAAGATTGAATCAAAGATTCCCTTGGAAATAATTGTTTTGACAGTTAATGTTGATTCTGACACTAATTTAGTATCTGCTAATTGTAAGTGATTGTAACTAGTTTATTGTTTGATTTGATACAGCAGACTTATGAAAACAGACTACCTTCTTCAATATAGAATAAGATGGCCCTAAGGAATAGAAATCTCTTAACTTGTTTTGTTTGTGATGGACGATTTCAACCACGTTTGATGACGAGAATAAATGGGGAAGAGAATGCTGCAAAATCTGAAATAGCTATTCGTAGAAGACAAGAATTTTTCAGGCCGTCTCTTAATGTAAATGCTGATACGAAAATATGTACCAATTGCAATCAGTCGATCCGCAATGAAATATCTGCTATTGAAGAAGACCCTGCTTGTTTAAAGATAAATGTATTAACGCAAACTAGAAGTAGTACGTGCTTGATATGTAACAGCGATGAAGATCTTCGTAAGTTATCTGTCGAATGTAGGGCTCATGTTTTCATTTTGAAAGATATCTATATTCCCGAATATGTTAAATCATGTGCTCATCATTTAGATGAGCAAGGATATATTTTACAACCTTTGGTAATTGGATTGCGTTACATCAACCGACCCTATGTTATAAGAGGAGAAATTCTTCAGTCATTTTTACAAGGAGTTCGTCATGTAGCAAAAAATCTGACGAGAATATACGACGAGAATAGTTTAAGTGACAGTGAATTTGAATACTTATACCCAGTTAATAAACAGCAGTTTTCAGAACTATTTTCCTACTGCGATGGAGTACGCCAAGAAGATTATTACAGATATGTGAATAAAAAAGATCTCTTGATGTTCTTGTGCAAAATGCGTCATGGACTTTCTGATGATTTTGTACGTTTAATGTTTGGCTATTCAAGTAGACAGGCAGTAAGTCTAGCCGTTACTCTTGTTAGACAATCTTTGATGCAACGTTTTGTGACTACCAACATAGGCTTTAATGCTATTACTAGAGAAAATTATATTGAGAGACATGTTACGGACTTTGCTAATGTACTATATAATCCAGAGCCACAAATTCCTCGAGCAATCACTTTCATTGATGGTACTTACAGCTACATTCAAAAGAGTAGCAATTTCAGAGTTTTACGGCAGTCGTATTGTGTACACAAAGGCCGACACTTATTAAAACCTATTTTAATAGTAGCACCTGACGGTTACATAGTCGACATTCAAGGGCCATACTTCTCTGATAGTAAAAATAATGACGCTGCTATTTTGCAAAATGAACTTGAACTAGACGGTAATATAATGAGAAGATGGTTTCAGGAAAATGATATTGTAGTAGTGGATAGGGGGTACCGTGATGCTACTGAAATACTTGGACACCTAGGCATTGTGCATAAAATGCCAGCACTTATGCTTCCTAACCAACACCAACTCTCAACCGAAGATGCTAACGACTCTCGTTTGATCACAAAGTCGAGGTGGATAGTAGAATCACGAAACGGCCACATAAAATCAATGTTTAAGTTTCTACAACAAAATATTCAAATACAACATCTTTCCCATCTAGGGGATTTTTTTCGGATAGCTGGAGCTATTATTAATAGATATCACCCTCCTATCCTGATGGAAGGAGCCGATGCACAATTGGCTCAAAGATTACTTGAAAAGGCTAGTGAACCAAATGTCGTTCAAGCACTAGTTGAGGAAGAGAATCTGAATACTAGAAATGCTCAAAGATGGGTACGTTTAGATGCTGAACAGTTGCAAGATTTTCCAATTCTGACGCTTGATTTTATAAAAACGCTAACAATTGGAGTTTATCAAGTAAAGTTGGCACCGTCCTATGTCCAAGACAAATTACAGAGGGACGACGAAGAATTTCAGTTTGAAACTTTGAGAGATATCAACAGACTACCATGGCCAGGGCTTCTACGGGTTAGAGTATTTTCTCGTTTTAGAAGTGCAGCTAAATATCAACTGTGGATTTCATATCGACCAACAAATAACGAAGAAATAAATAATGAAGAAGAATCTATAGATGGTTATTACTGCACCTGTAAATCTGGTGCTCGAACTGTCGGTACCTGTGCACATATTGCTAGTGTAATATGGTATTTGGGGTACGCACGCCATCAACCAAACATTCGCTACCCCTTAACCCAATTGATAGGATCTGTTCACGATGCAGGAAACAGACCCCAACCACAAAATAATATTGTTCGTTAGGTTTAGTTTTTTATTTTATATCTACGTACGATACTAGTCTGATTTCGTAAAAAAAGAATCACCCTATGTAAATAGCCTTAGAACTTTTCCATACAAAACGTATCGACATCCCCATTACGTTTTAAATATGAGACCCTCAACACCGGTCTGTCGATGGTTTTAGCTTTGAATGCACCTGAAATTGCCATGTTGTTTTGAGATGAAGTCAGTTACAGTTATTGTTTACTGATGGCCGCGTTGAGTTGTTACAGTTTTACTGTTCCCTTAGTTATTCATTATTCTCATACAAAATATACATTTTCTAAATATGTATATCCTACATACAACACCAAAGTGTATAATATATTTGAGCAAAGATCCTTGTACTTCCAGAGCTAACGCAAAGCGACACTGATGATGGAGGTAGACCTCCGAAACCGGTCCTATTCCAAGCTACTGTGTTAATTTGAGATGAGACCACGTGCCAATTGTCTGTATTAAGGTTTACTGTTTCCTTAATGATTTCAAGTTTTCAGACAAAAAATACATCTTTGTAGGCCACATAATATATAATAGTCATAGCTTTTTGTAATAATGTCAGCCACATTTCTCATAATATGAAGTGTATGCAAGATGAAAAAAAAAAGAAAATGCTCTATTATTCTGTAATAAGTCTTGTCCTATGGTTTTTGGGACATGCTTCGCAGGCCATCACCCAAACATTCGCTGGGCCTATCCCCTAACCGAATTATATGATCCGTACAAGATGCAACAAATAGGCATGAGCCACAAAATATTGATCATATTATATTTAGTTTTCTACTTTTATGTTTAATTCTTCTATATGTTCCTGAAAAAAATTAAATTACTACAACTAAAAAAGTGGAAGACCCCGTATAATAGTAACCTCAGATCGCCCAATATTAAAATCAAATATTTTTTACTTATTCTGCAAGTCTACGAGCTTTTGCGTTTGACTGAGTTTGTTTAAAGAATTACATAAAAATTATGTAATTATTAATAACCCTGTATACGGAGTCTTATAACTTCTTATTACAACTCGTGTCGACAATATTGAGATTGTAATTATTATCCTTAACTTTTTGTAACAAAAAAATCGCCACATTATTGATTTTCTAAAGGTAAGTAACATCCCTCTCTCTGCATGTTTGACACCCTGTATCTCAAAAACTGTACATTAGATCTTGTTGTGCCCATGGAGACATTTGATCAGGACATCATAAACTACATTATCCTAAATTTTCAGCCAATTCGACTGGGACCCATTTTCCATAAGAACCGTGCGGGGTCCTTTGCCTTGATGATGAATCAAGAAAAATCATGGTTATATCCACGCACAAAGGATTGTTTAGGTACAATCGTGCACCATTTGGAATTGCAAGTATTCCCGCGAAATTCCAAAAGATCTTAGAGACTTTACTTCAGGGGTTGAAAGGTGTCGTATGTTTTTTGGATGACATACTGATCACTGGTAAAAATCGCGCGGAACATTTGCAACGTTTAGAGTCAGTTCTTTCAGTTCTGCAAGATGCAGGACTGAAATTATCTTTAGAAAAATGTAGTTTTTTTCAATCAAAAATCTCGTACCTAGGACATGATATCGATGCCGAAGGCTTGCATACTTCAGAGTCAAAAGTTTTTGCCATAATGAATGCTCCAATACCCACCGATATACATTCCCTGAAATCATTCTTAGGGCTGATTAATTACTACGGGAAATTCGTCCCAAACCTTTCGACTATTTTGAACCCATTATATAATCTTTTGAAAGGTAAAGTAAAGTGGGAATGGTCATCGAATTGCCAAAGGGCTTTTGAAAAAGTAAAAAAACTTTTGGGGTCCGCTCCAATTTTAGTTCACTACAATCCTGACTTGCCCTTACGCTTGACAACGGACGCAAGTGATTATGGGGTGGGATCGTTAATTTCCCATATTATGCCTGATAAATCAGAAAAAGTTATCGCGTATGCATCAAGAACGCTGTCCGATACTGAACGCAGATATTGCACACTAGAAAAGGAAGCTTTGGGGGTCATCTTTGGTTTGTGCAAATTCCATAATTATCTATTTTTAAAAAAATTTACACTGGTTATTGATAACAAGCCGCTATCATATATTTTTAACCCCTACAAAAACATTCCGGTGTATGCCGCAAACCGTTTAAAGCGATGGGCGTTAATACTTTCTAGTTATAATTACGATGTCGAACTGGTTAAATCAGAAAAAAACTTAGCCGATACGCTATCACGTTTACCAGTACCTTCAGAAGAAAATTCGTGGGCTGAAGTCGAATTTAATTTTATTAATTATGTTAGCAAGAATGAACATATTCCAGTGGATTTCAATAAAATTCAAACAGCAACATCGCAAGATAAAATTTTGTCCTCAGTTTTGAAGTTGGTGAATACTGGGTGGAAAAAAAATAGCTCGTGGCATAAGAATCCAAAATTTGAAAGTTTTTACCGAATACGGAATGAATTGAGTATTGAATCTAATTGCCTATTATGGAACAACAGGATCATAATTCCTGAAAGCTTACGCGAAGTTATCTTAAAAGATTTGCACTCGACACACATGGGCGTGGTCAAAATGAAAAGCTTGGCAAGATCATATTTTTGGTGGCCTGGAATCGGTAAAAATATTGAGGAAATGTGTAGAACGTGTCAAAATTGTTTAGTTCATAAAAAATCCCCTGATAAGTCAGTTCTAACTTCATGGCTCTGGCCTAACCAACCTTGGTATCGACTTCACATAGACTTCATGGGGCCATTTTTGAATAAGTATTTTCTGATCCTTTTAGATGCCCATAGTAAATGGATCGAGGTGTTCCCGATGACGGTGATAACCTCAAAGTTGACAATTGAAGTCTTACGGTCGTGTTTCGCGCGTTTTGGCTTACCAAAGAAACTAATCACAGACAACGGGAGGTCGTTTTGCTCTGCGGAATTTGAGGATTTTTTAACAAAAAATAATATCGCGCATATCACTACCCCGCCTTACCACCCTTCTTCTAATGGCGCGGCAGAGAATGCTGTGAAAACAGTAAAATATGCATTAAAAAATGCACTTGGTAAAAACTCTAACTTAAGTAATTTGAATTTAGTTTTGAACAATTTTTCAATGGACTATCGTTCAACAAAGCATTGTACAACAAACGAAAGCCCAGCCAAACTGTTGCTGGGTCGGGAACTGCGGACACGTTTCAATGTCTTGTTACCAGATTATGAGTATGATAATGATTTGAAGGATCGACTCTCAAAAAGGCAGGCAAAGCAAAAAGAATATCATGGTGGAAAACGCGATATTTGTTTTATACCGGGTGAAAGTGTAACAGTGCGGGACTATCGGAAAGTGAACTCAAAATCGTGGATTAAAGGAGTAATTTTTAGAAAAATCGGGAGATCTGTTTATATTGTGATCATTCCAGAACTTAACGTCAGATGGAAGTGTCATTTGAACCAAATAAAAAAAATGCATTTTACTGAGTCAGGAATTTTAGAAAAAAAGGAGATAACAAACGATAAAAGCGACACCGAAAACGGGGATTCAAAAGACGTTTCTACTGAAATTGTGTTCACCGATGAAAAAATTGATAATAATGGAGACAGGGTTTGCAATGAGAGACCAAAGAGAATGGTCAAACCCCCAGAACGGTGGGCATATTATTAGTTTTTTTTTTTTGTTTATTTTCAAATATTTTTTTTTTTTTTAGGGGGGGAGATGTTACATATTTGTATGAATATTTATATCTCATTTATTTGTGCCACAGGGTATAAGTATTGGTCTTTCGTTGTGAATAGAAGTAAGCTGATAAAAAACTGTCACGGGGTTTTCGATACTTTCAGATCCATTCAATACGAGCATTGTTTACTGAATGAGGAAGAATAAAGTTGGCTTATTCAGAATCGTGTTTCTTTTTGGTTGTATCAGCACCCTCACATTAGGGTGTAATATGTTACAAAATGCATTTAAACTAATGATTCAAGAAATTTTCCTTGAACCATAAAGATGATTTTTCAATATACTCAGTGAAGATTCCAACATTTTCAAAACAAATATATCATCATCAAGGGAAATTTTTAGTTTCCTTAGTTAACATCCCTCGTGCACCAAAGAATAATCTCGTTGTCTACACCAAATTCATAATATCTATAGGAATTGCTCATTTGAAGAAATTAAATTCGAAAACTAGATAATTGTTACTTTCAAGCAAATATCTAAAATTGTAGAGTATTACATTCAAGATGTTTATGTATTGAGGTAGATGATGAAAATGCGCCCTAATCGGATTGCGTTGTATCTTATAGGGAAAGTGCGAAATTCAAAGTTTTGACATTTTTTAAATTTGCAACGAAATTCACATCGCTGAAGGTATTCTATTGAAAAATTACATATTTTCATGAAGGGATGTATAAAAAAGTAGTTTCCGATGAAAAAAATATATCTGTTGTCGAAATGGTCTTTGAATTCTCTTTCTAACACGTTCAAATTCGAAATTGCAACGAGCCTTTTTCACTAGTAACTAATTCAGTTTTTTCCTTGAAAATTACAAATCTTTCTGTCTGAAATTTTGAAAAAGCACGACAAAACTCTTGTTGCTGTTTCGAACATTTTTGTAAAGTGAATATTTCATAGAACACCGATTTAGCTCTTTTTTATATTCACTGGAAGAAGCTGAAGTGAATTTTGAATTGAGTTTCTATTGAAATAATAATGTCATTTATCATTGAAATGTTGTTGAGATCAGGACAAAACTGCTGATGAGTTAGAAACGGCTAGTTTTATCATAAAAATAATCCAGTGCTCAAACGTTATCAATAAACGGATTAAATTTTTCGTTTTTTCATGGGATCACTTAAGAATTGAGCTTGGAAATGGGACTTTTATGTAACTCAGAGACCGTGGCGCTACATAGGTATGAGAGTAAATATTTCTTAATAAACTGTCCTTTTCTTCAGTGAATCAATCAAAAGTCTGTGAATCATATACAGATAACCGGAAAAAGTATTGCTGATTATTTTATCTTACTTCTTTTTCAAACGTTCTGTATTCGTTAATTGAAATGATTAGTGTGTTGCCAAATCTCGAACTAGCCAATCATCAGAGTATGTTCATTTTTTGCATATTGAGCATTGTATGCCTCAACTCCAATGACCTTTTTTAAAACAATGAATAATCTATATGTTTTTCAATGAAGCGAGCCTCCCTTCGATCCTATCACTGCTTATAATCATATTCATACTTATCGTTTTTGTACCAGCCCATTCAGTTGAGAAAGTTACCGAAACCAAAGCAATATGTAGATGTCGTCAAAGAATCTGGGAGCTCGGTCCAGAAGTCAAAAATACGTAATCTTCCAATCACAATTTGCAATTGTAATGAAATTGGTTTGGAGCAACAAGAGAGGTAAACATTTTAGAGACCGATTAAAGACCGAAAGGGAGCAGCTGCAAGTGTTTAAAGGCTGCAGATGCAAATCAAATACGTTTGGTTTAGTCTGTGGGCCTATAGTCGCTTGCCAATATTTGATTGCTTTTCAATCAGTGATACCCCATGATGATGAGAAAGAATCCTAATAAATTGGTTGCAGAAGTGGAGATACGATTCATGGAGATAATAGTGACGGTATCTACTGAACCTATAGTCAACAAAAATGTTCAATTTTTTCAAATCCGCATTTCCCTGATAGATTAGTCCCATAGAGTTGAAGAGAAATGCAATACCTACTGGTCGAATGATGCCATTGTAAAAAGCTGGTGAACATATAAACTTACACTCGACATACATTCGACCAGTGGGAAACTGGACACCAATTTCCGAGTTATTTTTCAGCGATAAATGCACTCATTTTGGAAAAAGTACATGAGTGGTCGATTCAGAATATTTGTATTCATATCCAAATCTGGCGTTCGACTTAAATATTTCTCAGTTTCAAACATTCATTGAGGAATAATGGTCTGATGAATACGTTGTGTTATGAAATATTCAAAAAACCAAAGGTTATTACTCAAATCAGATCATTTTTTTAATTTTTTTCCGTCAAGTGGTGGATAGAAAGTATATTATTTTTAACAGTGACATGTGTGTTGTTTCTTTTCTTATCAAAGTATTATCTGATTGGTGTATGGCAGAATGAGAAAATTTCAATAACTGAACAATTGTGGAGGTGACACGCGTGCCACTGGGAAAAAAATATACGAAGATACACATAAATTGAGTTTTTGGATTGACGTGGCCATTACTTGATAGAAATCCATAGCTATGATACTATAAAGTAAAACTCGATTTTTCACAGAATTTGGAGTAATCGTGTTTTAACTTATAGTGACATAAATTGAGGCTGAACTTCCTTATGGCACATCAGATTCGGACAGATATCCAGTCCTTATCCTCTGCTGTGATGAAAATCACACGCTAAAAGCTAAGTTTTGTAAGGAAAACCCATTTCACATAAATTTTTTTTCAAATTGAGATACCTGATATGACTTACAATCAGCTTTCGGATCCCATCCTCATAGAAATATATCACCTCATTTCACAATCATTTCGGCCTGATCGGTGTAATTGTAGATTGTAGACTGTCGAAATGAATCCTCAGAATGCTAAAATAGCTAGTAATCACTAGAACGGTCATTACGGAGGGTGAAAGATGTTTCCAACCTATAGTGAGACAAGACCGTGAGTACACTTAGCCCTTTCTAGCCCAATTTATTATTTTTGAAAGGAAAAAATATTTTCTTCATTTTTTTTTCATCAGTTTATGCTTCTAAATCAGAATTATGCAAAAAAATGAAAATAATTTTTTTTTGAGGTGAAATCCTGATGTTGCCATATAGCATCATTGGGCATACTTCATGTACATGAGTTGGATTTTGTTACAAGGTTAGGTCGCATCATGATATAACCTCAATATCTTATCGGGAATTATTTTTCGAGTTTTGTATTGACAAACGGTTAAAAGTTATAAAAGAAGGTGGAATGGTGTTTACCAGGCACCTAAGGAATTAAAAATGTGTGCTTCTGATCTTTTATTTCACAAAAAAAGGAGGCGGAATATGCCCTTTTTCAGATTCTCAGACGGTTATAAGTTCGGAACAAAGGGAGAAACACGCGTTTCGACACCGGATTCGTAATCAGCGGCACAAAAAATATGAGTTGGTTATGAGTTGGTACCAATTTTTTTCGAAACTTGTTGTTGCCCGATGAACAAATGGCAAAATATAGTTTTCGTCATTTTTCATTGTTGCATTGATTATGCCCGATGACGCCAATTGGCATCATTGTATTTTCAAACCAATTTTCAATGAAGTTTTAAAAAAAATTCACAATTCAACATCTAAATCGTGAAATAATGCTCTTCGTACTCACTTTCCAATGGCTCTCTTCCAGTAGAATATACACAAAACCAAATTATTTGCGAGAAATATCTTGAAATGAATTATTAGAGGAAAAAATATGGCACACGCTTCTATCAACAAATAAAATATCAAGAGGGTATGTATGCGACTTCTATAAAGCACTTAAACAAGTATTATTGAAAAATTCCTGACCCACGAGCTTTTATATAGGTAGAAATTGATGATGCCACATGGCATCACTGGACTGAAATGGGTTAGGTGTTTTTGACTGAAAGTTGACAAAACGGAAAGGGGGTGTTTATTGAAGGTTTTGGGCCTCACAGTCCAGATCTAACACCCATTGATTACAATTTTTTCTGGCATATGTGGGGATCTTTGGGAGGTCAGCGCCAAGACAAAGATCGTAAGTTTGAATTCAGCAGCATTGCTTGCGAAATCAGAAGGCAGAAGTCTAGGAGTATGAGATTCGAAACCGGAATGCGGTTTCAGTAAGGAAAAGACAGATGCTATCTGGTGACAAGGATATGAGTAACTTTCACCCTACATTGATATCTCGACCATTAGAAGCTAATCACGAAGGGTGTCCAAGCATTATTGAGAGTTACGTAAAAAAATCATCATTACAGGAATATATTCCTTCTTTTTCAAAATGATATTTGAGTTCTCAAACACTACGCATCACATGATCAGTTTTGATTTGAGAGAAGAAGCAAGGAGCTCCGAACTGTACATAGTTGTCTAGGCGCGCGTACTATTGAATTTAGTAGGGTTTAGTAATTGTCTTTGGAAAAGGGGCGATAAAATGGTTGTAAACTTCGGTAAATGAATGAAGTCACGTTGTCATTGGCACAAATTTGATCCGATAACTGACTCGCAGTTCGGTAATGAAACTGGAAAACGAGGTGAAAGAAACAAGAAAACATGACTAGTTTCAATACCGAGTGATATTCGCCAACAACATTTGTCTTTCTTGAGCTGTAAGTGGGCCTTGGTAAAATTCTGAAGTCCATGCAAATAATAGAAGTGAGGAAAATGATTATATCGAACGGTTGCTTTTATTACTTCAAGTTTTGATGGTGATAATCGATATGTTGTTCTTTGATAATCAAATTTAAGGTACGAGCAACCCAATAAACTATGAAACAAGGATTCATCCACCTCGAATAATGTGTTCCATACAGCGCTATGTGATGATTATTGTGGCAGTACTACTGAAAAGGCTGCTTTATGGCATCAAAATTCAAATTCACAACTGATAGCCTAAAATTAAACAATTTGACATGTTCAAGCGTTTGAACAAATATCATATTTGACAAATTCATAAGTGTTAGATGGAATACTAATAATGTGGTTCGTAATAATCTAGGAAAAAACACTTCATATATTCATCCTTTTCTGATCCATCGTCCACTGGAATCTTACGAGAATTACATTCATAGTAGCTACCCTTAGACAAATCGATCATTTGATTTGATATGTATAGTCAGATCAATATCTGAATGTTCTCTAGAGCATCATTCTATTACATTTTCGATATAACATTTCGGGTTTTCTCTTTCAGAGAATATTGTATTCAATATTTTCCAGCAATATTTTGACATATTGTTCTTTTTCTATTGCTGCTTCTCAATGTTATCCGGTGTATTAAAATTGAAAATATTGAACAGCTCATTCTCAACTCGTCTACTATTTTTGTTGAATCCCTCAAACTCATTTCCATAAAAATAATCTGATGAAGATAAACGTGGTTATTGAGAAGGCTGAGGTACTCTTTCAGGAAAATCATCCTTGTGAACCAATTTACATTTCTTTCATTGTCGTACTACATCCTCATTGTTGAAACCGCTGCTGAAACATATTCATTTGCAAATTTTCCCAAAATATTGTTTTAAAACAAAAAGATCAGATAACTTTCACCCTTCGGTTTTTCTATATGAGAATCGGAAACCTGAAATTCAACCAATCCACAATCTGACAAAAATCCTTAATGTGTACAAAATTGTTTATGATACAGGAGCAATCTAAAAGTAGGGGGTATAGCCATTGGATGTTGTCAATTTTATTACAACCGATATCAGTGCAAAAAAAGCAGTATTGGGTGTGAGATAGGAAACAAGTCTTTGAATTCAGCTAGAAACTTCTAACATAAAATATGTTCAGGTCCGTATTGATGGGAGCTCTGAAAACAAGAAACATCATATCGAAAATGTAATATTATATTAAATTCTATAATTCATGCAATACAATGAAATGCTTTTCTACAATTTTCCGCTGTTGAATGAGATACGATTTGTAGTGTAGAAACGAGAAGGCATCTGTTGGTTTTCTTCACAATGAATTGAAAACCCTATGAAATGGTTACGTTGTCTTTCAATTGATTATTGGTGAAAGCAACTTCATTCAACCCATCTCTACAGTTCCTGGGATACCAATGATGATCATTAAAAAAGTGGCTACCCTAGATACATATTATGTCTTCAAATAATCACTCTGTAAAACTTTTGGAACATTTTCTGAAACGCAATGAACCGATACATTTAGAGGTCACAAACCGTGTTGAGTAATCTTCGGTTTACATAAGGAATTTTATTATAGCGATTTTCCCTATTTATACCACTCAATATAAACATCAGTTTATTTTTGACGAAATCGAATGATTCACGTCGAGCAAAGGCACTTAAAACAATATCAAGAAAGACTTTCAAGCTCATACAATTATTGTAGTATTTATTGATATAGCCACCTACTTGTAGATCAGAATAGATGGAAAACGATAATATATTTTGATTTCGGCAACAGAAAGGAATATTGAAACTGTGTTACAACATATAGTGGTTTTACTCTCAGTGGAAGGTTCAATGTTTGAGTGTTATTTATTGATTGTTCGAAGTACGGGTATTATTACCATGTTGTTTCGGAGTAAAATGTTTTTGCTTTGCGCAAAGTTTCTGCAGACTTCGTGTCGGCATAATTTCAATCTTAGATGGAGCCACAGACTCTTTGAATTACTAAGACTGCGTACGTGACAGACCCTTTCAACATATTTTATATTTCGGTGCATAATATATCGAAACGAGAGATATTGTGAAGAATAAATTGTGAAGACCTCTGCTGATGTCTTGAGATCCGAAAAAAGTACTAAGTACATCGAAAAAACGAAACCGTGTTCCTTTGCCAACTATGGCATGCCATCTTTCTTAGTCAGCAGTTCGATGCTCTCCCAGATTCAAGTATATCATGATGGAGCGTGTCATCCCAACTGGCAATTTCATATTTTATGATAGTTACTAAAAAAATCGGAGAAACAAATTATTAAACTGAATCATTCTCAGAAATGTTTTCAATGTGTTCCTAAAACAGCTATAAGTAGCTGTAATGTTTTATGAAACATTATAGTCTCTATTAACATTTTGTGAGGCCTTTTACAAACACTAAAAAACAGTTTCATAAACATTTAGGCAGTTCGTATAAAATTTTTCTAACACTTATAAAAAGTAGTTTTACAAAGACACGTCTTACTGCACTTTTGCAACATATTCAAGCGATACTCATAAAATATTTAAAACACAAAAAACGTTTATTTGAAAACGCAGGAAGTGATTTTGTATTGGACACTAAGAAAATATAATAGATATGTCACCAACTGAACACTAACACTAAAAAATGAAAGGGTTTAAGTCATTTTAATAATGTTACTTTTGTACTAATGCAATTTTCGAAGACATTAGATGTGCTCCAAAGATTTATATTTTTACTGCGAATAAAAGTTTATAGACAAATATAAATATAGCAAATCATTAGCAAAATTTAGGATCGCCACTTCATTAATGTTTTTGGAAAAAAATATTAATTATAGAAAATTTCACTGCGTTGACTTATTAATTTTTTGTCTCAAACTCAAATCAGTTTGTTCTAAGTAATATAATCTCATGATGTCTATCTACTTTTCAGATGTAAAAATCACTATAGGTGCGGTATTTCATATTTTCGAATCATCTAATGTCAGTATTCCAGATTGCTAGGTATAATTTCGAAATGGCGTCGTTCTATGAAATCAATAGCAAGCATTTCAAGGTATTCCAGTTACTTCATTACCACTATAAAGCTGTTAAGAAACACTACTATCTATCGGGATGTTTTGGCTAAGGAACTTCTTCCATCGATAATAAATGGTTAATTTCGAAAAAGTTTTGAACTGAGCAATAGTTTGGAAGTTGTGTCTGGAAGCATTCAAATTTCCAATAAATAATCGACCTGAATTACCTAAAATAGGTTCGAAGGTCGAAATATAAAAATCCGTCCGTCCTGTTGAGACCGGAATAATAATAATAATAATTTATTCACCTCTTGTTTTACATTATTGTACATGAATATGATAACAGAAAAAGGGAGGGAGGAGAATAAATGGGCAACCCTACAGAAGATCAAGTCTGTGCGTAGGGTATAAGATGGGAGGTACAATCAATCTAAAGTCAATAATAACAACATATCACATAAAATACATATAAATGAATAATACGTCTACAATTGATAAAATATCTTGTATATGATATAAGGTCACCTACATACATAAAAAATATAAATATGCACAACAGTGTTATGTAAATATATAACAAAATAGTCAAAATAAAATGTATAGATGGATGAATGGACGCATGAGCAATAAGGCGTCTCTATAAAGTATTTTCTACAATTCTGTGGATTTCAATTCATGGGAATGTAATCAAACAATGAGAACTGAAAGTAAATATGTTCTCAGAAGTGCAATTCATTTTGAAAATTATTTTATAGAATACTAAATAATTCAGAAAAATAATTTATATCATACTAGTTCATTATTGTGCAACCATAGTATAATTGTTTAAAGAGAAATGATAGTATCTAGTTGAAATCGAAATGAATTATTGATTTTACTTCATACCCTTGGAATATGAATAATAATTTCAATATCTCATATTTGGGAAGATATTTTCAGAAAAATTTTTGTGTGCGATGAAGTCATAGTAGAAATATTCTGTTTCGATTTGGAATTTGTTTTCCCGATCACCCTAAATATAGTAATATATTTTCTGTTGATATCATACAAAGTATTTCAATTATTGTGAGCATTTTTCAAGAAGATATTGGAAGTTTCGGATAAATACATCAAAATTATTTCCAGGCTAGTATTCACAATCTTTCCAATTGCAAATGAGGTTCCAGGTTAATCAATCAATGTTCGGATTACCGACAAAACTCAACGGTCTTTTCATAAAACCATTATTAATTTGAGTTTGATTGATTCAGCAGTTATTCTTGAGTCTCAACCCCTTTTGTATCTTTTAACAGTTCGTAGTCTCTTTTGTTGCCAGATTTTTTGTCCGATACAATAAACCGTAGAGAACAATGCACTGCGGAAAGAGTACTACGACTACTCAATGGGCCGATTTCCGTTCACAGACAGGTCCGTATCAGGACTAATTTCTTGTATGAAATGGAAGTGGTTAAAGCTAATATTGACTTCGATGGGATATGTGCTGCAACATGTTCAAATCATTCACAAAAAGCAATGAAGTGTCTATCTAAAACTGCTACTCCTTTCATATATGGCGCGACAGGCGCCAAATCCTATGAAATTCACTTCTTCCACAATTTGTATACTAATCATTCGGAAAGAATCAAACAGATATCACGAATAAACGAACAGAGAGTAGTTTGCCAAAATTTTTTCATTCGTCGTGTGGTAAGATATGAGAATTCATCCCCAAACCCAGAGAAGCTTGTTTTGGGCACAGAAAAATATCTGTTGGGCTCATCAGTGAGCTATTAAGTAAATTATAAAAGTATTCCACTCGATACACCAAACATTTTCGAAAAAGTTGATTTTGAGTGAATCTGCGCTGAATAAATTCACATTCCGATAACACATATATACATTCATATGACTACTGAACCGAGTCTTCAGTAATGATATATAGGATCATCATTATTTTGCGAGAAGAAGAAAGCTTGGAAGAGATGATTATTGGGTTTTTTTATATTAATCAACAAACACTGTTGATATGTGTATTCGACTGCATAAATCACGACAATTTGGTAGCGAAACTAAACCAGTGTAGTATTAGAGGGACGGCAAATAATTGGTTGAAGTCTTTCATCACTGATCGTAAAAACAGTATGTTAGCATTCAATATGAAGAAAATGGATAATTTCCACCAAAAAATCTAATTCGGTAACTGTGAATGTCGGTGTGCCACAAGGCTCAGTATTAGGCCCGATTTTGTTCATTATCTATATCAATGAATTACAATATGCATCAGAGAGGGAGCTTGAGTAGTATTTGCGGACGACACAACCATAGCTGCATCAGACATCGATGAAAATATTCTCCAGAAGAAGTGTTCGACGAAACTATCAGACATTAAATTTTGGTTCAATCAAAATTCGTTATTTTCAATCCAGAGAGAACTAGACTTCTTCGTTTCCATAATTACCAAAAAGTATGTACACAAACCAATATTATCCTCGATAACCAGGTTCTTCATAAGAGTGAACAAGCCATGTTTTTGGGTTTTTTATAGATGAGTGCCTAACTTTCAAAAAGCATTGCGAGCACATAGTTTCTAAATTTAATTCCTCCAGTTTATTTCGCAATCTGATAACTATTTCAAATGTATATCAGTTAATGAGTGTATATCATGCGTATGAAGAATCCCGCTTGAAGTAAGGAATTTTTTTCTGAGGTCCACTTTATCCCCGAGGGTGATCATTTCTCAGAAGCGAGTTATTAGATCTATATTTGGAAAACCTCTTACCTACTCATGTGAAGATTTGTTTCGGAAATATGAGATACTGACTTAACCATGTCCATACATATATGAACTCTTTGTATATATTTTCAACAATAGAAATGACTGTCAAGCACTCAATCATTTTTTGTTCAATGATTTTCATAAAAGCAAGTTGGGGTATAGGTTGCCTGATAGCATCGGTACAAGAACATTCAATTCTCAGTTCAATTCAAATCTAGTTTGAAAATATTTTTTATTGAGGAATGTTATTATGAAATTAATGATTCTTTTATTGATTTATTTTTTTATATAATTTTTCATTTCAATACATCAGTATGTACTACTCATAGTATGTGAATAGTTACTGAGTTACTTACTACTCCTGTAATACATGTATCATGTCCGTGAGGAGAATAAAGTTATTTATTTATTTCATTCATTTATCATTCATAGCCGTTTCAATCATTTACGAAGGAGTATAACAAAAATGGCTACTTCCTTGCCTATATGATGTTACTTCTTTTATAGAAGAGAACACGGCCATCAAGCCCAGATAACACCAAAAAGTTCGAATCCGTTCATGAAAGCCTATATTCTGTCAGATGTCTACATTATTACTTTTTATAATTTTTTATCCCTATCTCACTTTGCTTCTAGTAAGAAACTGTGATCATTAATTCTATTTGTTTTCTTTGTTTGGTTCTGTCGTATGTATTGATATGCCAATGTCACATTTCGACACAACTTCGTGAAAACTAGAATCGCATCTTTTTTTCGACTGCCTTGAAAAAGGAAACAGAGCAGTTTCCAGAAATTCGCCGAGGGGAAGTTTGAAATAATTCTTTTCACTTATTCAATTTCCAAATTCATAAAAAAGTCAGTCAATTTTGTTTTTTCGTACTATTGCATTTTTTTATCGGCGACAACACACCAAGTTGTCTTGAAAACAGATATTATAAGAATTTGACTTCTTTTCATTTTCAGGAGTGAGGAAACACAAAAACCGGAATTCAATATATCGTACTTATACATTGCCAAAAATGCAATCTAACACAAGGTTTTCCATTTCGTTGACGACAAAAGGACGAGAGCCTTTTGATTCAGTTGGGTAATAGTAGCTACTGTTTAGTCAACCCTATTCTGAATCCACGTCGATACTCGTGTCAATAAATGAGCTCACTAATTGAATATCATCATCACATTAGTGTAATGCATCAATTTTCGTTATCGACAACTATCGGTCTGAATTATATAGCACTCAGACAACGTTGATTGCCCCCTCATAGAAGAAGAGTTTTAATATAATTATCTCGATGATAAAAGTTCCACCGATTCATTAACCGACCCTCACCACCACATCTTTCATCAATTTGGAATAATTGATTGGATGACTAGTGGCAGAATTGGTCGATAATTTTTCTTCATTACAGTTGTTGAAATTGTTTTATCATGTGGCTGACCTAGTCTAATTTCTGATATTTTAAAATTTTCATTTCTCAGGATATTTATCTTACCAATAAGAAAGATAGAAATTGATGCAATTCACATCGAAGCTTCGTATACAATAGTTATTCATGTACCATTGCCCCGGGGCTGAAGAAAGAATTGAAAATCATGAACATATTTGTGGAGAGGAGTAAGTTTTGAAGAAGTGACTATTGGTTTTTTTTCAAGTTAATGCTTGAAGTTTCATCAAAAATTAGTAAACACTCTCTATTGATATGTGTATATCAATCATAGTGGTTGAATTATTATCAACAGAGGTATGAAATCGTTTATATGAGTGAACTATTAGTATATTGATATGCAAGAAAGGAATACATTGTTTGAAAGTAGAGCCTGATATACCTTGAAGAATAAAGTACAACAGAATATTGATTCAACTTTGTTATGAAATTTATGTATGGCAAGTTCACTAGGCACTAAAGATTAGACAACAATAACATTGAAAAAAATCACATTGCAATATTCACTTTGTTAAAAAGATGTTATGTATGTGCAATATCATTTCAATCTATGTATGTGATGTTATATCTCCAAAAAAAATATTTTCCACCCTACCCGTGGATATGCTCATTTCTTCAGTTTACTGAACGAATAAGTAGACCAGGGACAACATTGAAGAAACGTCGCGATTTGGATCTGGTTTACCTGACTATACAGATTCTTCAAGAAAAAAATTTCATGAATTAATGATTTTAGCGAATTATCTTCAAGTTTGAATTATTGTCACAAGCGTTTTTGTGTGGAATTGAAAAATTTGCATCTATCAATTTTCAACTAAAATTGTCAAAATGGCCTAATTCGTTAATGCGTTCGTTCTCTGAGACTATCCACTTTATAGTCCTTGGTTCGAGACCCAACACAACCGATTTTTTAAAAATTATTTTTCCAACGAATGAAGTATTTTCACTTTTCAGGAATTTCCGGAGGATGTCGATAGGTAATGTGTCTATTAGTTCCAAGGGCGCCGTTTCTCAAGGGCAAGGGGGGCGGGTGGCCCCCCCACCCCCTGGATTTTAGATTTTTCCGTCCATAGGCCGCGTAAGACACGATATCGACCTAATTTTAATTTTTGGTAATACTTCGGTCGCTATGAGCAACTATTTTTGATTTTTTTTATGGAACTCACGTAATTAGGTCTCCATTAAAAAAAAATAAAATGAAATTTTCTGTGGTCTCGTATATTCTCGGAGATACAGGTCCATTTTGTAGAACTTCACAATTTTCCACATCAATTTCTCCCAAATAGCACACGACGTCCTGAAGACGAACCATTTATGTCCCAGTTACGTCGATACGTCCCGGGACGTATAGGAGACATTCGAAGAACGTACATTACCGGATGTACCATGTATGTACTGGTTAGACGTCCCATGTAGGTACATACTTGGTCCCGTTCCAATCGGAATGTAATAAAAACGTACATGCTTGGAAGTACTATGTACGTACTTTATTGAGTGTCCCTGATACGTTTACATTAACTCCTCTTCAGGTACGTACTTTTCGGAATGAATTAGGGACATACCAATGACGTGTTTTTTTGTGAATCCCATGTACGTACTGCTCAGACGTATCATTTACGTACATGTTTGGAAGAACTATGTTCGTACTATTTGGACCTTCCAGGTGCGTACATATTGAGTCCCTTTCAGATACGTATCTTTCGAAACGTTTGCGGGACATAGTAATGACGTACATTTTTGGAAATCGTATGTACATACTATCTGGACGTCTCGTTGACGTACTTTTTTGTACATACTGTTTGGACCTCCCAAGTCCGTACGGATTGGGTTCCTTTCATTTTCTACATTTCTGTTAGTATGTACATACTGTTTGGACCTCCCGAGTACGTACTTATTGGGTCCCTTTCGGTTCAAGGGGTATTGGGATTTTGAGAGTGATCACTTAGTGTATTCAAACATATATCAATATTGGTAATGCAATATTCATAATGAATTATTTCTAAAAAAATTTGGAAAAATTGAAACATCGACATGTGGTGAATTTAAATACCAGAAAATTATATACAGAATTTTTTGCACAGCAAGTTTTATATTCCAAAACCGCCATCACATGAGACAGTGATCCTTTAGTGTTTTTTCGAATATATTTTCATTGTTACTGAACTTTCTAAAATTTTAATATTATCTCGAACAAAACTAACTTGAAGTCATCACATCTATAGCACCCAACTCCTTCTTAAAAACAAGTATCACCGTGCCGTAGGGCGTAACAGTGGTCGACAATAATATCTCCATAGAAAAGGTCGAGAGTTCAAGCCCCGCAGCAGCCAGGTCTTTTTCCAAGTAAGTATTCGGTTAGATGGTTAGTACACTTGAATGAGTAAAATTTCCAACTTGACTATTTGGTAAAAAAGAAATGAATAATCCCGAATATGAAAACTTAGATTCATTAAGTGATATCAAATGATATATCATTACGTTGTTTTCGAATATTGATCTAATATCGCCGAATGTTTACATTTTTTTGTGGCCACTATTGATATCATCTACAATATAAGGTTAATATTCCCGTAATATTGAACCAATATTGGTCAAATATGTTTGTTCTACTTGGGATAGCGGATACAGAATGGAAAATGTACGTTTTCGGAATGTCCCAAACAGTTCCCCTTTCTGTACATTTCAGGTCCTGTGTAGACTAGAAAAGTACGTACCTGGGATTACCGACTATGCGGAAACGGTAAGTCGCAGGGAGGTCTTATGTACGTCTGTCGGAGACAAAAGTACGTCCTAAATACGTACAATGCATCCTCACCGTACATATGCAGTACGTCCACTGGACGTACTTGTGCTATTTGGGCTGTTGTTAGAACACACAAAATTCGTCCTTCTTCTGATCAAACACCACTCACTCTCTTATTCACTCGTTTTCAACACTTTGAGTAGAAAAAAAACCATTATTTTTACAAAAAATCCAACCTCCTCCAAAAGTCAACATGAATGAATACAATAGGATCTCAACAATAACAATGAGAGCGGCAACACTGCGAATACATCACTTTTCCCTGTCATTGCACTGACATCACAACAAATTGGTTATGGTTTGAAAATGAATACATTTTTTGAAAACTGATGGTTATAATGCTTGAAAATGTTGGAAAAAAGTGATTAAGAGAGTTAGTGGTGTTTGATCAGAAGAAGAACGAATTTTGTGAGTTCAAAAAACAGAAATTTGAAGTGAAAAATTGTGAAGTTTTACATCAAAATGGACCTGTATCTCCGAAAACATACGAGATCACCAATAATGTCATCTGAGTTTTTTGGAGAGGAGATCTAATTACTTACGTGAGTTCCACATGAAAATTTCAAAAAAAAGTGCCTATAGTGACCGAAGTATAACCATTTTTGTTTTAAACAACACCCGTGAATATTGTCCAAACGGATTTTCATTTCAATTGAATGCATTACTTTGATTTCAAAAGAATGTCCCCACTAACATTTTTTGTAACGGCGCCCATGATTAGTTCTTGATGATAACTTCATCAGGGGCGTCGAAACATCGAACAACTAAAACTTTTCCATACGTATCAATTTCCAAGAAATTATTTTTTATATTCCAGCGTCCTCAAAGACATTCATTTTAGTAATTTTTTTATGAATTTTTCAATATGGATGAACTTTATCCTTTGACGAAGTATTTCGCGATCTGCCCTTTATCTGGGGCATTCTGAGTGCATTTAATAGGGTAGTCGAATATGATGTACTTTTCGCGGTTTGTACAGCTAATAGAAAACAAAAAATATATGAAGGAATGAAAAGCAATATTTTTCTAATCAGCATTTGATTTATTGCAAATATCTCTTGAGATTCTTCGAAATGCCACATAACTATTTCTGTTGAATAACCTACTTTCTCATTGGGATGTATCATATTTTCAAAAATCATAAATTAACATGATCACCTTTGCGCTCATTATAGAAATTGCAAAAAAAATAAGAAACTATCAAGTATCAAACAAAAATAATTCCTTCCATTCCATCAACTTTTCATATAATAACTAGGAATTGAATACGAGATAGTAATCTCCTGTCAATAACTCTACTTCAACTTGTAATTTCTATCATTTATATTCAATTTAAAAGTGTGCGTAGAACCTGCGAGATCACGTAACTCATACTTATTAGCAGAAAAGTATCCGCAAATATTTCATAGCTCGCTTCAGCCTCTGGTTACCGAAGCTTATATCAGGAGCTGTTTTATGAGGACGTGGGGAAGATTGAATAGCAAGTGGTGGGTAAGGCAGTAACATGTCTCTTTTGGGTTCGAATCATATTACATGTCGTTCACATTTTTTCATTTTATGATTTCCCTTGTCGAACTCTGCCGAGTATCGCACATATAATGGGTCAATATTGCTTCAATATAACGGAAACATTGGTTTAATACTGTAGATCCTATTATTATATTATCGATAAAAAAAATTCCTTCAATATGTGAAAACAATTTTATCGTTATGGTTATATTGGTGGAATATTGTAAACATTTTTTCTGTATAAACGATCAGATTGGAACTTTCGCTTCCGTTCTCAAAACTTATACGCAAATTCCTGTTCAAATGCAAATATTTCCTGTTGACAATCTTCGCAATGGACATTTGTCCATTGAGAGGAAGATATATAATAAGACCAGCAACCAACAACAATATCCACCAAGGTGGTTATCAACGAAATGCGGTCTATACCCAGCGAAATTTTTAAAAATTCGAGAATCAGAATTGATTAAATTGGACAACACACAAAAATAATCAAACCACAGTCTTTAAATTAGTGACAGATAAGAGAGAAAAAACAGAAGTTTTTCCTGAACATTCTCTAGAACCGCTATCTGGTCATTATAAATTATATAAAATACTTCAAACCAGCACTGTTTCATGAACATGATTGGCAAATGCTAGTTTTTCATCTAGCTTTGCATTTCGACACATTCATATGGATTTTATTATTGGAAGTTGAGATTGTAGGAACTCATAGCCTTCAGATCATGTTACGCAAGTAAAAAGCTTGAGGTCATCGGCGAATCATAGATGACCACACTCCAAGTTAATTGTTAACTCATTCATGAATATTGTGAATTACAAGGAACCTAAATTCGAACCTTGCGGTACGCCTGACGTTGCAATGAATGTAACCGACGATGAAGCATGGTAAAAAACATAGTGAACTCTTTGTTCCAGTTAGGAATACAAGTGTCGTGAGTGCATAATTCAGGGTGTTTAACCCTCCGTTAGTCGCGCATAGGTCCAGCGGACCTATGCGATTGTGTTTTTCCTTTATATAATTATCGAATTGAGATATCGTATTGGGCCTTTATGACATTGTTAAATAGTTTAATTGAATTTGTTTGCCAAAGCCGCACTCCGATAGGTATCGAAATTCCCCGGTTAATAACATCTAAATGGAGGGACGTACAGTTTTAGGTCCGTCGGACCTATAGCGCCCACTTGCGTTATTATATTTCTGATAATTCTGACACTATTACTATTTACTGCTCCGTACATTCCGTACGTGCTTGTGAGTTTTTTCCTGTGGATATTTGTGTGGGAGTTTATTTATTATTACCAGTGAGTATTTGAACAAATTTTGAAACAGAAGAAAATATTGCGGACCTTGTTACACAGAAACCAAAAAAACAATGTAAAAGTCAATACTCATGTGAGAAGTGCAATAAATGTTTACGAAAAAAATGTGCCAGGAATGTATTGGAAAAACTTCAAAAGAAGAAGTAGATACAGAATAAAATTTGTACTGTACGTTGTGCTTTGAATAAATAGTTTTGTACCAGAATTTTCATTTTTCTCTCTGGTTCATTGATTGTATGACATGATCTCATATTAATTAGAAATAATGGTGACCTTTAAAAAATTGGATGCTTTTTCAAATAGTATACCAAAAGCAATATCTTTATATTAATAAATATATATACATTTTACGTCGTAGTTCGATGGAATACATCTATAAACAATGTAATATTGGGCTTTAACCCGCCTAACGGAGGGTTAATGAAATTGCTTGGTTAATACAGTTGAAAGTTTTCGAAAAGTGTGTATAGATAAAGTCGCTGAAAAGTGTTTAATAGTTACTAAGCTAATTACAGAAGATTATATTTCAATGAAACCATGTTGTTGAGGGGATTACAAAGGTCTAATCAGAAGCATTATTTGATGATTCATGGACATTTTGAAGGCCATAGCAAAGTTACGGAGACTAAAAATTGGCCTATAATTTTCGATATAATTTTTTTCGCTTGATTTCAGTATTGGGCATACTTTTGTCTTCTCCATATATCGGGGAATATTGATTTTCTCAACACTGTTACGTCGAAAGCACGTACAGCTGCAGCGAAGTAGCATATCATAGCTCGCAGACAATATATCAATGAGCACAAGATATATTGAGGATATGCCGTCCTTCGGAGGGGACGTAAAGCCGTCGGTCTCGAGTCCATGGATGTTGGGCTCGTTGAAGATCCCTACCTATGGTTGGAATACTAGAGGGTTCGGCAAAATTTCCGGTTGGGGAAAGTGTGCTCACCGGCGTCGGTGATTGGCCTTGGTAGCGGAAATAGGCCGACGTTAAATAAAAAATAATAGAATAGAACTGTTACAAATTAGAGAAATTATCCGAGAAAATCTATCAGTATCAAACTTGGAATTTGGTCGTAACCCGCAGTCATTTTTTTGGGGGAGTATCTCAATATGAATTTTACATGCATTTCAGAAATAACTGATAAGAAAATATTGTCATTTATGATATCTTAGGGATTATCGTATTGGGTACTGCCGAGGCACATTCTATATGGATTTCGGCTTGTTCCCTTCTCACTTCGAATGAATCTAGTAAATTCTGTGCTTAATTTTTTTTTCCTACGACTAGAGTCACATATTGCACTCTGTACTCCCATGGAAAGTGACCTCCATTCTCTTAATCTTTCCGCACGGCTGTCAATAAGCTGTCAAACCGGTGAATTCTGTGAGATTTACAGGTGCAATTATTAATTGCATTTGAATCTCTTATCGGACTGGTGCTCGGAGAATGAGTTACATCTGAATGTTGATAAATGCAAAATTATGAGTTATTCCAGAAAAGTTTCTCCCATTATCTATGATTATAGAATCAATGACAGTATCCTAAGGCGTGTAAATGAATGCAAGGACTTAGGTGTTCTCTTTGATACCAAACTTACATTCAATTCACACATTGAAAAAATCAAAAATAATTCTAGAGGAGCTCTGGGTCTGCTTATCCGCAATTGTAAAGAATTTTCTAATCTCAGGGCTATTTCCTCTGTCTACTATTGTTTAGTACGCAGCAAGCTTGAATATTGTAGTGCAGTGTGGAACCCTAGTCACATAAAATACATTACAGCCATTGAATCGGTTCAGAAAAAATTTCTTAAATTTTTATACTTCGAGAAACACCATACCTATCCCCCATATCAATATGAATATGATCTACTACTGGAAGAATTTAACTTTGCTAGCCTGAGGAAACGTTTTCGTCAAGGACACACTTATCTTTTAGAATCGAAGTGCCAAATTCGCAGCATCGTTACTATAGTCCGATTTCATTTATGTGTAGAAGCCTCAACAATGTACCTTCCGTAGACATTTTTTTTCTAGTTTGGATCAATTCAGAAAGTAATTGTATATTCTTATTCCAAATTAACTTCTGCATACAAACTCTATTGATTTTCTCTTTTTTATTTCTTCTTTTACTCACTTGAATTCCCCCGTACATTTGTAATATAATTGAATTCAATACCACTTCTATCTAATGTAACCGTCACTCTCTTTCTTCACTTTTAGCTTATCTTCAATTTGTTATCACTGATATCATGCACTCCGAAGTTGATATTGTATTTTCTTCGACTTGTTATGATTATTATTATACTCTCCTGTTATTGGGCTCAGGCCTGTTGGATGTATTATGTCTAAATAAATAATTGCTCCTCCCTATTATTATTCATAAATAACCTGGACTGATAGGTAACAAATTATTCATAAAAAAATGAAGAAAAGAAAAAGAAGTTTTGTATACAGGGTGTAACTGAATAAGTGTAAAACATTTAAGGAGGTGATTCCTCATCGAAAAAAAAATAGGATCTTTCATATAAAGAAACTTCATTGGAGCATCCCCTACATACAGCCCCTGAAAGGGGGTACATAAAATTTGTATAACAATTTTTTTCACAAGCACTGAAGAAGTTACAATATTGAAATTAACCTGACGTTTTCTACTACCAAAAAGACACTTAGCCAGTGATTTATTTGGTTTACCCCATGGTTATGAGGGGTGGAAAACGCAACCCCTAAAATTTATTTCCAATGTAACTTTTTTCTTATTATTTGTTTACCATTCAAAAATTTATTTCCGATAGCCTGTTTCATTCTTAACAAAAAATGTCTCTTGGGTTTTTTGCCCAAAACAAACCAGTTCGCAGCAAAAAATTATTTTATGAACAACTACAGAGATACATCGTCATACTTAAATGCGAAAATACGAAACTAATCTATCTAGTAGGTCGCTATTAGCGATAGTGACAATTAAATTGGTATGACGCTGTCAGTTTGTATATTTTCGAAATTGAATTAATACTGATTGTGTGTTGTTGTTCTGTTTTTGATTTGTTACTTTGAATTTTATGTCCCCCCTTTAAGGGGCTGTATCTCAACAAGGGATGCTCCAATGAAGTCTCTTTATATGAAAGATCCTACCTTTTTTTCGATGAGGAATCACCTCCTTAAATGTTTTACACTTATTCAGTTACACCCTGTATTATATGTACTTCGTATTGTCACATTTCCAACTGAACGTAAATTATCGTTATTTCTTCATTTCACTGTAAAAGTTATTGCAATTCATGGGCACTTTTTATAGAAACAATATTCAAACATGGACCGACAAAAAAAAATGAGAATAGTCAGGCAACTCAATATACTAATAATGTATTCACAGTTCATACAACAATAATGTCCATTCAACAGTTATATCATAAATTATAAGTATTTATTACGAAATTCATTACATCGAAGCAACCCTTCTAGGGAGTTTCAGGTTGCTGTTAAGGTGAATTTATATTGTAGCGGTACACGATCTGTTATTCACATATTGTTTAATAAAATAGGTGTTTGTAGGTAAAATAGTGTACATTAATTGTGCGCCACAGTTATCCCAGGTACTTCCAAATACACTCATCCCTGACCACTCAATGTGAACCATACATGAAAGTCAAAAGGTAATTGTAATAAATATCTTCAAACAACTGAAACTGTTCACGTGTCTTACTTTTGTAAGCAGTTTAATCACGAAGGTGAAACAGGTGGCATATTGCAACTACTACTAACGCTGTATTCCAATAAAGGAATTTCGTTTTCGATTGGTTGCACTCTATGAAATCAATATAAACTGGGTAATTATCTTCTCGTGAACTTTGAAGTTCTCTTGGAGAATTAGGTACAGAGATTCTTGTGATGGGAAGATCTCTAGGAATGCACTATGAACGAACAACATTTTTCTGAAAGTGTCAAGGAAATCAATTAATAGAGGAGATATAAATTTTATTATCGAAACATTTTATATGTCATTGGCGATGCTGTCGGTAATAAATAAAACTTTTCGAACAATGTGTGGCCATCGCTAACTTGTCACAATAAATTTAGATTGGAATGAATGAACATGACATGCTTACAAAAAAGTGGTACTCAATAATTATATGTCATTCTTTTAGATTCTCAATATTTCTACATACGCCTGATTGTGTATATATATATATATATATATATATATATATATATATATATATATATATATATATTTGTGATGTATTCTCGACCGTACTTTATAAAATAGATTTGGAAGTTCTCAGGTATGAGGTCTGTTTACTAATAAAACTCATTTGTCACATTCTTTGTAGCTTTTCTCCTGATGAAGCTAATAAACATTAGCGAAATATTGGGATCAAGAAAAAAAAAAAAAGAGATCAAGAACAAATGAGTTTTATTAGTAAACAGACCGCATACCTGAGAACTTCCAAATCTAGTATATATATATATATATATATATATATATTTATATATTTATATATATATATATATATATATAAGTATAACTATATAGTAGGGTCTGCAGCGTTGTAAAAGAAGACTCTTTAAAGTTTTTCCAAGCTTTCGGAATGTTGTTTATTCCATCATCAGGGACTACAATATAAAATGCCATATAAAATGTAAAATTCAGAAATATAAGTACTTACATCTTTGTTGAGGATGTTAACATATATGTTATGTTTGAGAAATAAATTTCTTATTATCGTTTTCAATACAACAGGAAGACAATTTTAGTTTTAAGAACCACAACTGATCGAAAAAACAGATTGTGTACATAGATTCATGGAAACATAATTCTTTTTTTTTTTATTTCAAAATTTGAAATTTCAATTTGGCAAGTTTTGATGTTTAGAAAGACACTATTCATATGACATTTGACATTATTATTATGTGGTAAAGTTCGTTGATTAGAACTTTACCACATAATAATAATGTCAAATGTAATATGAATAGTGTCTTTCTAAATATCCAAACTTGCCAAAATGAAATTTCAATTTTTGAAATAAAAAAAAATGAATTATGTTTCCATGAATCTATGTACACAATCTGTTTTTTCGATCAGTTGTAGTTCTTAAAACTAAAATTGTCTTCCTGTTGTATTCAAAACGATAATAAGAAATTTATTTCTCAAACATAACATATATGTAAAAATCCTCAACAAAGATGTAAGTACTTATATTTCTGAATTTTACATTTTATATGACATTTTATATTGTAGTCCCTGATGATGGAATGGAAAACATTCCGAAAGTTTGGAAAAACTTTAAAGAGTCTTCTTTCACAACGCTGCAGACCCTACTATATAGTTATACTCTTAACTAGTCAGCGACTATTCCTCCTTTTTATATATATATATATATATATATATATATATATATATATATATATATATATATATATATATATATATATATATATATATATATATATATATATATATATATATATATATATATATATATAACACTATGAAGGTGAGAAGTTTATGAAGGAATATAAAGTGTGCAGGCTTAAGTCACTAAATGAGTAGCATATTAGAGAAATATATATATGGAAAAGGAAAAAACAAAGGGAAAAACATTTGAAATTACTCTGAGCCAATTTTCAATCGAACGAACCTTATTTTTGTTATTGTTGAAATGTATCGAAATCACAAATCATCAATAATGGTGGGACAATAGTGTTTTATTAGCCCAGGAATGTTTAAACGCGATATCAAGCGTTCAATTTTCTTACGCGAATAAAATGTATCTAAAACAGGCATGCAATTCAACGTTCTATCCATAATCACATTCTCTCAGTATCAGAATTGCCGGAATTTTTCATAAATGAATTATTTGACATTTTACTTTAACAGTGGTTGTCAGATACTCAAAAATCATGGAAATTGCGTATAAAAATATGGGGAAGTGTTGAATATTTGCTATTCATTTTATTTTCGATTGTTCACCTACTCCATTTGTAGAAATTTTTTGTAGTTGGTGAGAAAAACAAGAAAGTAGATCTGTTCCGATTTGTAGGTTTCTTTTTTCCACTATGAAAATAACGTGTTTTGATTATTCCAATAGTGGATGGAGGGGTACTTGTTATGCATGAAACTTCAATCTAGGTTGATTCTGGATAAGTGTCATATATTTCATTGTGGGAGAATTGTTCTCGCTAATTACTTATAAGTATTCTAATATATAGTGTACGATCTTCTTTACCACGTTTTGTGTTACGAACTGAAAACTTATAAACTAGCTTTCATAAAAGGAGTAAAATAAAAAAAAACATCAGAAACTCTGTAGATATATGTTATGTCAATTATATCTAACATATTTTATATGTTATATCAAACACATTTTCTTGATTCATCCATGGAAAGGAAGAAATGGTGTGAATCACATGATAAGCAGACATACATTACTTTTTATAGTTCAGTTTCCAAATCAGTCAGGAGAATAAACAATACTCAAAAATGAAAGTTAATCGGGTTAATAATTTATTTTCTATCCTATACGAGCTTGTTTGAGCTCACCCTCGAATTCCTTCAAAGTAGTATATTTAGCTCTAGAGCTAGTTAAGACAAGTTTACATGAAAAAGGGAATGAAATCTCAGAACATTGCAAACTAGATGAAAAAACTCTTTTTGATGTTTTAGATTTTATTTTTGATTCAAATAATTTCAATTTTCAAGGAAAATATTATAAACAAATTTTTGGAACTCCAATGGGTTCTAGTATTTCACCCATATTATCAAGTCACGTACTTGACCAATTGGTAGAAAATTCTTTAGCTGAACTGAGTTTCGAATTACCATTTATCAAAAGATATGTTGATGACTTGATTTTTTCTGTTCCTAGAAATGGAACAGATGAAATACTGAGAATATTTAACAGTTATGATCCGAACATACAATTCACAATGGAGGAAGAATCCAACAATTGTGTTCCATTTTTAGATATGACACTCATTAGAACAACAGAAAATACTATTATTAGCAGATGGTAAAGAAAATCAATTTGTAGTAATAGATTTATCAATTATTACTCTTATCATCCCACGAAAATGAAATTCAACATGATTGACAACATGAAACAGAGAGTAATTAGAGTTTCACATCCTTCTTTGAGATTAGAGTGTCTAAAAGAACTGAGAGATATTCTCATTGAAAATTCTTATCCACGACATTTGATTAACAAATTACTGTTTAATGAAAGGACTAATACACATCCGGAAATATCAAATATTCCTCATGAAAATCCAAACCAAATTGTGAAATACCGATATTTGCCGTATATTAGAGAACTAACACCAAAATCGATCAATGTCTTGAGAGATACCAATATCAAAGTAGCACAAAAAAACGTTAAGACCGTTAGTCAGTTTTTTTCGAAATTGAAAATCCCTTTCGAAACCACCCAAAATTATAATGTTGTTTATAAAATTCCTTGTAATGACTGTGATGAGGTATACATTGGTCAAACGTCTAGACTCCTGAAGGGCAGGATAATTTCACATGAAAGTGATTGTAAAAGAAATATAAATTCCTGTGCATTGGCACAACATGTCAATCAATTGGACCATAGAATGGGTTTTGATAATGTAAAAATACTTGAAATAGAGAATAACTTGTTCAAAAGAACGTTTTTAGAGATGTTACAAATTAATGAAGGGGGTAAGAGCTTGAATAAGAGAACTGATCTCAAAAATCTTAGTGAAATTTACACTTATATATTAAAATTGAACAGAGACAAGTCGAAACATTATAGTAATGCTAATACACCCAGTATAGATACTTGATATTCCCTTATCAAATTGAATATGACATATACTTCAAATTTTATCTTTACATTGTCTGTCCAACATTTCTACATCATTTTATATTCCGTTTTCGTGCTAATCTTTCTTATTTTACTCAAGTTATGTAAGTAGATTCAATCGTTTTTCTTTATTTATTGTATTCTCTTTTTGTAGTTGTCCTGAGGAAGGAAATAAATATTTTCCGAAAGCTTGACAAAATGGCAAAGAGTTTACTTTAAGACCAGTACAAGACTGCAACTCGTTCTTCTGTCGACGTTTCGGCTCCCACTTCGAGGCCATTCTCAAGCCTTCTTCGTGCCTTGGTGCCGAGGCCTAAGTCTCCTTAACCCCCAAAGTGACAACCCTTGACAAAGTGAAGACTGTGGTATTGTTGATAGAGGGATGGTATTTATGGCTGTATGAAAATCCGACGTTGATGAAACTGTCGGACCCCATGTACGTCTGTTTCGAAAAGGATTATATAAGGGATTTGTTCGATGAGATAGTAAGGGTTTCCAGGAATTGGGAAGCCTTTGTGAGTCGTCTCGTTTGTTGAGGCATTGAGGGCGTTTTTCGATTTCTATTGCTTCACGAATTATTCTGGAGTGAAGTGTCTTTGCAGTGGCAATGGTCTTCGTCTTGTTGAAGCAAATTTTGTGTCCGGTTTCGTGGTGATGTTTGAAGAGAGTCGAGGTCATGTCCGAATTACGTACTGCTAGCTCGTGCTCGCAGGACCTGTTTGATACTCGTCGGTTTGTCTCTCCTATGTATATATTTGATTGTTTGCTGTGAAAACTGTCTTGATGTCGTGTTTTGTCAGAATTCGACTCATTTTATCAGTGACTCCCCGAATGAAAGGAAGGAAAGCTTTCGGGCGTTCAGCCAGGTCTCCCGGTGCTGAGTGAGTGGGAGCCGAAACGTCGACAGAAGAACGATTCCAGATGCAGTTCAACCGGTCATCATATGAAAAAAGACTAGCAATGGGAAGCATGATCGAGAATAATTCGGGCATTCACTACTCGAGCCCGTTCATTAGAGTCATCAGAATCGAATGAAGAAGACCGAAACTGGTAATTATTATCAAAATGAAAACAGAAAGACTCAAGATTCGTTCTCCAAGTAGCAGTACAACGCGTGCTGAGTACCAGCTACTAATAATTGAATTCAAGCTTCCACATTATAATTCTTCGATTGCCTTGGCATTATCAATTTCTAGTATTGTTGTCGGTCGAGTATCGCCATTCATCGCTCCGACCTGACCTCATAGAGTGGAATAATAATGGAAAGTATGATTGTATGCTAACCTAGTTTTGTCACTGGGATATTGCGAGTGGTCAAGGATTACAGCAATGAAATCCTACATCTGTAAATTCATAAATATACTCAGTTGGCTAATGACATATCTAATTTCATACCGATTACTTCCAAAGAAGGCCACCTGTAAAATATACGAAATGCTCCATCGAAGATAAAGTTGCAGAAAAGGATTCGAATTGTACAGGGCGGTATATAGTATAATCCTGATCAAATATTCGGAATTTTCTTGAGAATTTTTTTATCAAAATTAAATTATTTTTCATTTAAACATAACATCAACACAAATACATAATCAGAATATGAATAGAATTTTTTTTTCATATACAGATACAGGATAAAACCTCTCTCGGTTAGGACATCCAAAGTTCAGCTGTTCTATTGAGAAAAGATCCCTGAGCAAGAGAGGTTCGACAGGTCTCCAAGCCCACAACAAAGGGGTGGGATTTATTATTTTTGTATCTAATGAATAAATGTTCCTCCAATGATGTCCAATGAATTTATTGGCTCAAATTACTATCACAAAATACCTCAATGATTTGTAGTTTACAAGTATTCATCATTAGTAGGAAGTTTGTAAAATTATTATGGTAAGGGGATAGGTCTGAGAAAGTTGACCATGATCATTCGATTGTACTAATAACATCTTACAATTGCCTCTTTGGTGATTTATTTTCATACCTGCTGAATTTATTTATGTTGGAGAAGGTGGTCCTACTGAGCAGCTCAATATGTTTGTTATCAAATTTTTGTATATCGGATTATCTAACACTGAGAGTGAAACACACTGTAAATTGACCTATTTCCTAGTTTACAAACTAGCTGTTCTCAAGAGTTCATCTATAAAAAAAACAATTTTTTATATAGGAGTAGAAGTTATTCAATTTGGATTAAATATTTAGGATGAAAATTTACTCATTTGTTCATTTTGCCTTGAAAAATATCAAACACTTCATTTTGAAATTTACAGTTAATTCTGATACTCATAACTATGGTACTAGACAAACTAATGGGCTCATTTTGATCAAAGTCAAAACAGAAGTATCGAAGAAATTCGTTTTTCATAATGGTGTCAAAATATACAACAATTTAACTCATCATTCGAAAAGAGCTTGAAATCTTGTCAAATTCAAACGATATTTCGAAGATTATTTCTTAACTGAAAAGAAAGACATTTGATGTTTGTGTCTGTTTTCATTTTCTACTACTACAAAGCTTTTGGAAAAAATAAATTTGTCAGTAATGATTAATATTCATAACTATTTGAACTGCTCTATCTGTTTTTCTATTCATTATAGTATGTCCCTATTAGAAACATTTATGTTTCATGGGATGAATGATGATGATAATCTTATCATATGTCCTTCAGTTATGCGCTTTGCTATAAAGCTCATTTGCATCTCACACCTTACTCATAAATTTTAGTGTTCTACAGGGGGTTAGATTATATTCCTACACCGTTTGAACTTTTCACAACGTGTTTGCTAGTAGCTAGTAGCGTTGAATACCCAACAACCAGTTTTTTTCGGAGTTTCCATAACTATTCGTGGAAACGAAATCCATAAGGAAAGAGATGCAGATGTTGTTTTGTTGATATTCACACGTTAAAAGGTAGGGTCTCCTTAATTATTTGCTCGCACATGACTTCTGAGTGTTCATATTAGGGCGTCAGAAGAAATTTCCGTGACAACTTGGATTGGATGAGCTGTACAGAGTGAGCCAAATTTGGTAACGATGATAGATATATCGATATGCGGTTTTCACCGTTGAGTTTGACCCTCAGACACAGCTATCAGTTTCCATCTATCTAGTTTGAAAATAAGAGTTTCCCTTAAAAACTGTCCAATTTGGTCCACTCCGTATATGTGTGATTATGCTGTAAACAATTCAGCTTCCTGTCACTATAACCTCAACGTACTCTCCAATCACAGCGGTATTACTACATTACATGGCTCACTGCCGAAATCCTTATAGAAGAACCTCGCACAAGTTCAATGATGCCCTGGTGTCTCCCCAAAATCTTTTTCATGTAGCGAGACGTATATTCCATTTCATGAACAGTTAGACGCTTGTCACACATCGGAGATAGTTTTAAATTTTATACGGAGCAGATTTTTTTTAGTGTATCTTTGTTGTTACTGTTATTTTGCATATTTTTGAGGAAAAAATGTTACGCTCAAGCTTTCATAAACCCTTTATAGCGTGACCAATTTTATTCTGTAATAAATCATCATTTTGTAGACTAGATGATGTGTTGATAGATGGATCGATTGCTGTTCAATCTATTGATTAATTGATCAACTAATTTGTTGACGGGTTGTTTAACGGGTTCAAACGGACTAGTTCATAACAGAAGTTTACACCTCATTACGATGAGATAACACAAGAGAACTATTTAATTTTCGACACTGAGGAACTACGCACCTATTGAAATCGTAGGGATTGAATTGTAAAAATTTTGCAGGAAAGGTGGAGAATATGGATTATGTATCGATATTTCAAGGAACTGATTTTTGACTTCATCTTCTCTGTACAGCCAAGGATTCGTTCCTTCAAACTTCCTTCTCCAAACAAAAATATTCATGTTTCCAAATAAATCGATATATTTTCTGCGATTCAAAATACTAGGAAACATTACAAAAGTAATAGCGTTTTCGATCGGGATATTTTCTGAGATTCTCTTAATATTTTTGCTAAAGGGGCCTATCAAATGTCAGGGTTCAATCTTCGCCTAGGACAAGAGATGCACTTCCACCAAACCACAAAGCATTTGCCAAAATACAATTGTATCCATATTGAATATTGACTAAATGTTAGTGAATCTTCAGAAAATTGATGAACAAGGAAATAAAATGAAATGTTAAAGTCATGAGCTGTGAACAAGCTGTGAAACTTGATTAGCAGGTATCCCAAAACATTATTCCAATATTGGTTCAATATTACGGTAATATTGACCTTATATTGTAGATATAATATTGGTCACAAAAAATGTGAACATACGGCGATATTAGATCAATATTCGAAAACAATGTAATGATATATCGTTCTGACATTGTTAATGATATATCTAAAAAAAAAGGATATTCGATTGATGTCACTGAAGAATTGACCAAAAAGTCAACTTGAAATTTTCACTCAGTTACTGACCAAATACTAACCTGGAAAAACTCTAGCTGCTGCGGGCTGGAACTCACGACCTTCACTAAATATTATTATAATATTATAATATTACTACTGTTTTCAGGAAGAGAAGTTACGTGATGAGGAAGAATTATCAAATCATTGCACTGTCTTGTGGACGCTGAGCTGATGTTGTAGAGAGCTAGATTTTTGTGAACAAAGCATAGGGCTTCCATAATATAAAGTGATAGTAGAGTCAAAATTTCCAGTTCAATGAAATATTCTTTGCATGAATCCATACGATCGAGTCCGACAATTATTCGCAAAGCCCTTTTTTGGAGTACAAATACTGATTGCCGTTTCACAGATTTTCTCCAGAAAATTATACCATAAGATAAATGAGTTATGTTCGTGACAACATTAGATGTTAGTTGGTAATAATGAAAATATATTTGAAAAAACACTGAAGGATCACTGTCTTATGTGATGGCGGTTTGGAATATAAACTTGCTGTGCAAAAAGTTCTGGGCGTAATTTTCGGGTATTGAAATTCACATGACGATATTTCAATTTTTCCAATTTTTTCTAGGAATAATTCATCATGAATATTACGTTACCAATATTGATATATGTTTCAATACACTAGGTGATCAAAATCCCGATACCCCTTTCAGATTGTGATTCGAAAATGACTATTTGAATATTTCCATTTTACTATAAAAACAATATTCAAGCAATATCAGGATCCGCATATCTATATTGCAGTATGGCAACCAATGTGATAATACATTATTTCAATCTACGCTCCCAAACAATATCAAATATACAGTACGATGCAAATGTATGGAATAAATTCGATTTTTACAGAATGAGCGTAGACCTTTTGAATGGGGTGCCACATGACCCCTGTTTGCATTTAAAAAAATTGTCGATTAAGTCATTACGCCAACACCGGTGACGAAACGTCTTTCATATGAATATCATGAGATGGGCCGTCAAAAATTAAAGTTGACCTGTTTTTGGATTTCTTCCGAAAGACGCTCATTTTGTAAATATCGAATTTATTCCATACATTTGCATCGTACTGTATATTGGATTCCGATGTTGAAAATTGGGTATATACGAAATATGCAGACAATATTGAAATATCTATGTTGTTAAACTGATATCATTCATTATCACCTGTTATGGTGATTCTGATATTGGTAATAAGTTATCAAACCCATATATTATCAAGATTGAACCTTACACAATGCAGTTGTGCAGTTTGATATTTGACATATGTCAAAGCAGATTCCTTCAACTTTCGGCATTTCATTTTACTGTGTGATCTCCATTGGCAGTGAGGATGTGTTCTGATAATTTAGAACTACCAATCTGTCTTTTCTTGATGTATATCTTGTGTTCACTCTTTCGCACTTCCAATGGTCTGGATTTTCCTGATTATTATGCAATTTTCAATTCATTTTTCATTGAGAACGGCATACCGCGAATAAATTTCGTTATAGAGCCAGATCATCAAATATGATGATCAACAACTGAACAGATCAGTGTGCTTGGGGGCGTTATCAGATGATCCAAGCTCAGGTGCTGAGGAAAATGAATATGCTTGAAACTTGCTGACGTAACTTAAATCAGTAGTCTATTGTGAGAGCTAGATTTTAACTAGTATCTTTCATTAATAACTCTACTTCATCGATATGAATCTGAATATAAGCTGAGTAACCCCTTCTAGGAGAAAGTTTCCACAGTTATTTGTGATTTCTAGTGCAGCAATATTCGTCAGATAATGAAACCTTTTTCGCAATTGTTTTGTCTGAATGGAACACAGAAGTGATCTGAGAGCACTTCCAGAGTTGAAATTGTTGAACTCTTCGGTTTCGAGATTCTCCGAGACTTATTGCAGATTCAAGAAAATATCATTACCGACCTTCATGATCCTGCAAATGAGTTCGAATCAAATAGCAAGAAATTTCGACCGAAGATTAATTGAGGATTGGATTTGAATTAATGTTTATCAATTACTATCCTATTTTTACCTGAGAGTATGGAACAACTGATATGTAAAACAAAGTATATACCTTTTTCTTTATATTGAGGTGCACTTTCTGATTGTTTAAGCACTGAGTGAGATTGTTTACAAACTACTGGGTAGTTTTGCTTCATTGTGTAGAGAAAGAGTGCAGAACGGTTCATCAAGAACTCGAAATCTAAGGTAGGTATTCTTAAAACTAGTTGGACCACGATTATCCTACTGTAACTCTTTCAAGACAAGAAAAAACATCATTTTTTCCTCTTGAGAATGAAAGCAATCATTTCCTGAGGTATCAAGTTAAATTAGACTCCACTCACCACTCGTTTCCCCGAACCAGCATCCAACATATCAAATTTGACATATGATCCTGTTAAAACCCTGGCAAATATACTGTGATGGATATACATTCCGGTCGCCATAATAATCCTTCTGTAGCAGCTTAAACGAGTTTGTATTTAGCGCATGCTACTCTATAAAGGGGGTGTAATATTGGCCTTCAATAGGGGAATATTCATCATTGAATGGGCATTTTTTATGGGCGGTGGGAATCACCCTTCACTCGTTCTTGGGAATGAATCAATACTGGGAACAATATTTTCATTGACGTGGTCACAATGCAATCCATGTTGTTGGGAAACGTGTAGTTTTCAATATTCCTTTAATATCTGCGTATGCTTAGCATCAAAGTACCCAGACACCTCACATTCCTGACGAATTAGATAAATATGTTATACTATGTTGATGGAAAATAGAAAATGAAAGAATATGCAACATACCACGTGAGAAAAAAATTGACTCAGTTCATTCAACCTAACTTCCTTATAATAATTGAAACTGACAAATTGAAATTGTTGTCGGAAATGAAAAAGTAAAAAAACATGAGAGATTGTGAGAGAAAATAGTGGAAATCATTATTCTTGTGGATAGAAAATAAATTTTTTTTGACTTGGAAAAGAAGAAGCCGAAAATCATTTTTTCGAAAAAAAACTTCATTTATGTATATATCAGTTTCAGAAAACAGAATTCGAGATGTTGAGTTGTTCTATGTATGACCCTCCAAAGATTTCGACTATTTATGTCTTTCACAACCTTCTTCTCAATTTTTGGTACCACGGTATCCGAGGTTCACCGCACATTCAGTGTTGTTTAGATTCAGTACCTGAATGACCGAGCTTCGCTGTTTTTTTTTTTTGGTAAATCTTGTTTTTTTGAAAATTGTGTTTAGGTATAAAATACACACTCATGAAATATGAATAATACTTTTGGATCTTACCGACATAGTAATGAAAAAATGAAAAGGTTATTTGAATGGAAAGTGCGACGCTTCTCGATAATAAAACTCAGCTAGGTCGATTCAACATTTCTTGAACAATGCATGAAACTGTGAAATCAATCTTACTTGTTTCAATGGGAATCGAATGTAGAGCAACATTGATTTCATGAGACTATTTCCTTTTAGACACAACATGGGAAACCCCTAGGTGCTCAGGAAATTCTTCTTTCGAATTTGCAATAATGAAGATGAAACAGTTCATGATTTCAATCAGTGTTATGAAAAGATGAAAAAAATTTCATCCGAGATATTTTTTCATTTTCTGGAATGACCTATTACGATACATGTTCTATGATGAAATTATATTGAAACTTTATGGACATTTTCTCAACAATTTCTCATTTTTTATTCATCGTAGCATTTCTGTCTTTTGAATTTTCACTCGGAAACCAAAGCATAAAATAAATCGATAATGTGATGTACCTCCAGTGTTTTATTTTCATCTCCCAATGCATCTCATCCACGTGAATTTCGCAGGTTGATGATTTCGAAATTTCTCTGTGTCAATATATTTTCGATTTGAACGAAAAATTTCATAGCCCTTTTTCACTTCATGTTCTCAATTTTTTCAATGCGAAAAAAGTGAACTGATTATATATGAAAACGTTTGAGAAATGACATACCTTGAGTATTCTAATACGGCATTGAAAGTCGAATCATAAACATTGTGAAGAATTTCTTCGTAGTTTTTTAGGTTTTCAACCTACCACAGTCTGAAACAATATGGTATGGTTATATTTCAAACTGGTAGGAGAAAAACGTAATATCGATCAAAAAACACCATAAATTTTAAAGAGATTGAATATGCTGTTGTAAACGGAAAAAGTGAAGCTTTATTTTGTACCTACTTATATAGGGACAGATAACCGATATGGAGACAACCTTTATGGCAGTCTCCACACCACACCCACATTTCATTCTCCAAATTGCATAAGCCATTTTTTTAAACGTGACAAATGCAAAACTGTGATATTATTCTCAATTAAATTTTAACGGCCACCTATCCTGTCTAGTCGAAAAAACTATTTACTTTTGATGTCTGAGGATAACACTGGAAATCAACAAAGGTGATGATGAATTAAATTTTATGATAAGAAAGTATCAACACTGTACAGTGTCATCCACATTACATATTTGACCTTTGAAGAAAAAATTCCACAGTCTCGCTATATTTGGACACCCTATATATTAGAAATTCATGCCGATGAAGATTACGCCGCTTTACCTAAGCACTGGTTCGTTTTGGTTCAGCAAAGAGGCGTGATTGTATTGAAGACTTATACGATTAAATCAAGGCAATGAAAAACTTAATTTATGTCAAGCCTTTCTTCGCTATCTTTGAAGCCTGTAATCAGCGGGTAGACAGACATTATCAGCGTGTTCATTAGTTCAATCCAATTAGTCAATTTTATCTTCACCCAATAACACCGTATCCTGTTATGATGATAATTGAGATTCGATAAGTGGAAGTGAGAAGAAAACAACACTGATATTCACGTGGAAGTGTCACAGGGGGGCCAAGCAGGGCCGTCGATACGGAGGGGTTTGGGGGATCTTTGACTCCCAATAATTGTCAAATGATTGAGAGTTGGTAATTTGTGGTATAAAAATAATCAGGAATTCAATTGCTATATATAAAACGTTTGTTATCGATGTTTTCATATTTTTATCTGTACATATGCGAGTCGGTTTGCAGTTTTGTGAGTTCAGGTTGATACTTTCCATTAGATCCTTGAGCAATGTTTTCTCGAGTGATTGTTCCATAGTCTATATTGAAGTCTCCACAAAAAATTATGAAATTGTAATGAAATACTCCCTCGTGGAAAATTACGTTATTTTCGAAATATTTGGAAGAGGTATAATAGTGTCATGTGGGAATTTGCTGCTAGATTCCATCTGAGGTGTAACCTAAAAACTCGCCCACCTCTCTGGAACACTACAAAAAGTCGACGATCCTCTGTAATATTGTCGATGATATCACCTTCAACAATATCATCCCAGTTTTTCATTCATTCCATTGCTGGGTATAAAAGTGAGCGCTCGTGGGAATTGTCAGAAAGGCTAGACATAGCATGACTACCTAGACTTGTTTCGACAGCTAAGCGATGCTGAAGGCCTTGAGGAACATATTCATGACTTTCACATTGATGAAGGATACCAAGGCCGTAGAGGCAGATCTGGTAGAGGAATACCTCCCCAGTATTTCCTCAATACCCGGGTGGAAAAACACTGAGAGGACATCACTCGGTAAAAGTTGTGATTATTCGTTTATATGGTCTCGGTAATGTAGTGGTTAGCATATCTGCCTATCAAACGGAGGGCCGGGGTTCGAATCCTCGCCGGGCCACCGTGCTGTGTAATCGCACGTTAAGAGGTAAGGCCTCGTTGATCCATTGCTGGTACAAGTTTCGACTTCTGAGGGTTGACGTTCGTCAGCTGGTTAACGAAACGAACAAATTTAGAACAACAATATTCATCAACAAAGGTTCTGTAGGACTGCTATTACATTGTAGGGTGTTAAACGCTCGACTCCAGCTTCGCTTATTTTGACTGGAGTAAGACAGATATACTGGGAGGTATTCCTCCACCAGATCTGCCACTGCCGCCTTGGTATCCTTTGTCAGTGTATAGCTAATTCTGGATTCATGATAAAGATTTATGTAATCAAAGTAAGCAATAAATTGTATGTACCAAGGTCATTACTGAATGTTTAATTTTTTAGAAAGTCCTCGGCCATGCAATGACCATGAAAATACTTGAGTTTTGTGAGCATTGAATTATAAAAAATTATGAGAAACTTATTCTGAAATCATCGTTCAAGTGCTCTTTATAACGTCCACACTTCCAGTGCTCATTCATTGAGTTTTGGTTCCATGTGATGATTTGGTAGGGCTTCGCGAGACCAAGATACATTCTTGGTCTTGTCTTGATATTGATACAAGGGTAAGACCGAGATCAAGACCAAGGTTTAATGAATCTTCTCAAGACCAAGACTTGAATTTCGAGTCCAGGATTGAGACCAAGAGTATCTCCCAAGAGTCTTGATCTTGGTCTCGAAATGAAAATAATGAACTCACATTTACTCAATATCAAGTGAAGTCTGATGGAAAATATTATTGCAATTTATTTCAGTTACTTATTTTTCATATGGTAGGTGTTCGAATTTTATTCAGTAAAAATCGGAAATACATTTTTCAAATTCTGTGTTGCAGTTTTACTGTTCACAACGGATAGGTTTGTGTTGTGGAGTCTTAGTGGTCGATACCTCCTACTATTGAAGAACGAAAAAAAACAGTAGTTGTTTGGTTTAAACTTGGAATTTTTGGAATAATTGTCTCGATACTGCGTTATTATCACTTCTAGCTGAACTTGGCAACGATTTTTTATCTCAAATAAATCATTCTCTGTATCAATACCTATTTCAATTTTGATTTTGATATATCATTTATATCTAGCAGCGTCATCAACTCACACTCTATATGGGTTTTATTTATAATTGAAAATACCACATAGGAACTAGATAACATATTTATTCATTGAAAAACGTATATATATAGATTAGTATAGTATTTTTCACAGTAAATGGTATTGGCTTATTAACTGCAATAAACTACCCGATTTAATCCCATTGTGTAGAAAATCATCTGGTGAAAGATGCAAATGTGCTACAGGGTCGAACTTAAGAAATTTGAATTTTGCATAATGTAGGAGATATACAAGTAATTTATTTGAATGTTACAATTATATTCTATATTTAGTTCAGTGTCGCTATCGTCTAGACTTTTTGTGACACCGGAATATTTACGCTTTTTTCTTGATTCCATGGAATTTTCAACAATTCGTCTAACTGAAGCAAGAGGCACCTTCGTCAAATTACTGGTTACTCTTGCTGCAGCACCCGCGTTATATCCTTCCTGAAGTTAGGATCTATACACATTTTTTAAAATGATTTTCGCGTCACAAGATAAGTGATTCTTCTTGAACGAACCACTGGAGGAACCAGTATTACTTTTTATCCACGGACGCCACATACTGCCTATTCTGTACGTTGTGGTATAAAATCTTTGCTATTAATGTCTGTAATAACAAATAAATGTTATAAAATTATTGCACGCCGTAACACAAGTGAACACTTCCAATGAAATACAAAGACTAAAATGAACGAGAAGTGTAAGCTGTAATCCTCTACAATCCCTCTCTGAGAAACAAAATAACCTGAGTCCGGTCCTTTTACATTAATGATGTGCATCTCGGATTTTACAACTTAAGGGTCTAATTGGTTTTATTATAATCCTTCAGTCAATACCATTTATTGTGAAAACTACTATATGAGTTGCACCGTTGCACCCACCAGAGTTCGATACTCATAAAAATTATTAGTAATTAGGATTGTTATGTAATTTAATGTATTGCAATTTCCTAGGGATTCCTGCATCTCACCGCTCATCACACAATAGTCCATTGTGAAATGGTCAATAAAATTCTAACTAAGATTCCGACCCTTTTGAACCTTTTTTCTAACATGTCACCCTGTGCGCTGTGTGGGTCTAATTGAATCTTCATTTGGGATTTCTCAATGATGATATTCTGTTGGTGAAATGAGAAATGTATTTCGCTTACCCGTACGAATAGACAATTGTTAAAGAGTGAGAAATATGAAACAACTATTATATGTAGATAAAGTGTTGGACAATTGAATTATTGATGAAAATTTCTAGACGCATTTTGATCCATGACTAAGATTATCAAGACCAAGACTGAGCCAGTGTCGTCTTGGTCTTGAAACACCAAGACCAATACCAGGACCAAGACTACGTTTATTTTAAGGGACCAGGACCAAGATTGATCAGTCTTGGTCTTGGTCTTGTGAAGCCCTATGATTTGGAACTTCTGCGAGAAGAACTGTCACGAAAAGTACTGTAATTCAAAATATTTTCCTATAACGGGGTATGTAAAGGAAATATCTCGTTCAATATTGATGATGATCTTCAGCTTGTGATCCAAAATAACGTCGCTCTTCTTGTCGCAAAACTCATGGAGTACAGTCTAGACTCTCATCTCGACTTCAAATGAACGTTGAGCCAAACTCATTGTATCGATCTGCCTTTGTATTATGAACACACCGCGGCAGCAAATATATCCTCGTCCAATTTGCATTTCAGTCGAATGAACGAGCAGTCAGAACAATTAAGAAGCGTCCTTTCGCAAGTCGATTCCTCGGCTCGCCCTTGCGTCGCCCTCGTAGGCGATCTTCTGCGATCGTCGTCTAATTTTACACAAGGAGGAAGCTGTTTCAGACTATTAGAATGGTCAGGGCCGGCTCGAGGTGATTCGATCGGTCCGTGTGACCCTGCCATGTCACGAATAGTGATTATTCCCTTTTCACGCTACCAGACATCGTTTTTGAAAACATATCATTTGTGTGCTTTGTTGAAGAGTTTCTTGTCTGATAGGTCTCTGTATGTGGTTGTTCATGGAGTATCATCTAATAATCTCTCAATAAATGCAGTTGTGTGCTTTGTTGAGAAGTTTCTTGTCTGATAGGTCTCTGTATGTGGTTGTTCATGGAGTATCATCTGATATTCTCCCAATAAATGCAGGTGTTCCACAGGGCTCAGTTCTGGCGCCCACTTTGTTTCTGCTTCATATCAATGATTTGCTCGAGAAAACATCTTGTTCAGTACATAGTTTTGCGGACGACAGTACTCTTCATACCAGTTTCTTTTCCAGAGTCCCCATACCAGCTCAAGAAAAAATAATCAAAGAAACATTCACGTCAATAAAATTAACGACGACTTGGCAAAAATAATAGAATGGGATAACATCAACTTGGTGAACTTTAATGCGACGTAAACCCAGGCATATCCTTCTCAAGAAAAGCCGATCTATCATCATCTAGTATTCAGATGTCAGGAGTGACTATTCCTACGAAGTCAAGTATCTCGATTCTAGGAATTACGATCAGTGATAATCTCTCATGGGAAAACCATGTGAGATCGATTGCTGTAGGTGCTTCCCAGAAAATTGGATTTCTATTTCGTGCGAAGAAACACTTCACTTCTCGTCAGCTTCTAATGATCTACAAGGCTCAGATACGAGCTGTCTCAGAATACAGTTCTCATGTGTGGAGTTCAGCACCAAAACATTCATTGAGGCTTCACGATTCTATTCAGAGAAAGGCAATTCGTCTTGTTGGTGATTTTTCGCTCACAGACTCACTCACTTCATTGGAATATCGTAAAAGGGCCGGAGACTTGTCGCTCTTCCATAGATATTTTCACGTTCGGTGCTCTTCTGAATTGTTATCAATCGTTCCACCCTTGACAATATCTGACTCGAAGAGTACAGAATTCCCAGCCCTTTGTTGTGAATAAGGAGACCTGTCGAATCTCTCTTGCTCAGGGAGATTTTTCCAATAGAACAGCTGAGGTTTCGAACTCCTTGCCAAGAGAGGTTTTCCCGAGGCTTACAAACTCCAAAAATTCAAAGTGAATGTTAATTCGTATTTCCTGTCCCTTGATTTACGCTGTGTTCTTTGAACATTACAGGGTTTCCTTTCGTATGAATCTGCATATAAAAAAAAAGCTGAATAATATTTTTTTTGGTACCTGAGTACTTCAAACTTAGAATTCATATAATCCTTGCAATCCTTTGATTATTTGAAAAACCCTCAACTTGTTAGAGATTTCCTGACTAAACTTCCTGATATTCTCAGCTTGAGGTGGAGGGAAGTAGTGATGGAAAAAGGTGGTGAAGTTTCATTGGAAGATTTCTGCGAGTGGCTTAGTAGTGTAGCTTCGGCTGCTTCCCATGTAAGTTTTCCAAAGAAAGTTCATTGTCTTGACACCAACAGATATGAAAAAATATATACTTTTCACAGAAAAAACGGAACCATTTTGAATACAAAAAATATATCCAGAAAACCATCTTGTTTTTATTGTGACAAAGAGCATAATGATGATGAATGTCCTAAAATGAAATCTGATGACATAGAAACAAGATGGAAAGTGATAACGGAGAAAAAATTATGTTTCAATTGTTTGAAAAAAGGTCGCCAAAAATTGCAAAAGGCGACAAGAGTGCAAAATTGATGGTTGTAAATTCTACCATCACCCTCTCTTGCATAAATCATTGTGCAATGATGAATTGGATAAGCTGTACAAAAAATGCATGTTTTCAGGACGAGTATGTTGATAATGAGATTTTTATAAATCCACGTTGGGTCAATTGAAATTACAACTCAGTGTACTGTTATTTTTTGAATCCTCCAATAGTATTCCGGAATTTCGTCTTGGTACTACACAGTTCCAATTGGATAACTCAAAAATAATTTCCGGTTCATTTTGCAAATATATTTTGTGTCTAGAAATTTTATAATTCCAACTATCGATGTCTTATTATGAAAACCTCGCACAAAATATAAGATTTACAGGAGTCACAAAAATCAGATTTCATGTACTATCTTCCATTGAAAGATTTAACTTTTTTTTAAATTTTTTCGATTTAAATTTATTATGATCATCATTTTTGTCAAAAAAAAGAAAATACGAGATATTCATGCTGAGCCTATGAGTCTCTAAATTTCATAATTTTGTTTCGACAATTGATTTCGAATATCCCCACTCCATATATTTTCCAATCTATTTTTGGGATTGCCTAGGAGTTGTGAATTTTGAGTAGTTCAATATGCATCTTTCATATTCACTTATTTCAAAATCTGTTCGATCATTGAGGATTTGTCCGTTCCCGTAGTGTACTGAGGTTTATATCGAATTACTATGAACCTTCCAATAATTTCAAATATTCTTCAGAATACAAGAGGATTGAAACGGATTTTCGAAAAATAAATGTGACAGTTGAATTTAGAACTCCTAATAGATTACAACTCCTTGGCAATCCAAAAGATAAACTAGAGAAAACTAGTGACCAACCACTTTCACCAATAATACAAAATATATTAAAAGACATCAAACTAATGAAACAATTCAATAAACATTTGTACGAACTCTCTGAATAACTGAGATCTCATATAAAATATAACCGAAAAAAAAGCATAGGAGAATTTTCAAATGTATCACGGCTTTGGTCAAAATACCTGGAATTTTGGTTTATTTCGTATAAAGAAGTTTTCATTTCTATCGAAAATGTCTGTAAATGAATTATCTGAGCTAGTCACACAAAACTTCAAATCATTCGAAACAAAATTCATTCTGGGTCCATACATACTGAAAGTGAGTTGTGATTTGTTATATGAGATAATTTTTTTCTTATCATTACTGAAAGATCATGATTCCAATCAGTACATCTATTTAGTGTCGGTTTTTCATTCTGATGTTGAAGAGCTCAGAACCAGTTTCATATATAAATACCTGCCCAATTGAATAGATGACCGGAAATTTGTCTGTGGAATGACCATGAAACCACCATACTATGGGAAACTGGCCTCTAACTGTCAGGTGTTTTGAAAGCGTATCAAGTGTTTGATCACTTGTGCTTGGCAAGATTTCTTGTGAGTGATATTGGTTCAGGCTTCCATATATCATAAACTCTAAAACCTATTACAAAAAACTGATTAGATGAAAAAAAAGTGCCAATAAAACCGGTATCGAATGTCTAGCTAAAGAACTTTTACTTTTAAAAACCGGTCCGAACTTCCGAAATGATTGAATTGATTTTGAAATAATCATAATATTACAAAATCATCGAATTATTCAAGAATATGCAAGAATATTAATGATATTTTTCCGTATCATTTGTTCGACTGATCAGATTTCGACAATATATGTTTACACCTTCAGGTTTCACTCGTCGGAGCGACAATGGAAAAAGAATTGAAAGACGGTTACGATCTTGAAGTCTCTCCGGAATTACCATCAAAAATTTTCAAAAGTGTTTTTCATCTTCGTATACCTTTCTATTCAGTTTCGGTTTCTGACTAGAAAATCCTTCACTCGGGCGTTTCAAACTCTCCTAGAAACAGACCTGTAAGTTCGAAGTATTATTAGACGGTTTATTTATTAGTTTATTACCATCTCTTTACCGAGAAGGGGATACATTTTTAGAAATAATTTAAAATAACTCGTCGATCGGCAACAGTCTCCTTACAAAGGAATTTCTGGAAATCCACAAATTTCTCGGGGGTTATTCATTTGTCTCGTTATAATGCCTCTTGGAAAACCAGACACAAAGCTTGGAATTTGAGACGAGTAACGTTCCTACTTTTCTGAAGGGATATAATTTTGTTTCGTGAAGTTTCAGTGATGTTGACGTTATATTACTGTTAATAGTCTTGAAAAAAGCCAGTCACCAGTCTTTCTCATTATTTCTCCAACTTCTCAATATATCTTGAAAATATTTCATTTACTGTTTATACGAAATATTTGGAATATGTTTCTTTATTTTTTTATATCAGCTTATTTTACTGAAATTGATGAAATCACGATGGTTTGGATACTTCAAGAACAAATGAAAGTGTCTAATTCAAATACAAGAAAGTCATGTGTTGTGCCAAAATGTCAAAGCACAATCAACAATGTTGCGGAAAATTTGTTTTTTGTGGTTCCGATGGATGGAGCAACAAAAACACTATGTTTGTAAAATAGTGGGCATCCATAAGTGTTTCTTTTTAAGGTAGATTATCTGAGTGCCCTGTTTCAAGTTATTCATCCATGCTATTGAATATCAAATATTCAAGTAACAGTAGTACAATGCAACAACGGAACAAAACAATAATGACAAAAAGTTAAAGGCATTCCGAGTGATATAGTCGGATTTTTCAGAGCATGTCTCACGGGGAGTTACATTCAGTGGAGGGAAAACTTCTATGAGCAATCAGATGGCGTAACGATGGGAAGTCCACTTAGCCTAGTGATAGCCAACAAAGAGAGCAATCAACGCCTTTGATTTAAAGCTGACCTTGTGACTACGTTACGTGGATGACACGTTTGTCATCCGGAAACATGGGAGGGACCCTCTGAACCTTTTCCTAGACCACTTGAACGCTCAACAGCCCAGCATTAAGTTCACCATGGAGACTGAGCAGGACCAGCGGATAGCATTCCTAGATATACTGATCGAACCATGTGGTTCTAGACTATCTCACAAAGTATACAGAAAACCTACGCACATGAATAGGTACCTGCACTATCGAACCACCATACCAGCCAAAAGAAAGGAGTCATATCTTCTCTTACAGAACGTGCTCGAAGAATATGTGAACCAGAGCATCTCGAGAAAGAATTGTAGCATCTTCGAGTGACCTTGAGATCGAGTGGATACAGTGTACCCGAGATCAACAGGGCCATGAAATTGAAGAGTTCTTCGGTTCAAAACAGGGAGGACGCTCAGAGAGTTGCACGTGCTTATATACCATATATCTCGAGGGTCATAGATAGAATTGAAAAACTCTTGAGAATCACAACATTCAAAAGTCAGCAATATGGGTTTATCGTATTCAACGGTACCACCGAAAGATCTGTGGGAACTAGGCTAAAAGAGCATAATGAATTGCAGGCTAGGGCAAAATGACAAGTCAGCTGTGGGGGAACACGCACTCAGTGAGGGAAACCACAGGATTCTGTTTGAAAACGCGAAACTCATTGCCCCCAACCGTTTACCATAGTCGACTGATACGTGAGGCTATAGAGATCCATAAACATACGGATAATTTCAACAGAAAAGAAGAAGTGTACCTCAACCGAATATGGAATCCCATTTTAAAAAGATCAAAAAAAACAAATTTTCTGTTTTGTGGATATTTCATTCAGAATGTAGGATCATCTTTCGAAGATAAAAGATGACTGATATTACACTATTATCAATTATTCAGGTACTTTTGTTTTGCGCATTCGTTTCTATGAAATTACTTTTCGTAAGATCATAACTTTCTCGTGGCATATGGCATATCTGTGAAATTTTATTCACGAAAGAGATAGATTCTTGAAGCTCGGATATTTTTTCTCTTCAATCAATATTTGATGACAAATAAGTCTATTATAAGCAATACAATTGTGGTTCGAAACCACAAGCCAGTTGGTTGGTGATTATACATACATACATCATTATATTCAGCTGGGCATCTCGAAGATCCTAAAATTCTCTTTTCAATCTCAAGGTTCATGCGAAAAACATTTTTCTGATTATTAAATGAATTCGTAGGAATGGACCAGATGACAGGATTTTTTGAATGTTTACCATACTGTCAAGAAGCATAAAAACCCTGATGGGTTGACTTATCTCTGAAAAATCGAAAGCCCTAATTCTCAATCTCTCGCATTCTTGATTTTGAACTTCTTGAATCTGATAACGTAACGTTACATTATACGCATTCTCGCGACAGATTTGAGCTTTCAGCTTGGTAGGTTATGTTTATTTACTATAACATCATTTACGATAATGTTCAGGTCCTGTTGAGTAATTTTCACTTATAATATCACAAGAGCTTAAATTTTCTGGAGGGCACGGATGTTTTGAATATTTAAATTTTTAAAAAATATTCGTGCCCGCAAGAAAATTGTCAGGAATAATTTGAGCTTACGTGGTATTTGCTAAGGGAATTTCACACCAAAATTTGGGAAAAAATATTAATCCAACTTGACAATTCAAATTGATTTCTCTGGTTGTCAGTTGGTCAGGGTATTGCTGTTTTTGACATATGTTGATTTGTCATTTGTTTAACCGGTTCTGTCAGTAAGCTTAATAATTACTAGTTTGAAAGAATCATATAGGTATATCCACCATGTTTCGTTCAATAAAAAAAATTTAGTTACATCACATGCTGAAACTCAGATTGGTATCAGCCCAGTTTATCGCCCTATGGCAATTTTAGTTAACTGAAATGGGAAGAAAGATTATTTTACAAGTATCATGACGCCAATTTGAAAAAAAATATCTAACATATTTCGTTAAATAAAAAAAAATAACCAACTTTAGTTACACCGAATACAAATACTCAACTAAGGGTTGTAGATGATACGTTGATTTTTTGAACTTTCAAAAAAATTCCCACTTGAATATCGAGATGCCTCGAAAAATTTTCCGGGATTTTTTTTAATTGCCATGGTAACTAATCAAAATTGAGGCATCTTATTGGATGAAAATTAGAGGTGTGAAATTTTCAATTCAACACTAGGTTAAAATTAAATCGTTTGTTTTCTTACTATGAATTCAGAATATTCACGAAAAATATTGAAGAGTCTTATTAGGAATTGACATCAATTTTGATTCGAAAATTTTTATATTTTTTTCTATTCTCAAAATATATGTTGAATCGATAAAAACGTGGAAAGTATAGCGTGAAACGAATGGGAACAAAAATCAGTGGAATAAGGTAAGATCTGGTAGGTGTGAACTATTTTTTTATGAGTGAAGCATGTTATAATTTTTTTTTGACATTTTTAGCTGGTTCATGAATTTCAGAATGAAGTAATCGTTTAATGTCTGCTCAGAAGGTTACATATCATTATTTCGATGTGACAACTAGATTTCATACATTTTTTTTCGAAAATCAGTACCGTGGATCACACTTTCCCATTGTTTTGGGGCAAGTGTGAATGCGGTACTTCTCTCTAAGGTGTTTACTTGCACCATGAAAATGGGGCAAATGTGAAAAATATATACACCTACAAATTTTTTTCAATTTTGAAAAAAAATTCAACAGGTTGAAGATTGGTAATAACTCTAGTTAAAAATCCATAAAAAATGCTCCATTTTATTTTGAAGTCTTTTATTTCTCAATATATCAGGAATAATATAAATGTCATTTATATATATTATTCACTTTCCTGATTCTGATAACTCTATAACACTAATAAAATTTGTGTATGAATCGATAAATATTCATCAGAAATCTATTCGGAAGTCCGATGGAATTCATGCGGACATTTCTGGATGTATTGGATATTTGAAATGGATATTCACTGGAATTCACGAATTCGGATAGCAATGTTCACCCATTGAATATCCCATGGTTGTCTTTATGGTACTTGTTTCAACAGTAAACTTGAAAACACAGTGATAAAAATAACTGGGAAATATTAAATAGAGTTTTAAAGAGCGAAATGTTTTCTTTGAAAATTACAAAAATACAGCTAAAGCTGGTAAAAAAATATCTTGGCCTCGAGAGAAAATAAAAAGGATACAAAAATAATGGAGGTATACCTACTATTCGGCTACAGTATTAATGGACTAAAACTACTGGAATGTATGGCTGGTACCATAATCACGACATATTTCTTTTAACTTGACCGATGTCTGACTATAGTTGACCGACGATATTAAGTCGTGAAGTGTAAATTGGTTGATTCCGAGGTCATATTAGAGTTTTTGCTCTCCCTCCCATGTCTGAAAAACCGCAACATCATCAACCTCAAAAAAGCATACTGTAAGTGCGTCTTCCGTTTGTTTACTCTTGCATCCGAGTGGAGTAACATGTAACATCCTTTCAATAAAACTCGAGCATTCAACGCTCGAATTTTCCATTATGAAAGGAAATTGATGGTGCATATTAACAATGGTCAATTATGATATTCGCCCTCTCATCCCTTTGTAATGATTGTTGCACGAAAATCTCTGCGTAGGGGCGTTGTTTAGGATGTGACTGATGGGGGTAGGTGGCCACGTGGATGGCTTATGACGCATTTCGGAGTCCTCCGGTTTCATCTCGACCCTAGGAGATGCGCTCGTACGGGGAGAGACTCTTGCATCATTTGTCGTTTCATTAGCGGGTTAAGGAAAGCACTCTACGGGTTATTGTTGACTGATGAACTCTATTGTTCGGCATGCAACGAGTATCTGAAGCAATTCGAAAGAGATAACAGATAAAGTCCTTTTTTACATCTTCAGACGAATAGTATGAAGTTCTTGCGCTCATCGGATATACAATCCAAACGATAATTGTTTATCAACTAGGATAAGAGCTTGAAAAATTGAACAGGGCAATATAATATCACAACGCAACACTAACTCTAGTTTTAATTATTTTGCTCTCAATTTGTAGTATAGTGCATTTCCCAAACTTTTTCTTTTCCAGACGGATCGAGCTACTAATATTCCTCATTAATTTCTTTACATTTCCTCAATCCATTCAGCCTCACGTTCTTGTATATTTTGTTTATTTTGAGATTGGTGCTCTTGTTGTATCGTTTCATCGTTAATATCATCAATAATTCCCCAAATATCACGGAATGATTAACTAAAGCAGTCAACATTCCTTTAAAGAAAATTATTCATTCGCGTTTTCCACCATTTCATATGTAAAGAAGACTATTGGCTCTTTGTCGAATCTGTTAGTGGAAGATAGTTACTGGTCAAAAGTCAATGTGATCTCAGGTTGAAAACACGTATCTTTTTGAATTTTAGGTCTTATCTTAAGGAAAAATATTAACTGGTATAATCAAACCAACTATTTTTCTACAGGAAGCCAAAAGGCCCTGAATATTGTGGGGTGCTTGAGTAGTTTCATACAAAGCTTCATCCTAAGATGATGCTATGATGATGATGATGATGATGCCTAAGATGATCCTAAGATATATAATAAGTTGCCTGATTTTCTCAGGGTGTTGAGTCGTGAGAGCACTTTCAAACTAAAACTGAAACAATTTTTAGTCTCTAAATGTTATTATTGTCTCGATGATTTTTTTTTGTGATAGTTGGAACTATGTTCCTCTTTTGTGTGTGACGTTTTCTTATACAATGTGTACTATTGTCTATGAGAAATAAACTTGAAACTTGAACTTTTCAAAGAGGTTCTCGGTTGATGCACAAACTCCAGATTCAATGAAATCGTATTGATGGTGAATATTTCACTAGAGAATCCCAATTCAACCAACTCGACTTAGTTCTCGAATCAGGTATTTGTGTTATCAAATACTTAATAAGGATTTGTCTTTGATCAAATATGATCATACACTTATGGAGGGTGGCCATATTTGTGCGAAACACCCTTTAATAAAACCATAATCAAGTATTCCATCTCCAGATGAGACAAATTAAATTCTCTTTTTCAAGTTTTTTGGGGGTTTTCACCTACAACAATTAGAAAAATTGAGAAAAAATATTGGTGCGTTGTTTAAAAAACAGTTCCTTCTGAATAGAACCCGCCCAATGAGTCGAATATGATAACATTATTGTCTTCTCTCACGAATGATGTCATGATTAAGAATGACTGAGTCAAAATAATTTTTTGTAGCATTTCCAGTTCTATTTCCGACTGAAAATAAGCGATACGCCCCCTATAGACTTTTGCAAGAACACTCAATGGTTAGGTCGCCATACTCTAGTTTACGTGTGTTTATATGAGGCTATTGTATCGACTCTTCACTCATCCTGAATATTCATGATATTTGTGTATGTTTGAGCTTCAATAGCGATTGTTAAAATTTTCAAAAAATCTGAAAAAATTCCACAGAAATAATTGAATGGATTGCTGCGTTTCATTTATTATAAGCGTATATTTACTTTTTCTTGTTTTCTAGTTCTGGATAGAAACGAGGTAATCTTTCATACAATCTCCACGGTATGCACGATAAAGAATGATTTAGTGTGTAATGCGTAATTCTTATTGGGGAGAATCCAAATCTCATCTGGAAACAACCTCAAGTCTTTCGAATTTAACAATTTTTTGATAATGAAAAAGTTTCGAATTAGTTCAATGAAATGTTCTTCAGGTATTCAACTATCGATTGAGTCACTTCTCAGACAGAAATTAATGGGAAATTGAAAATTTCACGATCAAAAGGAACACGAGAACATTGAAGCTCCTTACATACACATGTAAATGTAAACATTACAATTTAACCATGGACAGTACCGCGTTTCTCCGCGCTAGCTATGCGATCTTATTTTCTATCGCGACTTGGAATTTCAAATTGAGAACGCAGCGCCACATTTAAGAAAACTCCAACTAATAGAAACAACTTTGACATCTATTGCTATTCAAGGTTAGGACTTTGACGTTGTTTGAAAATACTAAAGCGTGAAATTTTGATAGCAACTATCACATCTTTCAGTGTTTTTTCACTTTTTATGTGAACTTAAACCGTGAATTGTGTTTGATAAACAATGGTAATATTTTAATCATTCCAAAATTTCGAAAAAATTCGCAGCGCCACTTTGACCAAGACTTCAAGTAAAAGGCACCACTTTGACAATATTTTAACAGTGTTTTTAAACTTTTCACCAGAAGGCGTATCACTTATCTACAAATCCCAATAGGAAATCATCCAAACTTCATACTTTCAAATTGATTTTTTCTTATGTGATTTTCTTAGTTTGGTGGAGAAATACCTACTGCAGATTGATTCTGAAAATATATCGCGTTTAGGAGAATGTGGTCATTGGAAAACTTTTCTTTTTCTGTCATGATCTTTGTAGGAATAAATCTTCCCCACAAAATCATAGTCAACAATTCTGTTTTCAACTTCAGATGATTTTTCGTGCTTTCCCTACTTTGAGTTATTTTTTCTTCTTGTTCCTAATTCTTTCAGTACCTTCGTTTCACTTCTTGATCTCGATCTACTTCAGCTGGTAACTGCGATAACAAGTCATGATATACAACAGAATAACCCAATTTGACTCATCAAAAGTTATTTAAAGTGGATTTTTCATAACCTTATTATCACAAACATTTATCTACTGACAAAATGCCTTCCTATTCGGAATATATTTATTCCCATAAATACCATTCCGAGGCGGACGGATCAAGCTGCTTGTTGATCAATATTTATCAGCTGTCTGTCACATCAATTACAGAAAATGATGGAAGTTCATGTTGCAGCAGTAATTTCTTGTTCATTAGATTTTTTCTGCCATCGAAATTATCGGGGACTATATAGTATTTACAAAGTCCTAGTCTCACTTAATTTTTTTATCTCGACCTATGGCCTCAAGAGTAGAGAACAGACCCTTCAGGTTGGGTACGCCGTGAATCATGTTCCGCAGAACCCCAAGAAAAATTGTAGTTTTTCTGGACAAACCGGATTAATATTTCCCGACTTCTGATTTCTAGAATCATCGAAAAATCGCATCATCCATCACACATCCTCTTCCCACGTTAATCAAACAAAACCCCCACAGCTCGGATTGAAATATTTCCCATATTTCGGATTTCCCAGCAGTCCTATCAGTCTCCGTATTGCAGTGACTTACGGCATATTATTCTGATGTTACACGTAGGATCCAGCCAACATCGATAAATATTTCACATGTTGCTCGCAAGGGTATTACGTCCCATGACGATTGCGTATTCTCTCAACCACTGCATCATAGAGGATCGGATCCTTTGCGGACTAGACCTGAAGCAATTCGGCCTCTATTAATAATTTAGTGATAATATCGCCGAGAAGAATAGACAAGATTTGTGCTTAGCGGTTCACACCTTCTGGTAATTCCCAGTTGTGTTGCTAGGATACGGTATTGTATACAGAGTGAATCTGCTCCCAGATTCTATTTCACGAATTCGATTGTCGAGTAGCTCAGACTGTGACTGTAGAATGCGCTATACCGAAAATATACGCATATTCTAAACAACTCGATAATCGAATTCGTGAAATAGAATCTGGGCTCTGGACTTGACTGATATATTCACATGGGTGGAAACTTTCATTTCGACCCAAAGGCAATGGAATTGAAAAACAGAAATTCTCATAAATATAGTGATATGAATATAATCACATTATTCACAAAAGATTTTTTTATATGCAGATTCAGAGGTTTTCCTAGCATTTAATTCCACCCAGTTGATGTTACCCCATTCTATCATTTCTACCAAGTCATCGTTAATATTATTGACGTGTGTTTCTTTGAATTTTTGTTTCTCCAGCTGGTATGGGGGCTCTGGAAGAGACTAGTATAAAGAATACTGTCGTCTGCAAAACTTTGTACTGAACAAGATGTGTTCTCGAGCAAATCATTGACATGAAACGGAAACAAAGTGGGCGCCAGAACTGAACCCTGTAGAACACCTGCATTTATTGAGAGATTGTTAGATGATACTCCATGAATAACCACATACAGAGACCTATCAGACAAGAAACTTCTCAACAAAGCACACAACTGAGGGGGCAAACCATGAGACGGCAGTTCAGAAAGGAGACCCTGATGCCAAACTCGATCAAACGCTTTTGAAATATCGAGTGCAACAGCAATCGTTTCTCCGAATCTTTTGATTGAATGCTGCCAAATATGAGAAACATAAGCCAATAAGTCACTGGTTCATCGTTGATGGTTAAATCCGTATTGTCGACCATTAACTATTCCTGATTTCTCTAGATATTTGATGAGCTTCATATTGATTGCTTCTTCCATGACTTTGAAAATGATAGAAAGCAATGCAATTGGTCTGTAATTACAAGGTAATATCCTCTTCCTTTTTTTAGGAACTGACTGAACTCTTGCTGTCCTACAAGACTTAGGAAAAACCCCCAAACTCTAAGAGAGGTTGAATAATTCGCAAATTACTGGTGTTAATCCGGGAGAACATGCTTTCAGAACAATTGCTGGAATTCCATCAGATCCGCAAGCCTCATTCGTCTTCAGGTCCATTCAAATATTTCTTATATATTTGTTTGGTATAAAATTATATCAGGCATATGACTGTCGACAGAGTAGAATTTTCAGCAGGAATATTTGCAAATATACTTGCTTTTTTTTGGGCAGTGGTGGTTAATGGGGGAAATGAACTAAAAGTGAAATTTTTGGCGACAGCTTTAGCAAACTACCAAAAATAACGAGAACCGTTTGGACATTCACAAAGAATACAAGAAATCAAACCAATTCGTCTTGCTTTTTTATATACTGACTGGGTAAATTATACGAATAATTTCCATGATATCAACTGTGTGGGAAAGATTTATTCACCATTCTTTTATGCCTAAAGATAACAACTCGAGATTGAAAAAAGCTTGACTGTTTTCAATAATCGATCGTTAACCGAAATGTCACTTCCAAACATAAACTGTAGGGAAAAGTTCGTTGATTGTATGGTAGAAAAAGCAGATATGCATTGAACTCACTTGAATGTACTATACTCTCCTCAAGAATGACTATTTTTTTTTATTTTTTGTGATTTGTTCCCAATTATTTCATCTTGAATTAGACGGAAAATTTCACTCCCGGCACAAGTTTTTCGATGCTTGAAGAGGGATAATTATGAACAGAGACTGTCGGATCAATTGCCAAATATTTCAGAATATTCTGTTAATGGAATAGAACAACTGACAAATGTTCGTGGTCAAAAAATAAACATGAGATATGCAATTACCACCAAGTTAATGTGTCTGAGAGACGGAAGTGAGAAATTATTATATAAGCATATGAAATAGCACAAATTCAATACCAATTACAGAAAACTGCCTAGCACAAGTTAAATATTTGAGGCAGCTACTTATCTAGAAAATGAAGAGATTATTTGAAAGTATTTTTTTTGTGATGGATGAATTATTTCTCCTTAGTTTTTTTGGGTTCTTTACCTACAACAATCTGAAAAAATCTGAGTTGATCTTGGAATCTATGCAAATGTAGAAGGGCAGATTTTCAATCTACTCCGAAAAGTTGCTGCGTAGATACAAGTGTAGAAGGACAGATTTTCAATATACCGCGAATAGTTGCTGCGTAGATTAATAATCTGCCCTCATTACTTGTATAAATTGGTACACGTGTATTCTGAATCACTGGCGTAAGAAACATCAATGATGAAGAAAATATCGAAGACATATTGTAGTTCAAACACAAAGAATGAATGATAATAAGGGGACACTGCTCAACAATAAATATTATTCTACAGTTCAATTCCAAGGTTCAGCAAGATCAAGCTGACCTCAGGTCTAGAGTGGAGCTTGATGAAGATGAAGTGTTACTTGAGTTGAAGAAGTACCTATATATAAGCTGAAGTTTGGTGAAACCCTTGCAAGTGACAACCCATCGTCCCTTCATCTGGTACGGAGTTAACAAGTGGAAATCCATCAACAACTGCGATCCTAGCACTGAATCGATAGCACTTTATACATAAAAGATAATCAGCATGGTCCCAACATTGAACTATGTGGTAAACCCACATATTTGGGTCCAGAATTTTTATACTAACTCTAAATGTAACGTTTAATCTTTTAACACTATATGAATCGAAGATAATTAGCATGGTCACAATATTGAACCATGTGGTGAACCCTCATAGTTGGTACCAGAATTTTTATACTAACACTAAAAGTAAAATTTTTCTCTTCAACACTATATACATAAAAGATAGGCAGCATGGTCCCAATATTGAACCATGTGGTAAACCCACATATTGAGGGTCAGACTTTCTAAACTAACTCCAAAAGTAACATTCATTACTTGAACACTATAAACATCAAAGAAAATCAGCATGGCCACAACATTGAACCATCTGTTGAACCCCCACGCTAGGAACCAGAATTTTCATACAAAGTCTAAAAGTTACATTTATTTTCAACATTGATATTTGACTTGATTTTTCTATTGTTGTACCTTTCACTGGGAAAAACCAGAATTCCTCTATATTTCCAATAAAGCCAATGATTCAATAAAACGCCGTACTTCCCCAAAGTATCAAACACTGGCAACGCAGTAACCCCACTTAACAGTTTCCTATTCATTGTGCGTAAATAAAACTCAAACTCGGCGGGCAAACAATGATAATCGATAACGATATTCTGATAGGAGTCTTAGTTCAGTTGTTAACAAATGAAGGGAGCCCATATGTGAGACAATACTCACAGGTTTCCCTATGCCACCCTTCAGGCCCAGTGGCGTAACAAGACGATGGGAATAAGTACTCCAAAAATGTTACCGGAGAACATTCAATGAAATTTGAAAAAATACAATCGATTATAATTATTATTAGAGAAATGATACATTATGTCCTATGTGAATAATTTCCAGCTGTTTTATTTCTTGTCTATATTTATTGTTGATGGAATGAAAACTGTTATATTGAATAAATTTTCTCAGTCTTTCCCAAAGTCAAATTTTTACGCTAGTAAGCCCATAATAATATTTGTAGAATGTGTGGAAAATGTATGAGAACATTTCCAGTACTTTTCACCGATATGAAAAGAATTAATTTGAATAAATCCATGAAAATTGGAACCACTAATAATACTCATCATTTTTGTATAATTTTGTTTTCTGTTTTTGAGATTTTCAGGAGTACCCTCTCATCGACAAAAAAATGAATGGACTCAATAGAACTTTTTCTCTTAATATCTACTCTATAGCTAGTAGCCGCGAATGTCTTCGTATGATTACGGATACCTACTACACCTTTTTCAATTGTAATTCAGAATATATCAGATGAAATTCAGAATTATTGTGAAACTTATCTCAGATAATATCAATTGTAATTCAGATTAGTCAACTGTTAGTCAGGAAATATAAATTTAAATTCCAATTAGATAACTGTAATCCAGAAAATATCAATTGTAATTTAGATCTTGTCAATTGTAATTTAGAAAATAACATTTGAAATTCAGATTTTGTCAATTCCAATTCCGACAAATGTAATTCAGATTATGTGGTTGATAAAGATACGTGACGAATAAACATATATACCATTTATCATACAAAAAGACTTCCATCATAAGGGTAGATTTTTTTTTTGGAAAAAAGTATTGATACTGTCGACCTAATTTTAACAACTGCTCCAACCTGCATTGATTCATGCCAACCTGCAATATTCTTCTGTGGTGTTTTTTGAACAAAAAATTTAGGTTGGGTTAGGTTAGGAATTATCTTGATAAACATGTCAAAGTCATCATATATGTCTGACTCGCATATCAAGGGACTTTAGTGGTTCAATTCACAAATTAAAAACAATTTGCAAACCTCTAAAGTAGTAACACCTCATTTCAGTAACATTTCTGATCCAAATTCAATTGAATTCAACTTGAAATTGTTATTTCTTTAAAATTAACTGATCTTTATTCAATTGTAGTTGATTGATCAAGGCAAGCATGGAGATAAACAGACGCCCCGTAGAGGGGTTTGCCCAAGTAACAATTTTAAGACAGTTAATATTCATTCAGTTTTTCAAAATGCTCTAATGTGTTCGATAAATCGACGTCAGATATGAAGTAACCTCAAGATTAACAAAAAGTTCTTGAAGACCTCTTATTCTAGAACAAAGAATTTAATGCACTCTCCAAATCCAAATAAAATTGCTATTTGCTCTTGATTTCCTATCGATCTTACATTAGTTTTATGTTACTCTTGACATTGGCTATTTCAAAACTCATTTGCTCTTATTGAGAATCAAAGAGAAAGTTGGTTTTAAAACAATCCGTTCTGGGAAAAATAGTTTCAGAGCAGTTTCATGGAGTATCCTTCTTGTTTTCTTTAAAACCAATGAGAAAAACCATTTTATCCTAAGATATACATTCACTATAATACCACATTGAATAAAAAAAAATAATTTTTACCTTTTAGTGAGTATATTAAGAGTATTATAAAGTTTAAAGGTTTTAATTTAGTTATTTTGGTTGATCTTTTGACGACTCCATTAAAACTAGTTAAATCCCCTCCACAATCAGATTAAACGCCATCTTGTCAAGAAGCTATTTCAGTGAACCAGAGCGGTCCGCATGTTTACATGTGAAATAAAATTTTGAACCAAAAGCTGGAATGTAACGGAATAACAGTAATATGCAAAACTCACCTGTTTGTTTTAATGAAATTCGTCGAATAAATATGAAAATGCTCTACACGTTTCAATCAGAGAACCGGTAAAATTATGTGATGTTGGGGGTTCATTGAGCGCACGACTACTTTAAATAAGGACACTAGTTTGAACATATTGAGGCATATTCGTTTTAAAAGGAAACTTAGACTCCGCCGAGAGTTATTGGATTTGGAGTGGTAAATAAAACGGTGTTTTGAATCGTGTGAGACCTAAGACATTTAATAAATGAAAAATTAGTATAATCTAGAAAAAATCAGTATAATCTAGATCACGCCATTTTGTAAAATAAAGACTCCACCATTTGGACATTTTCGAAATTGAACGAAAAGAATGATATTATTCAATTGATTTCGTATTGGAGTCTCTTGAAAAACTGAAGAAAAGTGTGTCAAAATATGCCATTCGATTGAAAAAATGCATAGATGCTTGGAGCAAAAATATAATCAGATGATATTTCAATAATGTTTCTCGAATAAGAGAAAAATACATTGAATTAGTGGCGCTCGAATAATGTTGAAGTATTTTATTATATTTCATCAGAAAAGTGCCATTCGTTGGTGAATTCTTCACCAGAATAGTTCGCTTTCAAATACTTGATTATTTTTAAATTAATTCAGGTCGCTGTGAATACATTTCATGATAAAAACGTGAGATAGTTACGTTTAATTTATGGATTTGAAATTCATTTGAAGAACTCTTCGAGATTATAGAATTCAAACCTAATATATACAATACACAATACAATACAAGTTATCAAATACATAGACTCCACAAAATTTGATATCAAAAATAAGTACCTTATTTGAATGAAATCAACGAACTGTTAAAAAGTTGATATACAGTGAACACTGAACATGAACGTACATAATTAGTAAAAACCAAACTACGAATTACACACACGAACAAGAGGTGGAGACATCATAAATATGCACTAGATGCGAGGTCAGAGACGCTGCATCTCAACAAATTATTTATTGAATAGAAGGAATGTTTAATTGAACCTTCTCTGAGGGTATTTTTTTATTTATGATTATTTGGTATTTTTTCTCAAGTGGCAGTTTATTGTATAATTTATCAGGATCTTGCTCAGCCTTTGCTTGGGTTATGCCAAATCCAGGCTCTCTCCAAAACCATTTTGATTGTTTCTGGAGACAGTATAGTCAGATAGGATATTATGGCCTTGAAGAAGAAGGGAAGGATATGTTAGTAAGTTTATATCGAAGAATGAATTTTCATAAGAATAGGTATACGGTTTAAATGACATAATTCTGATTGATCATTTTTGAGCTCTGAAGACCCCATCAGCCCTGGCACAGTTGCCCCATGATGGCATAGGCAAGGCATGATTGTACATATCCAGAATAGTGAAGTAATAGGAGATCAGTTTCTACTTTATCTCTGGATTGCCAAAGAACGTAGGTATAGATTGACATTTTTTTCAATACTGCATCAAAGTCAGATGCTCATCTATAAAATTATCAAGATAATTTGTGACCTTCGTTTCTGGTATATGTATGTATGTTATCCTCGGTGAAGATCAAAACATTCAAAAACCTGTACTTTCGTAGTATTTTCATTATCGAAGAGTGTCAAGGATATCATCTAATCGTTATTGCCATGAAGTGAATTTTTGAAAGGTACCTCATACACTGGTGGGACCAACCCTTACCATTCCAAATGGCAAGGATGGGTGATATCTCTTTCATAAGGACATTTGATTCTCTTTCGAATGACATATCATTCGTGAGATAAGTATCTAATTGTGTACTGCTTTTTTTGATCCAATTATTTGACCAAGATAATACTTATGATGGAATATAATACAAAACGTACGTTATTATTCACATAGATGTTCAAAATGACCGAAGGAAACAAATTGTGCAAGAATGCCGACTGATAACACAAGACATGTTACAGACAGTTCTCAAAAAAATTGAATCATAACCTGCATGAAAGTCGGTGGTGGTCATTTCGAACATCTGTGTCAATTATTCGTTAGTCGAATAATCAGATAAAATAGAGATTATCAGAATAGAATAGAAAAAACAATACACAATGAGATAATTATCTCGGAAGCTATCTGACCGAATTCCACAAATGAGATGTCATTTGAAACAGAATTAAATGCCTTTAGAGATACTTTTCGACCCCTTGTTCCATTTGAAACAAGGGTTTTTCCCACCCTTCCTAGAGGGTTGAAGTTATAGTGTTAAGAAACATATCGTAAAACCTCCCCCTTGACCAATGTTTTGTTTAAGAACAATATTTTTTCACTGAGCGTGGAGTTATATATTTCGTCTGTTTCTTTTTGATTGGTGACCCCTGCGTACTTAAGAGAATAGAGACCTACTTGTCAACTTTTATTAAGAATATATTTATCACTGAATTTCGAAAATATGATCAGAAAGAGATGAAATCGATTGCAACCCTTCATTCAGACGGTATACTTGGTAGCACTAAAAATGATTCGCTGTTAACCTCCGCACCCTCTCCGATATATATTCGGCACGACCCTGCTCCGATAACCCCTGATAAGTGAATACCCCGTTTCAGAGTTGATTACCGAAGCCAGACTTGCTTTGTTCCGTTGCTAGTCCTCGATTACAACTGCATTCACAATTGTTTTAAATTAATACACAAAATACGTGTCTCACATATCATGTGAACAATGAAATACCCACCGTTATTAGCTCGAGAATTGCTTGGACAATTTCCACCAGTGGAAATGAGAGCTGACAAAAAATAACTGAAAATTAGAGGTGTAGTTTTAAATTATGCCGTAGTCATTTGTGGACGAAATACAATCAGCTCTCAATGAGTTTAATATATTCAGGGTTTTGAGGAACTATTTTTTAGTTTTTTCATCTCTAATTCAGTGACAAATATTTAATACAGTAAAGTAACATCAATATTTCAGTGAAAATTTTTCGTTGATATGTGCGAATTCATTGCCCTCTGATTCATTCTCAAAATGGGAAAGTAGTTTAACTGGATATTTTTACACAATAAAGGAGGGATGAAGGGTAGTCTGAGATGAAATTTCACTCACTATATTATGACATTTTCAAACTCGAATTGAAATTATATCATTTATATCATCTCTGTACAGGAGTCTAGACATTTTTTTAAACATATGGTACGGTTATTATTTTCTCCATGCAATAACAAAACGTCATGAACCCTACTGCTGTTTCCAAAACACAAAAAAACATAGTTGACTGTGGAGTGAACATAGGCATAGTAATAGCCCAATAGTATGCTTGTTGGAACAAAGTTTCGAAGTTTTCATATAACAACAGCTTTTCCAAAATTAGGTCAATCAGAACACCTAGAAATCTTGCAATTCCCACATGTACTATAGTACTATCACAAGACTCGACTACTAAACCTTAGTCAGTTCCTTCAATCGAAAATAGAGCTGAATTTGTTGTGGCATTATTCAAAATCAAACAATTCTTGCATGTTCGACACAGTATTTGCTTTGTCAGGCAGGCCCTCAGAGCATTTTCCTACGACTGTGTCATAGACTCACAATTATTGAATGCAGAAATATCATTAACGAATAAATTGGGAAGTGTGGGACCGAGAACACTACCTTGTGGCACGCGAGTGGCAATATGGCGATATACAGAAAAATAAGTTCCAGTTTCGAATTTCACTTCAACACATTGGGTTCTACCAGTCAAGTAAGCCTCCAAATTAAGCCTCCAACGAGTTCAAACAAGGTCTCCACATATATGAATCATTGAGTTTATCACAGAGTAGATGATAATTTATAGTGTCGAAGGCTCTACCCAATTAACAGAAAATATTTATCGGTTCATTGCCATTATCTAGGTTAGATAAAATGTGATTGTGGAGAGACGGATGCTAGGGAAGAACTCAGTTACTTCCCTAGTTTCTGGATCAGATATTTTGATGACATATTTGCTGTGGTGGATACAAGGATTACCAAAATTGAAAATGTCCTTTCAGCAGTATACAGCAGATGCAAGAATATAAAATTTACGTACGAAGTAGAAAAAGAACGAGAGTTGCCATTTTTAGATGTATTGGTTATAAGGAAGGAACAGAGTGAAATAGAATTTGACATTTACAGAAAAGACACGGACACATTCAGATACATTCCAAATGACTCAAATCATTGTCCACAACATACAATGGCGGCACTGCAATTCCTTGTTCGTAGGTTATTAACTTTTCCTTCGAAAAGAAAGATAAGTACGAGAATGAAAGGAGAGTGATTAGGTACGTAGCTGAACTGAACGGTTTTAACTCAGAGATAGTTGATGAGATAATCAGAAAATGTAAATACAGGCGAACACTTCGTAAATCTTCGACTTTTCAAAAAGATGATAGAAATGAAAAGTTCATAGTTATCCCATATGAACCCCAATACACTAGAGCACTTCAAAAGATAAAGTGATTATGAAAGTTGCATATGAAACTTCTAATAAATTACAACAGCTTCTTGGTAACCCAAAAGATAAATTAGAAAACTCAGAAAACTCGGGAATTTACGAAATCAGTTGTCAAGATTGCAACAACAAATACATCGGCCAGAGCCGACGAGCTGTCAAAACCCGTTTCAAGGAGAATTTTGAACACATTATACGGAAGAGTCGAAGAATCCAGTGTCACACAACACGCTCTATACAAGATTAGTGAAAGCAATCTTAAGCTGATCAAGCATGTGCATCACACAAGACTACTCGATGCATGTGAGAGTCTAGAAATAGCAAAATATAAAAATAGCATGAATGGTGGCAAGGGACCTATCCCTTCAGACCACTTTTCAATTTATTGTTGAGGAAGTAATCAGAATAATCAATAATAACAGATGAAGGACCAACAAACTTTGCAAGTAGTGACTGCACTAGTACATTATCAAGAAATTAATTAGAATAATTAGCAGTGAAAGTCAAAGTCCATATCGCACCGAAAAATTTCAATTATATGAACAACTAACCCTAGTCTTTAGATGTCTTGTGGTGAATGAATATTATTATCTTTAAGTTGATTTTTCTGTGGATATTTTTATTTTCACAAATATTGAATTGTATTCTGAAAGTGCATAGTAGTTGCGTCCTTTGTCTTAGACCAAAACTGTGCTTTTTTAGTATGGATTTTCATCAAGAATTGGACCCATCAATCCAATATAAAAGTTCAGAAGGATTGTAATGTCAAAATTGCGTAACATCCATCGGAATCGTACTATTGAGTAGCTCTCCCCTGAACAAATTGAAATATCACCTCTGAAACATATTTCATAATGATAAATCATCAAAACCTAGCTCCAGGCATCACAAATAGAAAATAGTGAGGCAAACACCTCATGGCTAAGTCTAAGCATTTATTCATTACGTGCTGTTATCAAATAGGTACTACCACAGTAAGCCATCGACAGTTTTTTTGCCTTCAACACCATTTGATGAGATCCAAATGCCATGATTGATGATAATGATTGATGATCGCCAGTCGGTACTATAATTCCAGGAGTACTCGCCTGTGGTGAACACTGCGTACAAACACCAACACGGAAATGAAGCAATTATCGTATTTGTATATGAATTACCTATATGAACGTGTACTCCAGGTAAACTAGGAGAGGACAAGGAACTGTACAGTCGTACACGTGAATCGCTGAGCAGATTAAAAAACAATCATCAGATTGCTCTAAACATTGATTTGGGGTCAGAACCTGAACAGAACAGAAATGTACGACATTTCATTGTGAAACTCTGCTGTGAAAAATATTCTCTCTCGAACATTTTTTGTTAATTCATCTTTGTCAATGATGCTGATATCGATATCATTTTCACTTTTTACATCATAATCATGTGATGACCATCAAAATGTTTACTGATCCATCGAATATGAAATAATCACCGTGTGGAGTTGGTTTCAAAAAATTGGGAGCTCATTGTTAGAATCAACTAACATTTTGGAAACTATAATATGAATATGTAATGAGTGAATGTCATTTGAAGCAATATACTGAAAGATGAGAAGAATTGGCCTACCTGAATTTTGAAGGGTATCTCCAATTTTCGGGCTACTCGACGAACTTAACGAGACTTGTTAGGAAATTTCCATTGGGAAGCAAAGAAAAATAATAAGATGCGTAAATTTGAGTACTCAGTTGGTTTTCACATACAGTAATGGCGATATAAACATGATATTCCATGAAAAAGGGTTCATCGGCTGGATGTTCAGTTGAGAGGCTGCCAGCCTTTTTTGTTACCATTATTCCAAGCCAACCGTTTTGTTTTCGATGATAGTGATGTAATACATCAGCAAAAACTCTGTTTTACTTTGAACAGTTCTGTATGAGAAGATGATTGATTCAGTAATATAATAGCTTGGTTAGCTTTTCTAGAAGCAGATTTTGACATATTGAGGAACAGACCTGAAGATGAATGTGTTATTCCTAGATAGGACTCATTTTTCATCACTTCGAGTAACACGCCATCGTAATAGAAATTTGTCACCTTCTCTGGTAAAAATAATTACTTTATTTTCATCTTTACCCATAGTAAGTTTGTTTTGAGCCGAGTAGAGTTCTAGAATTTTTGTTTTTCAGATGGTGACTTAAAACAACAATAAGATCATAGGTTTATAGTAATAACAGGTCGCTGCTGACATCTTTTGATCGTATTGGTTAAAGATACTCGCACATATCAGAAATAAAAGAAGAAAACAATAAGGAGCTAAGAGGTTCTTCTTGTATTATTATTGTCAGCTTGCACTTGCAGAGTTGCTTCATCATAAATATTTCCATGATTTAAAAAATAGTCTTTTCGGGTATTAATCCGCGTGCGAGTTGTTGAAATGTTCGACCTTTCGACTCTCATGCTGGAGTCTTCGTCAAGAACTTAAATACATATCTCCATCAATACAACAATAATCAATCAATAGCTGATCTAACATTTACGGATAACCATTTCCGGATAAACCAGGAGAACTACAGTATCAACTTCATCAGTAAGCGCTGCGTCTGAGTAGTTTTTAACGGACGCTGGAAACATTCATCTTCAGTATCACACCTTGACGGCAAAGAAGAAAAGCGGAGAGGAAGCTGATCAACCAATGCTGTTTGACCGATTGAATCGTAATTGATTTATCAATAGTCGGGCCAAATTGTGGGAGGAGTATGTTCAAATGCCAGTTACTCAAACGCAGGGCTCACTGTCGAATCTGATATTGTGGTTCTCCTGGTATATTCGTAAGGAGGTGTATAAGCTTAATTGCTGTATTGATGGATATGTATTCAAGTTCTTGATAAAAACTCCAGCATGAGAGTCTTCAGTTTTCCATGATTCTTATTATTTTTGAAATGATATGCGATATAATTTGTAATAGCAATGAAATAGTAAATGGCGGTGAAAGTCAAGGTCAAAGTTGACATATTATCCTTTCAAATATAAAACTTATTTGAATGATAAAAAAATCAAGAAAGCCAAAGAACTGAAAGAATTTTGAAATGTCCATTATTTGCTTTGAAGCAGTGAATCATTTATGTTAACAATCACTCCAATGGAATCGAACGGCTAATATCCTTGAGTGCAGTAGAATTTTTAGGCATCCCACTGTGTTTTGGTATCGCATTTGCTATATCAACTACAGGGAGACCCAGAAAAATATACAGTGCTACCGGCTCTGTTGGTGTATTTGACAAACGGCACTTTCCAAAATTAGTTTCTAGACAATCAACATTTCATTATTGCACGAATTTCGCTATGAAAATTTCTGCGGGATGTATCGAACTTAAGGAAAGTTGCAGTGAGGAGAGTCTAGCGTGAATGTGGTTGAAAATGTTTCTTGATGGGTGGTTTTGGTTTGGACTCCATTGTTTATATAATTGATTCTTTGCAACAAGTTTCAATGGAGTTAATTTTATAGACAATGGAATTCTAACCCAAGCAAGTCAGTGACTTAAATATACTGAGACAAGAAAAATTGAACTGCAGCCCACATTATCACCCTCTGGAGAATGAATAAAATATGTAGTATAATTGAGAGTCATTACACTTTGGTTTGTCCAATCCCAATAGATCACCTTGTAGTAGTACCTCTATGACTGATATGCGCAAGTTGACAGAATGACGCAATATGTCCCCCTCCCACGATACCTCATTTGGATATCCTTCAATATACCTTGCGACGATATCGCCTTTTTGGTTCGGGATGAAAATTATATTTTTTCGAGATGGGTGGGTGTCTCTTAATTCGGATGTGACCAACCTTCTATAATTTGGAGTGAACTTCTTTCAGGTGAGTCGTTTAATCCACAATTCTGCCACAAACAAAACGAACTTTCCAAAAACAGAGATATTTGGAATTCCTCATAGGCAGGGAGAAGTTAACAACATGACGCAACTCAATATGTTCAGTAGGATATGTATCCTACTGAATATATTTTTTTCATGGAGGCGCAGTGAAATGGTCTGATATCTGAAAGTGCCAATAGTGGCTGCTTGTTTTGAACTGCAACCCCAAGTCATTTCTCATCAAAAATTGACTTTGATTCGTCATAACTTGGATCAATGGCTTAGATGCCAAGTGGTCGGACGGACTATCAGGTTAACATGCCAATTGGCAGGTTGTCGAGCTTACTTTTGGGTAACTTGGGACAGTATTTGCCTCATCAGTTACCTTTCTTATGGTCGACATCTGAAAAACCGATAGTTTTCAAGTTGTTAGAGATTTGATGAATTTATCTATATATACCCACTAATGTGCCCAGGAAATATTTTTCTCTGAGTGAAACAAGCCTGTCTGGGTTCGAGAATTGAATGTTATCTGGATGAATCACCTGTTCCATTCTAGTTACGCGTGATTGTCAACAGTATCAACCCAAGGACATTGATAATTGTTCGAAAAGTTTATAACAGATATCGAAAGCTTGTTGCTGTTTTCTATGAGCAACAAGCTTGAGAAAATTGTTATAAAATTTTTGAGCATTTATCAATGTTCGAGGGTTATTTGGATAGAAATTTGCTAATTCCTGATAAACATTAAGAGAAAAACCAATTCATCCTAAGTTCCACATGGTTTTTACCGTGAACTCTCTACCATCTTTTGTTCTCATATTCATAGCGCAATCCTTAAAATTGACGCCCATTCTCCCGCCTTCCGATTTCCATCTAGTTAAATGATACTGGCTATCATTGCAAAAGTTCATAAATGCTCCTCATACAAATTCTTGACTGTAAACTGAAATTTTTGGTATATTTGATTCTATAATTTCATTGATATTCCAATTATTATCACAACCAAATGGTGACATTTTGAAATATCAAATATTTGAAACGTCAAAATCTAAATGAATCAATTTGTATGTATCCATGGCAATAACATAATAAAGTGAAAAGAGCCCCCATGGGATCTTTTGGGGAGTAATTACACAAGTGCTTCAAAATTACCGATTATTTTCCATGAAAGCATGTTGTCTAAAAACTGCATGAGTTTATTTTCATATTTTGTCGAAAGAGACCGACTCCGAAGGAGAATGGGTCTTTTAGCAAAATATGAAAGTAACCGAATGCAGTTTTTTTACTGACAACATGCTTGAATGGAAAATTATCAGTTTTATTTTGATGCACGAGTGTAATTCGGTAGAATATTTCCGGAGTTGAAACAACGGCGTTTAAAATTCAGTATTTATGCCTGTCAAGATGGCAAATGTACATTTTAACAATCGTTCATAGAAATTGAGCAAAAAAAGAAGATTTCTATGTGATTCAGCGCCCCTCGCACCATATAGGCCCAGGAATAACTGTTCGAGATAGACTCTTTTCCTTTTCGTTAATAAATCGAACTTCTATGAATGATTAAAACATATCAACAAATAGTGTTTGCTAAATATTTGATGTTACTTCTTTTATAGAAAGTTTGTATTCTTTTCGCTTTGAATTGGAGAAGAAAAGTTCAAAATATAACTTCGTAAAAACTTCCATACAAAAATAATCATGTTTTTTTATTATAAGGTATCTTTTCTGGACTTGTTACCCTGGTCGCTTTCCGTTCTCAACCTGCCACCATGAATTCGACCAGATTCTATGAATGTGGATAGAAAATCGTTGAACTTAATGGAAAGCTCGTATCGTCAATAGAATGCCTAATTCGTCCAGAGTATCCTGCACAAACAAGCAGTGGATTTAATTTTTTTACCATTCCAGGTTTTGTGTCCTTTTTTGCCTCTTCTAATTAAAAGTGTAATAGCCGGTAGTAGTGTCGTCACTCGGTAATTTTGTCTCGACAGAACTTATGGTCGCCATTGCTGAGCTGTCATGAGAAATACTTAATTTTCTGCTAAATGGATGGATCAATTAGGACTATATTGATTGAATAATTGACTTGTAGTTTTCCATCAGTTCATGTGGGCTGGGCAATGGTTATTGGGAATTTGTATGTGATGTGCTGATGGTTTGGTTGAAAACACAGGGTGAAGGAAAACAATAAATTCATCTAGATATAAAACATAGACGAAGATATGGGGTGAGATTCGCGTCACCCGATTTCAGTAATATATCAAAGTTCACTTCAAAAACAGCGATTTCAAATTCGAAATTATTAGTGAGATGAAAAAAATTTAAGAAGATGAACATGGGAAACTGGGTATCAGAATATATGGCTACTGAGTTGGGATCATGAATAGAAAATTCCTGAAAATAAATGTGAACTGCTAAAATTAATTGGGGATGTTTTATATTTTTCAACAAATGTTTAGAAGTAGTTCCGAACAAATTTTAAGTACATTTTCAAATCAACTGTTCCATGAAATTCTGACATCAACAAATGTCATTCTGACTGGGGTAACATTTTGATTTCATCGATGATTCTTAATATCATAAAGTCAGTTGTGCTAATGAGAAACCATATTGGCCATAGTTAGATAATGTGTTTCTTTCTATTTCAATTCAAGATATCCTCCGCAAATGATAATTACTATTATTATAAGAACAATGATTTTGATAACTGTGATGTAACAACACATTTCGAAAGTATCATATCACTAATGAAAGAAGTGTAGTAGTAAACGTGATTTATGGTACTACATACCAAAATCCACCAACTCCTCGAAGACCTTCAGCTATAAAAAAAATCACTCTAATTCACAATGATTATTGTAGTCCTTGTTACTAGCGTCCTAGCACACTAGCTTCTCAGGAGAAGAACACATGACCTTTCCATCATGAGACGAGAAATAAATCAAACAAATTCATTGGTCCGCCCTTGGGGCTTTTCTTTTTGTTGTCTTGATGGGAACCATTGCATTTTTTTATTTCTATATTTTTTTAATCTCTGAAGGTTCGCTCTGAACAATAGTAGTTAGTGTATCTTAATGTTTTTCTCTAGTAATTCATATTCATAGAAAATGTGAAAATAGTAGTTACTCATGAGATACTCGATGTATTCAAATTTTTTCGATGTGAAGTTCTGTTCTTGACCCTTCACAAACAGAACCTTCACATTTGTAGTCACATTCTGAAGTTGAAACTGTACAACAACCTGACATTTGAATGGCCGGATACGCTTATGCGAAAAATCAAGATTAGACAACCAGATCGCCAATAAACGATGAGTTTGGAACCTTTGGTGTAAAAGTTGGAACTTTTTCCTAGGGGTCAATTACCCTAACACCAAACTGATATTTTTTGCACTCGATGCGCGTTTCGCTAACAAAGTTAGCATTATCAGGAGAAGAAAATTAATACTGAAATGCGCGTCGAGTGCAAAAGGTATCAGTTTGATGTTAGGGTGATTGATCTCTAGGAAAAAGTTTCAACCATATCGCAACAAAGTTTTTCTTCCGAAAGACGTTGAACTTTGTATTTGGAGTAACTATCCCCTGTTCTTGATTGGGTTACCACAGGAAATATACTGTAGTAACTCAAGGTAGTAGTTTACGGAACCTTAAGGCACCTCATTCGAATCGAATAATCATGCTCTGCTGTACAAATTTTCAGACGTTTTCTAACTGAACTCAATGCATCGCACATGTTTTACCGACCTGTTGTAAAAAATCAATGTGTCTTGTTTGCGGAGCAGAGGTTAACGGACGCTTTATCGCATCGTGCTATGGAAATTATGTAAGTGTAACATTTTCTCGGTAATGAAGTAGCAAAATGTGGTTTCAGATTTCAGTGTTTTCTTCTACGATTGTTCCCTTAATGCCATCGCATGTGTGATGATATCTATACCGATATTCCTCTCATTCTTTGAGGAAAATGTGTTACGCAAGCAATCAAAACACTACTTTTTGTTGATTGTGAATTTCACGATGTTGATAGGCGGGGGAATCACACAGCTCTTGACGAAATATCCGAAAGTGAAAATTTGGCAAATAATTTTCCACTTCTCACAACATTTCAAAATTCCTAAAAATAAATATTTATTATGGCGGCGAAAAACAAAATCTCTATATTGAAATATATTACTACAATATACTGAAATGAAAAAATTATTGGTTGGAATTTTGAATTCTCAAACTGATAGGCTGTTGTAGCTCTAGCGATAATTAGAACAGCATTCAAAGAAACCTTTGAAGTGAAAACATGTCTATCAATTTAATTCTGTGATCTGATTTTGAAATTGCGTACTCAGTGGTTGCTTGGTGGCTATTTCGAAAATTTAATTAAAAAATGTCTGAATCCGTATTTTCTCCAATCTATTCTTTATTATGTGTATATATCTGGGTTTAAAGTGAGTACTTTTCCTAGGGAAAACATAGCTTCATGAAAAGTGATATTTTGTTACCTATCAACAGAACTAGAATACCTACAGAAAATTTTGATTTTTTTTCACTACTTGGCGAATTTCAGTATTATTGGGTAACCAGTGGCTTGTAGGTCGAAAAGAAAAAAATTGCGTTGTTATTCTTGGGCAGACGATTCAATGATTTCATCTTCCTGAAGGCTCACTGAAAATGAAAGTTCCTTTTTAGGAAATGTCCCAACAGAAAGAGAAAAAACTCACATACCTACATTCAGTTTCATTTCGTCGTCCAAAATGGCATTATAATTGAAATATATCCACACGACAGATTGAAAATGATGAAACTAGACATTTGAGTGTTCGAAAAATGAGATATGAATGGGAAATCCTTTTTTTAGATTCGGATGAGAGAGTTGATATTCAAATGATATATCATCAGAAACTGGAAGATAAAAACTTGTCAAAAGAAAACCTATTTGGAAAAGGAAATGCTAAAAATTATTCCTCAAAACTTCGTTTTCTCGAGGAAAACAATATTCCTGATTAATCTCTGGTAGGAATATTTTTATTCTGCAGTAACTGATATATCACTTCAATATTGATTCTCTCATCACGAAAACATTAACGTTTTCCTGAACATATCGTTTTTCACAAACATATGTTTTTTTTCATTTTTCACGGGGAATCCTGAATTGTGTATGGCATCCACGGTTATCTAGTATATAAACCGCACACAATCACTACGACATCAAAATGAAGATTTTCTTAGCCCAACTTATGAAAATTTTCACCACCTAGCTACAACTCCGATCGTGAGCCGTCTGCTGATAATGAGTCTGCAGTTTGGTGGTGTCGATAATGATTAATTCAAAGGCCATAGCACAAGACATGCTGCCACTTCTGCGGCCTACTAAATCGGTATGCGCACGACACCTTATTTAGACTGCTTGATTAGTTTGAGATCAGTCTGAATGAAATTTTAATCGCCTCATCATAACTATTTGAACATCTACAATGTGATCTATTCGGATGGGATCAACTGAAGTATAATTGAAGATTGAAATACTTACCCGAAGGAAGGTCAATCCAAATTATACGAGGTTGTTCACATCCAAATCAAGAGATATACCCACCCATCTCGAGAAAGCACAATATTTTTTTTGTCATCTCGACCCCAAAAAGGCGATGTCATCTCAAGGTATATTGACGGAATTCGAGTGAAGTATCGTGGGATGGGGCATGGTGGTTCATTCTTGCGCATATCAGTTATAGAGGTAGAGAAGAAAATCCTACATTTGCTTTTGGCGGTACAAATGAAGGATCTCATTTTCAATTATTGGGACGGGTACACTTGCAGACCGGTTCCGGACTATTCGGCCACTCATCGATACAAGGTAGCGAAATCATCAACATAAAGTTGATGACTTCCCATAATTGAAAATCAAACACCTTTCACAGTATCAAGCCTGGACCAATGCTAATGCGGATAGCATGAAGTCATTGCGCCATCTACCTATGGACGAGGTATCCCAAAAACAAAATGAATTCGCTCACAGCAAATTAGGTGAAAATTTTGCAAAAAACAACACTGAGCCCACAGATTACGAAAACACTGAAAAAAAAATCGAAAGCACCATGTATGTATATCCAACTGATGAGAATGAAGTAAAAGAAACTATAAATCAACTGAATCCAAAAAAATTCCCAGGCGATGATGACATCCGTTCGGTAACTCTAAAAGAAATTGTAAATGAAATAAAAACTCCACTCACTTATTTGATAAATCATTGTATAGATACAGGGTGCTTTCCAACAATTTTGAAATCGGGTCTCATCAAACCAATATACAAAAACGGTGATGAAAAAATATGGTAAGTTATAGACCACTTTCCCTAATATCTAACATATCAAAAATTATAGAAAAAATACTGAAAAAAAGAATATTGTGTTTCCTGAATAAACATAAAGTAATATCTGATAAACAATTCGGGTTTAGATCAGGAAGATCAACAGAAGATGCAATATTTTCTTTATCGTCATATATTTATGATGCATCAGACAAAAAAAAGCTACCCTATGCATCTTCGTTGATCTGTCGAAAGCATTCGACACGGTCTGTCACGATAAACTACTGAAAAAAATATTCTCCTACGGACTTAGAGGAAATTCTTACAATCTCATCAAAAGTTATTTATCTGGTAGAGAGCAGAGAGTGAGAATCGATGATGTAACTAGTACCTACAGAACTGTTTCATATGGAGTCCCACAAGGAACGGTACTGGGCCCATTATTGTTCTCAATGTATATAAATGGATTACTTGAAATAGAAACCCAAGGAAACATTTTGAGTTTTGCAGATGATACAGCAATTCTCTACAAAGCAAATACCTGGCAAGATCTGAAGGAACTAGTAGAAACTGTTTTTCTTGAAATTGAAAAATGGTTTGGAGGAGACAAACTCACACTGAATCTCAAAAAAACGAAATATTTACCATTTTCCTCCTATACAAACGGACTCCCGAATATTGGACCACTCAAAATAGGGGATAGCTATGAAATACCGGAAGATAAATCAATAAAATACCTTGGCATTGTAATAGATCGTCATCTAAGATGGGATCTACAGATAAAAAATGTAGCTAATAAACTGAGGGGATTGTTGTACAGATTCAAATACCTGAAAGATTTTCTGGACATCAAACATTTGAGAATCCTATACTATGCTTTGGTTGAATCCCAGCTACAGTACGGTATAGTAGGGTGGGGCGGAGTAAACGATAACCACTTACAAAATTTGAATACTATTCAGAAATACATCATCAAGATAATATATCAAAAAACCCGTAATTATCCAAGCGATGATTTGTTCAGAGAATCAAATTTTCTGGATATAAGAGAACATCCTTCTAATCACAACTATGATACGAGGAAAAGAAAAATTACAGTGATATAACCAACCTGTAACAAAACCATAGGCCAAAGGAACGCAGCTTACCTGGGACCTCGGTTGTACAATATAGTACCGGAGTCTATAAGAGATATTGACAACAGGTTCAGTTTCAAAAAGAAGGCTAAAAGGTGGATTACAGAAACTGAAAGATCTTTATTTCATGATGTTGTGAACCAAAATATAAATTTTTGAATCTTGATGCAAGTTCCATCCCAAATGCATTCAAGAAAATGTATTTTTAAATATATTTGTTTGACATCAAACTGGCAGTCAGTCGTTTTAAATTTTTTTAAATCTTTTATTTTAGTTTCATGATCGAATCTATTTGATCTTGAGCTATAACAAAATTGTAAAACCTTTATATGTTTTGACTTTTGGATGTAAATTAACAAATTTAGTCATTTATATATTGATACTTATGCATAGTTTACTTAAAGGTCGAACTTTTAACTCTACAACTTTTTTAATGATGATTCTGATGTTGAATTTGTTTATATTGTTTAGTATTAGTGTTTAGTCCATTATCATACATACGTTAGTCATTCATTCTATTCACTGTTATTAGTATTATTATTACATCACATTCATGTCTTCATTTTTTATGCTAGTCACACACAAGTAGTATAACAGTTCAACTGTTGTACACTTCTGTGACTTATTCATGTTTATCTGCAACATTCAGCGAATCCATTGTTCTTCTTTCTTTATGCAAATAAACATTATTATTATTATTATTATTCCTCCTGGGATGAAAATGCAAAAACACTGGACATGGTCGATGGGCATACTTAAAACCTGACATTAAATGATATGATCTTTTAAACAATTTGTTCAGGCCAGTCTCAAACTACCAACACAGTAGGTTTTGGCTGGCATCTTTCAGAAAACAACTACTCCCTTGGCTGATACCAGAAAGGGCAATGCACCGACAGATGCCAGCCAAAACCTACCGCGTAGGTAGTTTGAGACTTGCCTGAACGAATTGTTCGAAAGATTATTCGTATAACTTAGACTGAACTTCCTTATGGTAAGTCGTTTAATCCTCAATTATTAAGGATAGTTTGGGCACTCTCAATTATTTTCGGGATCTCTGCTTCTATCAAATGTCAACTTCATTCCCCCCTGTGAATTTAGTTGAAGTGTCTTCCAATAAGAATATTCCAAGCTTCGTAAGTTCTGGTTTTCGGAGTAATTCAAAGAAAGCTTATTTTTTCATGACCATTTATTGTTATTGCAGTGCAATCAAGCGCAATTCAATGCGCTCATCAGTTTTTCGTTCCATTGTAGTGTTTATTATTCAATATTATTTAATGATATAGGAACATAAAACGTTTTTGTGCATTATAAAAAATCGAACAAATATTTTCAAAATTATTGAACTTTCATCTTTCATTTTATTTGACGTGATAATAATTGCAGGGATGCCAAAAAATATATTTTGAATGAGTATGCAACCAAAAATAAATGGATATGGTCTTTCAGTACTATGCCGTTGTCATAATTATCTGACATCTGGATACCTCCATATGATTGTCACTCAGGAAACTGGAGGAAACTAGTTGAAAACTGGCGTCCGAGATCTGATTGACAAAGAGTTTTTCTGTCCACCATAAGTGCTTTTTCTACGAGTTCAAAACCAAAAAAGGACATTTCAGTTGTTCCTTCAATACCCTTCTGGATCACCGAATCGCAAGTGACTGTAAGTTTTTTTCTCTTCTAGCACTTTTCCTTGGAATCAATCCATGAGTCAGCTATGATGAATGAAAAATCGCTAATTATTCCTTTTTGAACTACAACCTATCAATTGACAAACAATATACTAACAGGGCTGTAATTATTGGGATTCCAAATTGAGTTGCCAGCGCCACGGTGGTGATATTAGTACTAAAGTTATCTATTCAAGTTGTCTACTTTTTCTGATTTTGTTGCTATGAAGGTTGAGGTTAAATGGATGAAGATGGAAACATAGTTTAAAGTAAAGTAAAGTAAATTTATTTCTACAAACAGATCCTAATTTTTGACAGTAATCGATGTATACAATTTGTTTCATGTGAAGTAGAAATAAATGCGAAGAACCCCTTAAGTAAGCTTGTGTGGGGCTAAATAAAAGTAAATCAAGGCAGTCCAATAATATAAAAATAAAATATAAGAATATAAAAATATATAAAATGGTACAAGTACAAGGTATGAAAATATTAAAAATTCATCTATAACTAACAACTATACAGTCAGAATACATCTATGAATTTAAGTATAAAACATTTAAGTTAATAATATAAAATAGAATGAAATAGGAGTACATAGGTGTATATTCCTAGTGCTGTAACCAAATATAATATGGAAAAGTTCAATGTAAGAATATAACTATATCTATATACTTTTCAACACGATTAAAATCACAACTATGGAGATGGAGATAAGGATACGTAGTTATAATATAGATAACCATATAGTTTCAACAATATTGCAGAGAACACGAGATTTTTGTTAAATCTTTTATGAAATATACATTCATTCTGCTAGGCATTCAGATTGATTATATCATGTATGGTTTGTCTTGGAATTGTTAATATAAATCTCTTCAATTGTCTTTTTAATACATATGGAGGTGTAGTGTTCTATATTTTTCTTGGAAGTGGATTGTACATTTTTGGGCTTAGGTAAGCATTACTCCGTTGACCTATTGATTTTGTCATGAATGGTGATATAAGTGTATTCTCTTTATGACGTGTAGTATAGGTATGCTCTGTTTTTTTTTGCGTTAATGACCGCTTTTCTTTGCCTGATATTCGAGAAGAAAAAATAGAGTTGTCGCGGGTCGAGAAATTTACTCTCCTGGTAGAGATTATCTGACGGATATCGAAGGGGTTTCTTGTACATTACTTTGATTATTTTCTTTTGAGTTATTTCTAATTTTTTCAGAAAGGTTTTCGTTATACCACCTCATCCCAAGATTCCATATGTCATGTGAGATTCGACCAATGCATAATATACTTTCCTCAGTTGATGTAATTCTAGTATTTCCCTCAAGAATCGAAATTTGTATATGAGGTATTGAATTTTTTTCACTATATTTATTGAGTGATGAGGAAAGAAAAAAATATATTCAAATCTTATTTGGATTTCTGATAAATTTTCAGAAAATAGATTTTGTTGATCCATGTACCTATCGAAAAAAATTTATTTCAGATAATATTCAGTATATCCACACTATAGGCTATGAGGAAAAAAGCCGTTGGAATTTGAAGCGGAATCCGATTTCAAAAAGAATACTCTGGAGTCAGTAGGATACAGTGCGAGTCAATCCTACTGTTTCCAAAATCTTCACACGACCAAAGTCCAGTGAATTCATTCAAGTCTTGACTGAATCATCATCAGGAGATATTTTCAAAAGTTTGTGTTGGATATCAATGTCTATCTCTACATTTTGAAGAGCCTATATATACTGCGGAAAACTTGATGTTTTTTAAACTGTAGCGAGACATCCTTTTACCCTGTCTATACGAATATGCTTCTACATGCTTGTACATGGAAGTAATCTGATGTTTGTATGTTACGTCAGTGTTGGACCTTGACAGACAACTGTCAATAGACAACTTAAGTTCGTCAACTGCCACCAGATAGCGTATCGCTTAGCTTGAAATCCCAATACCTGAGAAAATTGTTTCACTAACGTATGTTGGGCGAATAGTTTTTATAAATACAGTTTTTAGCGGCGTCAGGAAACAAGTATGATACCTACTAATGGAACTCTCTATCGAGTGAATGAATGATTAAAAACAAAAAAAAAAACAATCACTTATATAGGTAACTGAACTGACACTAGAAAACAATGAAAAACGCTACAATAATTGCTCTCGCTCCTGTTAAATACCTTCAAATCGAGAAGATTTGTTCCATTCACATCGTTTCATTCTGTTTCGTCTATCTCGGATTTAATTTCGATTCCATTATTATACCATTACGGTAATTATTTGTTATTCAAATGCTCCGTTTTGTTGTACTGACACTGCAAACAATTTAGATTTTTCAGAGATAATGTCTTCTCTCGTACGAGGAGAATGATGAATAGATATCTTGAGTGTGTTATTGTAAAACTGAGAATAGGCTGATGGGAACATGAAGTGTCTTCTCCTAAACTTCACATCGGTTGGATTCCCACAACATTCGAATTATATTTATGAGATTTCTGAAATGACGGAACAATATGACAATGGGGGACTTTTAATTTCCCTAGAAAAATCAAGATATTCAAATAATCGACTTGAGGTGGGAGTTCAATGCAAGTTTGCGGCCTTTTTTGTTAATTATTCAATCAATTGATTGCCATCTTCTGGCATTATATATAAGTGATCAAGAAAGTGTTCGATCCAAGCAACGACCTCCGTGAGAAAAAGAACAGACAATTTATCGGCAACCGTAAGAAAGGTTACACATTACCTGGGTGCTGTCTCTCTGAGGAAGTACCTTTTTTTCATTTTTTAACCACCAAAATTTTTTCAGTTTTTTTGTTTGATTTCATTGCCTCATTTGAGTTGAGGTTTTTTTCTTTCAACAGGTTTCAATAGAGTTAATCATATAGGAAATGGAAGTCTGAACCAATACCATTTATCAAGGAACATTATCAACCACAATCAAGCAAAGGATCAATGTTTCTGTCAGTACCTTTCTCCTGTTCAAATTTCGATATTTCATACAAAAAAGGATTGAAATTTTCGGAATTTTGTACTACAAAGGGTTATAAAGAAGAATTGTCTCGGTAATTTGTTATCACAGTTGCCAAAAAATAGTGTACTCAACACGTCTAAAAACAGTGTTTAACGGACTCATAGACTTCCCAATTTTGTCTACTCCTCCATAAACTCAGTGTTTTCCAGACTCGATACATGACTTACTCGAAAGCAGACCAGATCTGTACGTTGAAGATAAAGGGGAGCTTTCTGAATGAATACTTCTTTTTTCGAAAAGTTACGAAGTTTTCCTGAAGCACCCCGGCATTATGATGTTAGGCAATGTCAGAACCGCTTGTTTGTTCAGTTTCAATTCCATTCTTCAACGAATATGTCAACTTGAAGCATACAAAAAAACACAGAGCACCTACAGTTCGAGTATTTTAACTTTAGCCATGCTTCATCAGTTTATGATCAAAGAAATCACATACCATCTATGTATTATCTCTTTCTACCAACCGCTTTGGGCAGATCAACATTCGTTGGCATGTGTCGTCTTCTAAGCAAAGACGTATGGTATTGTGATGATCAATTGGTGAAAAGAGCTACTAAACCGCCAGTGTTTTTTACATTTCAGCACTACTTGGCAGGTATGAATTGACTAGCGCATTACATGTATGAAATCATTGTTTTATAGTCACATTAGAAAAACAGTTTTTTTCAAAGCTAAACGCCTCTTGGTACCATTACCTTCAAAGTAAGTACCTACAATACAATGTCTTTATCCAAAAATATGATTTAAGTTTTCCAATACAATTTACATGTTTGACTATAATCCCGCATTACCGGGATATTCACATAACAGTAATCAGGACTGTAAGTAGAAGTCCTATTGAAAGAAAAACATTACTTGAACCTGTAATAAAGGCCAGAAACGTTCACAATATATTTATGCGGTTTTTTGGATTATTCCTGGGAGTATTATCCATTCACAAGCACAACAATTTGGGTTCGATTTGTGCGAGTATTTTGAAAAGGAGAGAGTTCATGGAGGACCTTTTTTACCACTCCATCGGTTCAAGAGGTAACCATCGACAACCCAAATGTCATTACTATCGTCACTGTATTACAGCGAGTTGCAGATATTTTGAAACGGTGTACAACAGAAAACGAATAGTACAATATTCACGAAGTGGATTACTTCACAGTCACTTTCCAGTTTGAACGAGCCATCATTGAAAATAATGGACAATGCACCATACCACAGTGAAATTTCAAATAAACAGCCTACCACTTCGTCAAGAAAATCGGAAATTGTTAATTGGCTACAGGCCAATAACATTGATTTTGATGTAAAATTAATAAAACCAGAATTATTGCAGTTGGCGAAAGGGAACCGAAAAGACAACATTTATTATAGATGAACTGGTACGAGAATATGGGCATGAAGTATTAAGATTATCACCGTATCATCCAGACTTTAATGCTATTGAATTAATTTGGGCTGATTGTAAAATATACTAGGACAAATATATTGACAGAGATGGATACAGTAACAAAAAGTATTGTGTTTGTGGAATGAAGCATTAGAGATGTGCAACGCGGAATGCTGGGCAAAATGTGTGAAACATACGGAATCACTCATAGAACAATGGTATGTACGAGAAAATCATCTTTGCGGAATACATATTACACCCGTTATTATAATCATTGGTGACAGTTCCGAATAATAATATATTGCAACTGGCTTTTTTTTATTTCTCGAATATTCATGGACGAATAGATGGGTGAAAAAGTTGGAATACCCATGTATTTGTTTGTTTATTGTTTGTTTATTTATTCAATCCCAAGAAACATGTTCTCATAAATGGAAGTAGGTAAGTATGAGAATGCAATATACATGAAAAAGAACACATACAGAAATAAATAACAGATAGATCGAAATTACTACTGAAATGACCAAAAAAAAAAATACTAATTCTATAACTGAAAATTATTCATTTGTTCATGAAATATTGCTTCAAGTTACGTTTGAATTTCAAAGTATGTTTTAAATTTTTGAACTTCAGATGAATTATATAAAACATGTATTCCATTATAAAGAAGTGATTTTTTGACGAAGTTACTTTTTACCTTCAGCGTATCAAAATGTTGTGGTTTTATAATTATGAATGACATTCAATACAGTACGTATTTTTTGTAGGGGCAAAATGTAAAAATTTGCAAACTTTCATCCGATTAACAAAATCCAAATTCAATAGGTTTCGCGACTTGTTTGAAATAGTGAGTTCTGAACCCTCTTGCCTGATAACACATTTTATTAATCTGTTTAGAAATGTTTCCAGAGGTCATTGTAGACATTTCCTTTGCTGAGTATTATTGATATTCGAAAGAAACCTCATTGTTTGATTAATTATCCAGTGGTTTTGGGAATATTGCAGTCCATCATAGTTGTCACAACGTTTTTTGTTGAGTGTCACGTACAGAAATTGCATAAATGTGGATGAAATGACTTCTGAGCTTACTAGGATTTGTCAAACGGCTGCGGCGGCGGTATCTTTGTCTTTATGTTCCATTATCCTATGAAACCTGTTGTCTCTGGATCCTTGGATTGGAATATATACTGTAAGTTCAGTTGAATCGAAAAAACAACTCTCATTGTCTGGAGCTCCGAATAGTTTATTTCTTAAGTCATTATCTTCACTTTGTAATTGTTATCGGGATAGTAGCCACGTCGTTCTTCAATGAGACTGATATATCTCGACGTATTTTATATGCTCAAAATTGATGACGCATGGGTAAAGTCAAAATAATCGAACTGTAGGTTATCCGCGATCTTGAAAACCATTTCAATGGAATAGTTGGTGGGGAGTTTGAAAAAGAGTGTTCTTCGAAGTTGCCACATCAATCACCTCTCGAAAAAAACTCGTTCCAAGCAAGAGATATAATTTCAAAATTCCTTTCCGATTTCCACAATTTGACTCGCAGCAAATTGCACGCAAATTGTATGACTAATACACTTAAAGCCCCGTAATTGTTTGCCTTTTTCTAACGTTACATACCCCGAGGCCTGCGTGGGACTGACAGCTGGCGATGTGGCACTGAAATTAAATAAACACCCCCTCGTTTTGTAATCAAATTGATTTCACATCGGTTCTGTAATAATTGTCTACGGAAATCACATAATACCAACGATTACATGTTTTGGGATCGATGGGAAAGGATATGTAATAGTTGTTCGACTGAATATGAATAGATTATGATATTATAAGGGGTGATTCAAGTGTCTGTCAGGTGGAAAAGGGGGAAAAATGAGGCTCTTGAATATGGATGTTACTGATGGGGTCATTACTGTCTTGAGTCGTTTGCCTTCCAGCTCATAAGGTTCGATAAATTGTTTTGTTCACTGAATATATGATGAGACTTTCGGTTCAATGTGATGCGACAGTCTGAGCAAATACAGTCAGGCAGTTGAAGATGCTGTCCGGGAGCTCTATGTTACAACTCAATTTTTTAACACTTTCTCTCTCGTTCAATGAGAAAAATTGAACACGCTCTGCATTTTGAGCGTACTCATAAAAGTATTTGACAAGAAAGGGATAAATGTCACTGGCAAAGTACCATTTGAAACAAGAGATAACATACTCTGTAAGCCAGATAGCGCTTAAAGAGATGAAATTGACAAGAAAGTTCCATTATTCACATTGTCCGTTCAACTATTGTAAGTTTTGAACAGAAACAGCTTCTAGCTTCACTGGATCAAAAATCCGAATCATTAATTCATCTCAATCTTCTATCCCCTTGTTTGGTTCTTATATAAACAGAAATCATGTGAGCAGTTAAATCGAAGTAATTAACGACGACTTCGTAAAAATAATAGAATGGGGTAACATGAAATTGGTGGAATTTAATGCTAGGAAAACACAGACATGTCTCTCCTCAAAGAAAGCTGCGATCTATCATCATCTGGTATTCAGATGTCAGCAGTGACTATTCCTACAAAATCAAGTATCGGTCAGTGATAGTCTCTCATGGAAAAACCATGTGAGATCAATCGCTAAAAGTGCTTTGGAGAAACTTGGATTTCTATTTCGTGCGAAGAAATACTTCACTTTTCATCAGCTTCTATTGATCTACAAGGCTCAGGTACGACCTAACATGGAATACTATTCTCATGTGTGGAGTTCAGCACCAAAACATTTATTAAGGCTTCTCGATTCCATTCAGAGAAAGGCAATTCGTTCACAGACTCGCTCACTTCATTGTAACATCGTTGAGGGGTCGGAGATTTGTCTCTCTTCTATAGATACTTCCACGGTCAATGCTATTCCAAATTGTCATCTATCGTTCCACTCTTGGCAATATCTACACGGATGACTCAACGAGTACAGAATTACCACCCCTTTGTTGTGAATTTGAAAACCTGTTGGACCTCTTTTGCCCAGTTATTTTTTTTCAATAGAACAGCTGAGCTTTGGAACTCCTTGCCAAAAGAAGTTTTTCCTCAAGCTTACAAACTTCAGAAATTTAAAGTGAATGTTAATTCGTATCTGCTGTCCCTTGATTCACGCGGAGTTTTTTGAACATTACAGGGCTTCCCTTTAGTGTGAATCTACATATAAAAAAACTATAGATGACCAAGTGATGAAGCCTTCAGAATCTAGGGGTACTATAGCCATTCCAATAATATTAGACGATTCATCAAAAATTGAAGACTTTCACGGCCGGCAACTAATGAATTGTTAGGTGCTTCCGGGCTTCTGAGCCGTGGGCAACAGGTTTTAAGGCCTGACGTTTCGTCTGCATCTGCGGCAGACATTTTCAAAGGCGATGCGGCAATGGTCGAAGTATCCTTCTCTGCTGCGAGGCTTTGATCTGATGTGGTTCAGATGATGAGTCACTCTTTATCGAATCTGGGTTCGGACGGTCGATTGATCCTAATTGATTATTGGAAAGCGTTTTTTCCCTCATTGGGAGGGTTCGTGCATTTTGAACTGCAGGCATCCATGTTCTGTGAATGTTCAGGCTCTCTTCTTTGCGGTTGAAGTTGTTCTTATGTTTATGAATTTCTATGGCCTCCCTATAGATCCTGGGGTAATAGCTCCTACTTGTGTCCAGCACTTGCGTTCCGTCGAAGTCAATGTCATGACCTTCCAACAGAGCGTGTTCGGCTACCGCAGATTTTTGGGTTTGGCCATATCGACAACTTCTTTTGTGTTCGGTTAACCGCGTTTTTATGCTTCTTTTTGTGGTTCCGATATAGACTGAACCACAACTACACGGTATTCGGTACACTCCTGAGGTAGATAATGGATCCCGTGGGTCTTTTGCGGATCTGAGGCTTTCTTGGATTTTCCTCGTGGGCTTGAAAATTGCCTGCACCCCATGTTTTTCTAACAGTCTTCCAATGCGGTCCGTCACACCGTTAATATAAGGCAGACACGCCCGTCCATTAACGGCTGGTTCGGGGCCATTCATTGAAACTCCTTGTCTGGGTCGCAAGGCTCGGTGAATTTCGTCTCTGCGGTAACCATTACATATAAAGGCGTTTTCTAAATGACGCATCTCTTCCTCAAAATATTCTGGCTCAGAAATGCGTCTCGCTCTTTCTACCAGGGTCTTAATTACTCCTCTCTTTTGCCTCGGGTGATGGTTGGAATTCTTGTTGAGGTACCGATCTGTGTGAGTGGGCTTTCTATACACTCTATGCCCTAGTTTTCCATTCTCCCGTCTTTCCACCCATACATCCAGAAAAGCTATTCTTCTATCCTTCTCAGTTTCCATCGTGAATTGAATCTTTGGATTCCAGGAATTCAGATGATCCAGGAATTTCTTCAGCTCGTCTTCTCCGTGACCCCAAATCACGAAAGTATCATCAACATATCTCAGCCAACAGGATGGTCGGACCGGCCAACGCTCTAGAACTTGTTTTTCGAAATGTTCCATAAAGAAATTTGCCACCACAGGGCTCAATGGGCTCCCCATAGCAACCCCTTCTTTCTGTTCGAAAAACTTTCCATCCCACTGAAAATATGTTGAAGTCAGACAGTGCTTGAACAGGGCGGTTATGTCTGGAGGAACAAAAGTACTGATCAGGTTCAAAGTTTCATCTATCGGAACATTTGTGAATAGGGAAACCACGTCGAAACTCACCAGCATATCATTCGGGTTTAATGTCAGATCTTTTATTTTCCCGATAAAATGTGTGATAAAATATTAGACGAATTGCTTTCTGCACTATGAAATTTATTTTCGGCAGTGATGAAGCCTTCAGAATCTAGGGGTACTATAGCCATTCGAATAATATTAGACCAATTGCTTTCTGCAATATGAAATTTATTTTCGGCAGTAGATACTGTCTGAACAGGAAGGTGAGGATCCTTCTGTGCTTTCGACATTTAACTATTTTGATGCTGTTTATGGTCCCTGTGTAGACAACGAATAAAAGAGACACTTGCAAGTTATTCTAAATTCGTGTTGCCTCTGATATTTGATTTTTTTTTTGTTATATACAGAAAAAAACGAATGGGAAACCCTGTAATATTCAAAGAACACCGCGTGAATCGAAGGAGCAAAGGAAAGGAGATTCGAGTTGACAAACACTTGATATTTTTTAAGTTTGTATGCTTCAGGAAAAACCTCTTTCGGTAAGGAGTTCCAAAGTTCGGCTGTTCTATTGACAAAAGATCCCTGAGCAATAGAAGTTCGACAGGTCTTCAAGCTCACAACAAAGGTGTGGGAATTCTGCACTCGTCGGGTCATCCGTGTTGATATTGCCAAGAGTGGTACGATTGATAAAAATTCAGAAGAGCACCGACCATGGAAATATCTATAGAAGAGAGACAAGTCTCCGACACTTCTACGGTGATTCAACGAAGTGAGTGAAGAATCACCAACTAGACTGATTTCTTTTTGTTTGAAATAAGGGAAGACAAGGAATCTCACAGAAGCATTCTGAAATTCAAAGGTTAAATATGGCTACTGGGAAGAATGTTACATCTTCATAACATATTTTTCCATAAATCTCGTTTCGTAATAATGTTCACTGTATAAATGTAAGGTTTGAAGGTATACAAACATTTCCACCTCAGAGACATTTAAAGGAGCATGTCTCTTTATAGGGACACTACCCGAGGATTGAAAAATGAATCTTCTCATACATACAAAAACTATTTTAAGGAGCATCTCCTCAGTTTGTCCGATCTTTAAAACTTATAGAATGAACTAAATAATTATCCGAACATTGTCGAGAATTATATTTTTCTTTTTATATCTACAAATCATTTTCCACCTATTGTCTTTTCATTGACCGCTCCTGAAGTGGAGGATCAACTTCTTCACATCAGAGTCTGGAATAATCATTCAAATTCTTTTCTGTTAATCGAGTCAACTTCCCAACAGCAGTCTTCAAATACTTTTAAACATACTTTCCCAAGCCGAATGGTATGGAAATTATTTTGCAAAAATCCGACAATCTACGAAATTTGGCTTCTACAGAACATTTTCCACTAGATATTTCATCCACGCTATCTTCCACTATCTTGAGAAAAAGAACGAAACTCTTCACATCATCAGCGTGTGATTCAAAATAATCATTTCTGACCCTCTGTGTTTTTTCAATCATGTTGAAATACCATCATTTACTCTGATCAATTTGTACACATATTGAAATGGAAATAAATAAATATTTGAATTGTTTTTTAAAGAATTCTTGAGATTGTTTACGACTCAAAACTATCACAACCCAACAGCCAATTTGGTACCTGCAATTTTTTTTTTTTTTGGGTAATTTTTGAGGGCAGAATCCAAAATAACTGTCACGTTTGGTATATCAGATACGTAATATGGGCGCTTTCTTGAATAAACTAATCTTATTTTTTGATCTATATACATTTTATAATATTACTATTTTATTATTTACTCCTACTAGGGTACTATCATGAAAAAATATAAAAGAAGGTAATCATCTTTATCACATAAATACATGAAAAGCAGGGATATACATGAAAAACATTCATCACTTATCACTTAAGAATTTTCCCTATCTCTTTTACGATAACAGGTAACATTATTACCTGGAAGTAAATTCTTTTTATTCAATCTAGATGCAAGTAATTCAGCAGACTTCTTGGAGAGGTTCAGGTCTCTTATCAGGTCATTCAATTCTTGGTGATTGAAGCGATGGGGATTTGCTATAGCGTCTTCAAAATCACTGTCTTTCTCTGAATGCAAATCCTGAACTTCATCAGACGTAAATGTATCGTGATCATCTTCTGAAGGTGTAGGTAGACTGCTGAATATTTTTTCATAATGAGGGACATGCCTTCTTGCTGGGTCTATAATAGGATACGTCCATTTTTCTATTGTTTCGATTGATACCCTTGATATTTACGATACAAAAATAACAATCATCGTGGTGTGTTCTTGGTTCCCTCCAAATCATTGGTACTCCAAACTTCAGGGACATCCTCCTTCCAATTGACCATAGGTCAGATGAGCTCTCTTCACAAAGTCAGAAACAGGTTTTCTGAAACTGTATTCACCATATATATAAAAAAACACGTCTGGGTGATTTAAACAACTTCTACTTGTGGATGGCATGTCTTTAGTTTAACAATCGGAAAACGCACACAAAATGAAGCAACTTTACCTACAAAGACTCAAGAGTAAACTGAAACCTTCAAGAAAATAAATATGGAAGAGGAACAGAAAGGTCGGTTTTCCAAATCATTGACAATAACAAGTACCTAAAATGGGGTGAATACATGCCAATTTCGGGTGAGAAATTTTGATTTTGACCTGCAAATCATTATTTCATTATTTTCACCTGTTGTCAGAACTAAAATTGATTGGCCTGTATCTGAAGAACTAGAGCTGCTATGAGAAAATGCCGAACATTTTCGAAATCAGCACATCAAAAACATTCAGAATCAGTTTATAATTCACCGGCACCAAAAAAAAATATTATTTTGTCGAGTTGTATATATACATCAAATGTCTTCGAGTACTATAATCATATAACAGTTTTCCATTTCTTTAGTGAAGTTGACTCCTCGCTAGCAACAGTTAAATTCATTTCCCCATCATATCCAACAAGCCAACAGCGTCACCATTAAAAAAAATAGATCCAGAAAATCTTCCGGCCTACAGAACATTTTCCACTCGATGTTTTATTCACATTGTTTCCTATATTTATAGCCGTCCCTGATTTCGGGGGCGAGCCTCTCGTCCTGCGGATCCCTCTCGTTTCATGCCGTGCTACATTCAGTTGTTCTTTATGAGACCCTAAGCTCTTTTCTTTTTCATCGGTTCGCAGGACTATTTTATCAGCCTTTTGTGCACAACAGGTCAAACGTTTCCGAGGAATAGGCGGGGCATTTCCCTGGAAATCCGTTCCGGAAGTGACCAATGGTGTCTCTGACTGTGCATTTATTGAGGATGTAGCGGTAGGTTTTCTCATGGTAGTGTCTGAGAACATATAACATAGAGAAGCGATAATAACGGAAATTTTGTGTAACTTTTTCATAGAAGCATGCGTCGCCCAACCGTCAATTTCATATTTTATGATAGATGATAAAACGATTCGGAGAAAAAAATTATAAAACTGCATTATTCTCAAAAATGTTTTCTATGTGTTGTAAAACAGCTATAGGCAAGAAATTGGCACCATTTTATAAAACATTATAGGCCTTTCACAAAAACTACAAAACAGTTTTGTAAACAATTCGGCAGTTGCTATAAAAATTTTTTAACACTCTCAAAAACTAGTTTTATAAATAATCCCCTTACTGCACCTTTGCAATATATTCAAGCGATACCTATAAAGTATTCAAAACACAAAAAAGTGTATAAAATGTTTTCTTGAAGGCGCAAGAAGTGATTTTGTATTGGACACTAGGAAAATCTAATAGATATGTCACCAACTATCTTCAAACACTAACAAAATGAAAGGTTGGATGGAGCCATTTTAATAATTTTGATTTTGAACTTATAAAACTGTTGAAGACATTACTTGTGCTTCGAAGAATTATATTTTTACTTCGAATGAAATTTCGTTGACAAATATATAGCATATCAATAGCAAAATTTAGGGGCGCCACTCATTCATTAGAGTTTTTGGAAAAAAATAATAATTATAGAAAAATTCTCTGTGTTGACTTATTAATTTTCTAGTCTCAAACTCAACTCAGTTTGATCTAAATAATATAATCTTATAATATCTATATGTACTTACCAGCTGTAAATATCACTATAGGTGCGGTATTTAATATTTTCAACTCATATAATATCAGTCCGGATTGCTATCATTTTGAAAGGGCGTTGTTCTCTAAAATGATTTGGTATCAAAAGCAAGCATACGTATTCCAGCTAGTATATTAACCTATAAAGTTGTTTAGAAACACTACTATCTATCGGAATGTTTTGGCTAAGAAACTTCTTCCATCGATTATAAAGGGTGAATTTCGAGAAAGTTTTGAACTAGTTGTTTGTTTTTAAAAAATGAAAGCACTAGGTCACGTGGAAATATTTTACTTTTTCCAATGACCAATATTAAACGACATTATTGGATATATAGTTATGGGAACGCTAGTCAAATAAAACTGACAAATTATGCTATTACACGACCTCTAAAAATCAATGTCAGCTGGTTCCTCGTAAATGCTACATTTTATTCTTGGGGACAGCAAATATATATTCGAAAAATCAACTCGATTTTATAACAGTTATTTTATTGTTAAGGAATTGTAGTATATATACCATACTATAAAATATTTGGAAAATTATCATCAAGGTGAAAATATGGTGATAAAAACAAAATTGTGTCGGAAAGCATTTCAATTAAATAATTTTTTAAATTTTATTTCATAAACGTTTCTACGGGAGAAATTCAATAATGTTTGTATTTGTGTTTTCACCAACTAATTTAATTCCGCTTATCACAGAGTGACCGGTCCAACTTCATGCCCCTTCCTTTACCTAGATCAGATTCAATTATCCTATAGGGATACTCAACCGACGTGAACTTATCAGGTCACACGGCTGGAAATTATCGAAACATTTCTCATTAACCAATTACTTTGTTTACTTACTTAGTGACAAAACTTTATTGTTTCATTAAACGTCGGATTCATTGGAGCCACATACCTAGAGGAATATAAATTGATGGTCCCATTAGTTCTGATAGAAATATATTAAGTATAAAGGATATCCTAAGAGATTATTTCAGTGAGTGAAAATATCTGAAGGTCAATCGTAGAAAGTGAGTATTGAACTTGAATTTATTATTTCATGAATTTTTTTCATTTGTTTCCAAGGAAATGATAGCTACTGTTCAATTGAATGGTTGTACAAAAAAAAATATCGATTAAACTCATTTTGTTTATTGTAATATTACAGATGGCGAATATTTCTGAAGTTATCAATTTGGATTCCCAGCCCTCAAGGAAGGAAAACAATGGAGAGAACGATTTCAATGGACGTCTTCTACATCTATACCGTCCAATAACAGAAACCAGGAGGAACAAAGTCGCGTCGTGCGCTATGGACAGTCAGAAACTGACCCCCGATTGTGTCTATGACTTAACACAGATGTGGAGTGTGAGTCAGGATGAATTGTTGCCCCTAGGGTATCCTACCGAGTTCGGTTTGCAAAAGCGCGTCGGACATCCCAGCAATATGAATCCGTTCTTTTTCCATAGCGACTTAGACGCTAATGATTCGCTGAAAACCTGTTGCAGATGTAGTAAGGAATTCCGCATATCAGCAGATCACTACATCACCGATGAGATATGTTATCATTGGGGAAAACTGCAGGAAGTAAGAAATCCAACGAATGAATATTATGGGCAACGTGCTTACGTTTGTTGCCAGCAGATGGAAGGCTTTTTGGGATGTACTGAGGGAAGACTTCACGTTTGGGTTGGGCTCGTCAGTGGAAATGTTAATGAATTTGTTATCACACAGTCTAGGCGAGAGCCTACAGCAAGCATATATCCCAATTGCTACGCTATTGATTGCGAAATGTGTTTTACCGTCAAGGGACTCGAACTAACCAAAGTCACCGTAGTTGATATTCAAGGACGATCGGTGTATGACATTTACGTGAAACCCGCCCATGAAATTGTTGATTATAACACACGTTTTTCTGGGATAACGGCCAGTGATATGGATAATGGTGGAGCTAAGAGCCTACGTCAGGTACAAAATGATTTAATGTGTTTTGTTAACGCAGACACAATTTTGGTCGGGCATGGATTGGAAAATGATCTGCGGGCCCTCAAAATAGTTCATCGTAAGGTTGTGGACACTGCCCACGTTTTTCCACATTATATGGGTCTACCTTTTCGCAGGTCATTGCGAGATTTGGCCTCTACTTTTCTGCACCGTACAATCCAGTGTAGTGCGAATGGACATGATAGAATGGAAGATGCTCGGGCTATCATGGATCTTATGTTGTGGCAAGTCAGCCACAGTGATTATTATTAATTGTTATTTGGGAATGTATTATTTTTGGTTATTTTCTGTCCTCGTTCTTATTTCTGTTCTGGTGATTTTGTTCCATGATAATCGTGAAATGTATTGGTATGGAACTAAAATTATAGTAATTGTACACTGTCAATCATTGTCTCAATTATTGTGAGGTGGGTATATATAATTTACAGAAGGGGAAATCTGTACTCGGTAAGGAAAGAATTATTAATATGATAAATTATCATATGGTCTAATCGTTCATGAGTTGTAAATTTCAAATACGAAATGAAATTGACGAAGTAAAAGTATCCATGTTCATGTTGGTTGTTTATCACTTCAACTGTTATAATAAGGTTCAAACAAAACTCAATTAGCAGAACACCAGAAAATTTGTTCGTTGCGTTAACCAGCTGACGAGCGTCAACCCCTTCTATGAACCTTTATTAATGTTTTCCATCACATAGGTATGTCACTCATTTATTATTCTTATTCTCTGTGAATACTTAAGGTACATTTTTTCTCTTTTCCGTAGATCTTAACATTGTAACCAAAAACTTCTGCTAATGATGAAGGATTAATCCTTCGAAACATGTCATGCTGATGATGTAAGTCTTCTGATTACATGTAATGTGATGTTCGTCCTCTGACTACACATACATATAATGAAGATTATATTTGGTGGAGTTCGACTGTGAGTTTCTCACTTTCCCAGTTCCATCTCACCTCCACTGTAAGTTATGGATCGCCTCCGTTGGATACATGTCTCTTCTTTTAGCTCTGGTCCAATACTTTCCATTTAGAGTACTTATTGAAAGTGATATTACAGATACAGAAGCGTCACCCAAACGTCAGTATAGTCAAAACCTCACAGTGCCTATGGTCGAATTTCATTTCAGTCATTCCAGAAACCAAGACCTGCATCTTTGTTGAAAAAAGCGAAATAGAAGCCTTGAACTCAATTAAAAAGTACATCGCATTACGACCGAAACGATATCAACAACGTAGTTTTTTTTAACCTACAGATATAATAAATGCATTGAGTTACCTGTAAGTAAAAATACTATAGGAAGTATAATTTGCGCCGAACGTTGTCAACGCTTCTTGATCAAGGTGGTGCTTCCTTTGAAACACTAAAATTACTTTGAAAATAGAAGAGTATTACGGTAGCGGAGAGCTATATTGAAGAAAGTATCTCTTCGAAAAACAAAATTGCTACAATGATAGCCCATTCCGTTTCCGAAAAAAAAAAAGTTAAATTTCCGAACGAAAACAAATGCACATTGAGGAAGGAGTTCATCATCGGTCAACTCACAGAACTTCAAACTTGGTACTAATTTTTCAGGAACATTTGAAAATTGGAATTTTTATTTGAGAGAAAATAACTAGTCCTTTTTTTATGTACAGTTGTGAATAAAATTTTTCTCAGTAGTTGATTTATTGACCTACAGAAAAAAATATTTAGCGGGCGTTATGATTCATAATACCCTCCATAACGCCCAGGGCGTTATGGGTCTGTTAATAGCAACCGTTGCCAAGGTATTATGAAGCAATAATGAACAAGTGAAAAATATGTTATATTAACATGCATATTTAGCGAAACCTCTTCTTAGGGATCAATTACCCTAACACCAAACTGAAGAAGAAAATTGATACAGACACCTATGACTCCAGTTTCTCCTATTCTTTCGGACAATGTGCCTTCATTCGGCTTGGGGCGAACACTCAGTGACGAATATCGTCCTACCTTGTCAAGCTCATTAGCCTGTATTTGCCTGGGGGTAAGAAATTAGAAGTTCCGAAAAATTAGCCACTTTTCGATATCCACCATAGACTCTTTCTTCTTGAAGCGAAGTCCGTACTGGTGCTCTCTCTATTTTGTACGAGTGCCGAGGAAAATAGTATAAGTTTATAGCCATAGATAGATATAGGTCAAGATCGCATAATGCAAGATGACAGTTCTTGCATGAAGGTATCGGACACCTGTCGGCAGGCCTTGCATATCATGTCAGGAAAATCCATACTCATCACCTGGCTTCGGTAGATAAGAGCGTTGAAGACATTATCCTGGCACGATATGATGAACTCTTCAATTATCGACTGGAGCTAATCTGACCTTACTAAGGAAAATGTTAGCTTCACAGAGGAGCCGTGTTCCTCTACTGCTGACTTAACATTTCCATAAAATTTTGTTATGGAGACCTTCCTTCGCCCTCTTGTTGTCGAAGGCGATATAACCATAGAACAGACGATTCAAGAAGCATGCTTCTGTACATATGAATCGTTTCATGTCAAGCTGCAACTCTTCCTGAGTCCCTTCAGAATCGAAACGGCAAACATGTTGGTGGCAAAAACTTTGCTCATGCCCGACAGCTCTGAAGACCAGATCTGCCGCAGTTCTTGCCTACACTTGCCACCAAGAGCTTCAATTTTTTGAATCGGTGGCGTTGTTTCACTTCCAAATAGGTGTGTATGTCCAGCTCATTATCAATATCATTATCTATTATTTCATTTCGGATTATTTTTAATTGAATTATAAAGCGGAGGTTTATTCACTCTGCTCTATACTTTTCCCCAGTATACCACAGCCATACTACAGTAGACACTTAAATGTCAATCCTTTGTTCTCGAGGGTGACTTTCATTTTGTGCTCGGGGTGTGTAATGTCATTTTGTGGCGGTAAATTTCAATGTACGGGATACCAACTATAAAATTAGTATTTTTTTGGAGAGGTTTTTTCGATAACCAGGAAATAAAAAGCTTTCAATATGATGTTTCATTCGCATTTTTCAAATTCCTTTGTCCAAATTTCAATGTGTAGAAAATTCTAGAACATTTCTTCCGGTGATACTTCGGTCGCTATGAGCACCTCCAAATGAAATTTTTAGCGGTCTCGTATATTTTCGGAGATACAGGTCCATTTTGTAGTAAAACTTCACAATCTTTTCCATCAAATTTATGTTATTTGAATATACAAAATTCGTCCTTCTGATCAAACACAACTCACTCCCCTATTCACCCGTTTTCAACATTTCAAAGCGGAAAAAAACATTATTTTTTCAAGAAGTGCCTTTTCAAACCACAACCAATTTGTTGTGATGTCACAGTGCAATGACAGTCGAAAGTGATGTATTTGCAGTGTTGCCGCTCTCATTGATATTGTTGAGAACTTAATGTATTAATGTTGACTTTTGGAGAAAAATGGTTTTTTTGAAAAAATAATGGTTTTATCTGCTTAAAAATGTTGAAAACGAGCGAATAAGAGAGTGACAGCTGTTTGATCAGAAGGACGAATTCTGTGTGTTCAAACAACAGAAATTTTATAAGACAAATTATGAAGTTTTACAACAAATTGGACCTGTATCTCCGAAAATATACGAGAGCGCCGAAAATTTCATTCGAATTTTTTTGAAGAGGAGACCGAATTAAGTGAGTTCCACAACAAAAACAAAAAAGGTGCTCATAGCGATTGAAGTATTACCTTTCTTCCTCAAAGTGGAATTCACACAAGCGATAGTTGTTATGAAGAGCTTAAGGAGAATTTTCAAGTGAATTCCCTCGGTTACATGCATTCAACTATGTCTCACACCTGAAAGGGTCATTTAATATTAAGGTGCATTTTTATAAATTCAATATTTTAACGCAGAATAACTTCTATTTGAAGTTTTGCAATTTGTGAAAAATATATGAAAAATTCAAAGAGCTACTGTTCTACAGAACACTAATGGATATTACCTTTTGACATATTTCAGAAACCTCAAGAGAGGTGATAATTTGTCTCTAGCCTTCGACAAACATCCGCGATAAGTACACACTTTTTCCCCTTCAGTTAGCCAAAATAATTCAAAATACAATATTTTAACAAACATTGACGCCCATCAATCAAATTGATAGATAACACCTCGACATGTCAAACTGCTGATGTTGGTGTTCTGTGGCGAGTGTTTCTACTGTATGGTTATGGTATACTGGGACTTTTTTCTCGAAAGAAATACAATTTTTTTTTGGTATGTAATATAGTATTGCAACATGTTCGAGAAGCGAGTTATTGAACAGTTAGGAATGAATTTTGAAGGGGACAAAAAATCGATTCGATCCCAATTGATATTTTGACGTTATGAGAGTCCAGTACAGAAATCGATACATTAGCATAAGTGGTACCGTGGTACCTAATGTTTCCCACCGATCTTTCGAATCTTCTAACTTATTCAACCACTTTATCATATCGACCGTGAAAGCGAAACGTACAACCACAATATAGAAGATGCAAGGTGAGCGTTTACACCAGAACCCGAAGAATTATAATGTTTTATGGTATATAAATTCATTCGGTCTGTTACGAATCGTTGGATTTGTGGCAAGTTCTACGATTGTTGCATTGTTTAGCATTCTTGTTGAGCCCGTGCTGCTTGGCTACAGGACAAGGTAATGGTCAAAGACCCATGCCGAGTCTACACAGGAAATATCGACTCGTTTAACGCCTATACAGGGTGTCCTGAACTTCAGTAAACAAGCGATATCACTGTCTACTGAATATTGATATACGTCAAAATTAAGCAACGTGATTATGTTTGTGGAAAGAAGGACGCTTTTTTGGCTTCTTCTTCTCTGAGTCAATACAAATAGGATACAAAACTTCTATGAAAGAAATAGAGTCGAATATTCAGCAAACACTTTCTGTTGATATGTGTAAATCAATCAGAGTCGTTTGACTCGTTAACAAAAACAGCTACTCCCCTGCACAGGTAGCAGAATACTCAGAAACTCCTACACAACAGGCTCAATTGGAATACATGATCTACCAAACGGTATAAGATTTCCACTGTACAACCCCATACGAAAAAAAATATAGTGATTTCAAAACAAGCAAAAAGGTTGGCGAACAATATTCTCCGTAGATGAGATCCACATATTCTCTAGTACTCTCTATGGCAACTGTAATGTCTTATCCAAGGAAGGAATTATTCCCATATCAACAGAAAACTGAGAAAATTCCCAACAATTAACCCTACTACGTACATATTATTTGTGTTGATTCAGAAATGAGATTGATAAATTCCCTCACCAATCAGAATTCCTGGAACTATTTCAGATCGGAACTAACACTACTACTAACACACTAGAAACAATTTTGTTTTTATATTTACGATGCAGAAAAACTCAAAGTCGTTTTTAATTTTGTTTTTATATTAGTGCACGGTACGTGACCTGAACGAAAAATTTATTATCACATTTTTGAAGCTTCCTGAGTGGCTTCACAAGTCTACCTCATTTTTTGTCTCCAAAAATTCTTGAAATTGCTGCATTTTCAAATTATCAACTTCTCAACGTATCGCTTTCACGATGTTATATATTGCAATTACCTTTTTTTCCGGAGCAGGATTGAAAGAAAATACGCTAAAACACTAGTCGGACAAAACTGCTGCAATCAATGCTGACTTACAAGTCGATTATACGCGGTTATGTTTCGTGATCACCACAGTAATTATTTTCACAGAATTAGTTAAGCTACGATCACACAATCAATTGGTCACATCGGCGGACAAAATAACTGCTGCTCTTTTCCAGTCGGACAACCTGAACATGTAGGTTCACGCAGTTACCACATTTCCGCCACGAATTAAAGGTATTAATCAATGTTATTTACTACAGAATTTCGTATTGATGGAGACAAATATTGCTCCGTATTTCCAGTCGGAAAAAATCTCATCCAAAATACGTTCTTATCGGCCAATTCTAATGTTCAGTCATAGCTACCACCATATGGCAGTGCCATTTAGAATGTGACTTGAAAGTTAATTTGTAATCAATAGGGTTCCTGGACAAGTTTCGCAGTAGCTCATAGTCTTATTACATTGTTAGGTCGATGAAGGTCCAGAAGTGAATCTATATGAGCAGAAAACTAAGCGGTATTCTAGTTGGGTCGCTACCGCTTCGCTTCCCACAGACTTACAGCCTGGTCCTCGAGGTTCATGATCATCCATATGGCTTATCAGTGAGTATTGAACAATGTTCATGTAGTCCTGAACATTTGCCGTTCTTGTCCCTATATTCTCTTGCACATTTCATTTGATTGTTGGCTATATTTATAAAGACACCATAGCTAATTTCAAATACATGATTTTTTGTAGTATAATCCACATAGGTGGTGATTAGGTCCCAAATTCACAAAAAAATGCTTGACTTAAATTCCAATTGGTGCTCAAAAAAAAGGAATCTGACATAAAATGTATGCGAATTATGTCAGAATCCACACCCAAGATAACCAGCACCCAAGATAATGTTTCCGAGCTTTCAGAAAATGTCTACACACCAACCAGATTTTGGATGAAAACTTTCTGATGATCTCCTTTTTCGGTTGGAATCCGGCATCATTATGAAATGAATTGCATAAGAAACATTCCATTCGAACAATTCAATGGACAGAGGAGGCAAAATCATTTAAAACTTTATGCAGTTACTGACAACGTTGAATACGTCAGAATGACAAGCACATAACTTACATACCTGATCCTAAGAAAGATTTGAAAAATCAATATCTCATCTCTGGAAAATATTGAACAGAATATTCATCATTGTGATTAGTAAAGATTTTGGGAAAGATTATTTACAAAAAAGTTAAAAATGTAATTTGATTATCCAACGCATGCTCGCTGTAAGCTCTTCCCAAAAATTATGATTGTTACACAAAATGAAAAATCTTGCGACTCTTTTTATTATTTTGCTGAGGATATTTTGTCCGCCACATGGTTTAATACCTTCTACAGTTAATAAAAAATGGTAGATGATAACAATCAAAATTGTAGTAATCGCATAACCATACATCGTAAAATTGACATGATCAGGTTGTCCGTCTGGAAAAAAGCAGCAGATATTTGGTCCGCCAATTGATCGTGTGATTGTATCTTAACTAATTATATGAAAATGATTCATGTGGTAATTACGAAACATAATCGAGTAAAATGGACGTCTTTGGGTTGGGGGTCTGATTGATTGCAGAAGTTTTTTCGTCCGCCAAGTGTTATAAAAATAAGAAATACTTATTTAATCATCTTTCAATTTCGCTGCGAAAAAAATATGTGGCATTTACAATATATAACATCGTAAAATCGATACTTTGAGATGTTGATAATATAAAAAAGCAGCAGCTTCAAGAATTTTCGTAGAGGAAAAATAAAGCAGACTTGTCGAAGCGAAGCTACCCACGGAGTTTCAAGAATGTGGTAATCAATTTTTTGTTCAGGTAACGTAATGTGGACTATATATGGCTCAAATTGAGATGAGAATATATTGAATTTTTTTCCCAGGAATTATTCAATAATCAATCCCCCACGAAACTGCCTTTTCTGAAGAAGAATAAATGGGCATGTATATTAACTCGTAACAATTTTTTATATTCCGCACTTGATAATAGTTATACCATCATTCGTAGACAGCCATATTACAATTGGACGCATCTTCAGTATTCTAATATACGTGTCATGAGAAAAGATCTTGAAGGTTCATCAAGTTTTTTTCATTCTGTTCCAGATCCTGAAGTGATCATCAGCTACTTATCCAATGAGGGGTTTATTTCCGGCCCCTAAAGGATTTGAAATAGAAATACATTGGCGTGAACTGATTCAGGATCGCCCTTATAACTTTTTCGTCTTTCCATTTATCAATGGGAATTTTTTGTGGTCCGTATAGATGGTATCACCATTCAGATCAACTGGCTCAAAATGAGTTTTGGTACATTCTCAGTTCCATAGATTATTATTCCAACTCTGGATTTTCGAATAGAACACCCAGAATATTCAATAATTTTTGGTGATAGTATCTCGAAAAATTTCATTTCATTTTATTTTTATTTGTCTGAAGAAAATTTTCATTTTTTAGACACGTCCAAACCTTAACCCAAATAATCTGGATACTTTTGATGAATAAAATTATTTGTGGTGCTGTTAAATGGAATAATGGACAATATAAAACATCAACTCAATTAAAAGATTAATACAATTCAAGAGATGACTAAATCATGGAAATTTAAAATGTATGAAACATACAAACATAAATGTCTGAAATATATGGTTTGTAATGTAAAAAATGTAAAAATATATAAAGTGTAAAATGTATAGAATGTCAAATGAATAAAATATAGATCAAGGTATGAACACAATGTACAATAAAAGAGTTTATATTCAATCACAGTGATTATCCATGAACAATTGCCAATTTTCAGCGATCAATTGAGTAAATTCTTGGAAGTTGTAAATACAGTTACCTACTGGATAAGATACATTTCAATTTGGAATTGAATTTTTTTGGGGGAAGATCTCGAAATTGAGATCCCCCGTATCAATTTTGGTGGTTTTTGAAATACTAGCAATCACTTTTTTGAATAACCAATGAAAAATGATTGCTTTGCTCTCATTTGTTGATCGAATCAGTGCCTCTGCTCTTCCATCAACCACACGTCACAACACACGCCTGAATCGGTTTTAGAACAGTATTTTCATAGATTTTCCCAAAGAATGCCCCATTCATTTCTCTATTTCTTGCTTTGGGTATGAGTCCGAATAGGTACTTTCATGGATGTTTTTTCTAATAAAAAATGGAACACCCATATATTGCAGAGACAATGTTTGTATAGATTGACTTGGGACACCCTGTATATGCTCAGAGAGTGCTCCGATTCAAAGTAGCAGGAATGGTAAATTCCACCAAGGGTTCACGTAAAAAATGAATATTCTCTATAAGGCATGTGGGAAAGACTTGCGACCAAGTGTTCTGTCACTTTATGTACGTTTGAATCGGTAGCAATTGAACGGTTTCTGTTATTAGGAACATTTTTATAAGTATGATAAATGTGAGATTAACATGAAACACCATCTCTTTTCATCAGTTTCAGTGAAGAATTGATTCAGAATTCAATCCGCTGGGTAGAAATGATCCATTCACCCAATATATTTTTTCTTCTCATAATTCATTTATGTGAACCTGAATGTGAACTAAGGTCCTATTATATGAATGACTAGTTTGTTAATTTTTTCCGTCAGTAAAATGTGAAACTACCAATACCTCTCGTTGACAAACAGGAAAATGACAGAGCCTTGTTTGATGGGAATATAGTGTCAAGCGATAACCAGGGCTATCAATTCATTGGTAGATCTTGGATTCCCGTTAGTATTTGGCTACTGTCTATTGATTCTTGTATAATTTCTGACGATTACTATTCATAATGAGGTGCGAATCGTGGAATAGAAATTTAAATAACAATAAGAACTTGGAACTGCATTTTTAGTTTTGGTTCTGTGAACACGATTGGCGAATTGTGTTTCTTTTGACAAGAAACAGAACTGATAGAACACACATAGTAATATATTATCATGCCTGAAGAAGCTTTTGTATATAGAAACACGTGTAATAATTTAATGAACTGTTTTGTGAAAATCCCACATCAAAAATATATCCTTTCTCCAGCTTGTGTTACTTAAATCAGAATGGCTAATTGTTGATTTCGGAATTGATGTGAAACAAACAAATCTCTTTGGTATGAAAACACCATGTGTCATTAAATCGTTTGTCTCATTCCCGTAATTCAGTTGTTTCTCCAAAATGGCTATATTGTGAATGATATTCCCATCAAAATCTAGTTCCGTGTAAACTATATATTTGTCGAATGAAAGTTATCTATTGTTCAGGTGTGAGTAATGGGATCAAAATTATTCTACTGAAGTGTCAATTAATCAGCAGAAAATAGCGGATTCTTGAGAAACTCTCGATATTTTCTAATATTTTCTCTAATATTTATATTTTTTTTTGCAGGAAACTCTTACGAGTGCGCCCAGAAGGCCTCGTGTGGGCAAGGATCGGCTAATATTTTAGGTGTCGATGCAAATTCTATAAAATTTTGAAATTCAAAAGGCAACTGGATGGCCTCCTCTTATGAGTCCAAGAGAAAAATTGGAGGTGGATGCTCCAGTCAAATGATAATATTGGAAAATCAAGCAGAAACGATCCGTAAAAACCAAAAAGATCTATCAATATAGCTACCTCGGCATTAGTGACTATGGTAATAGGGATTTCTCATAACTGGTAACAATCTATTTCATTTTTTCTTACGAAAAAATTCTGTAAATGCTGAGGATTTGAAAGAAATAATTGTCGAGACTATCCGCAAACTTGAGGGCATTGGACTGAATGTTCTTGCAGTCAATTCCGATCAAGGCACAATTTTTTTCAAATTAGTTAAAAATTGTTTGAAACTAACTTTTGAAAAAACAAATTTTGTCGTGGACGAGTCCAATATTTTTCATTTATTTGATGTTCCACATTTATTCAAGTCAACAAGGAATAACATTTTCTCCTATAACTTTTGCCTTGTTGATGGTGTTATGACAAAATGTCACTTAGAAATGATGTACACCTTTGATAAAGCAAAACAATATAGGTTGGCGCCTAGGCTGAATGATGAACATCTTAATCCGAATAATTTAAAACAAATTTGGGTTGAATTGGGTGTTCAGTTACTCTGTGGCAGTTGCTGTGCATACTTTGGAAAAATACCGGAAGAAGCCAAAGCAACTGCTAACTTCATTGAAGACGTGAATAGGTTGTTCTATGTATTCACTTCAAGAAATTTGGAAACATGACATGCTTTTTTGGGAACTATAGGGCAATTCAAATTTTTTCAAAAAAATGGACACACCTTTTTCAAACTTGAAAGTTTCAGACGAGAGAGGGAGAATGTTACGAATTCTCTAAAATTTATTTTTAGTTGGAAGCTATCTCCTCCGTTATACAATTATAAATTTTTATTGACACGTAATCTTGATCAGGATTGTCTCGAGAATTACTTTTGCCTAATCAGAAATGCGTGTGGAAACGCTAGAAATTCAACAGCCAGTTTACCGGAGCATTTTAAAAAAAATTGCCATAGAATATTTTCACGAGACAAAAGGCAGCTATTGTATGTAAGACAGTAGATATAACATCGGAGTCATTGAAAATTATTGAAAGTTTTCAGGAAAAAATTAAGATAATAGTTCTCCAATTATAAAAATAGAATCAACCGATTATAGGAATTTTATATCAGAGGAGGGAAATGCACTAGTTTATGTTGGCGGATATACGTAACACTCTTGTTATATTTGTTTGAAATCATCCGAAAAAGTATTTAATACTGTTAAAGAATATTTTTTTTCGAATTTCAATGATTACTGCATACATGATGTAGTGAAAGTAGAACTCACCTATCCATGTAGAAATTTTCCCAAATACTATTTATTCTGATTGTTTACAAGAGTTTGAATCTATTACACAATCAAGTTTGCAAACAGGTGAATAAGTTCCCAATGGTAAAAACAACATCCGAAACTCAAAATTTTGCAAAATTTGTAAATATTTGAGATATCCAAATATCTGCTATCTCACCCTTATACCTGTTCGGTATGGAAGAAATCGGGTACTTTATGTTAGTCATTACAAGGAAAGATTCTTTAATCTTCTGTTATTAGAATTCCACTGATAATCATCTCAATAAAAGATCATACAAAAACGTAATTATTCAACGAATGTGATCAATACTTGACGCCTGACTCTCGTATAATGTATTTCCCTTATCAAAGGAGCTACCTACCAGAATTATTAGTATATCCATGGACGATGATTTGCTGCGTTATAAACTCAAGCTAATGCCCAAAGCTCCGATTACCGGAAAGAGTTCATCTCCTATAATTCAAATGACGAAAAAAAGGGTCCGCAATTCAGCATCCACCAAGAGGCCACACGTACCAAAAATTCCATTAAACCCCGAAAAGGTTACCGTCGTTCCGCCGTAATAGATTCAAAAACATCGCATAAAAACCTGCCGGAACGGCTTGTCAGTTGAACATCTCTCTTATATACATGTTATATTTAAAAGATATGCCAAGGGATTATGGCACTCTCTGTTTGGGGTGAAATGATTCGCATTCGGAACTCGAGAGCCGAAACCGGTAAAGTGATTCCGCCACCGCATCACCGGATATACAGTTGTCATGGCAACTGCAACGGAATTCTCGACATCTGAGCATCGCTCCGGACTGAACGATCCTCGAGCGAGAGCGAGAGCGACGAAGACGGGTTATGTGTATTCAAAGTTACACTTTTTCACTCCTCGTCCGGAAACTTTGACTGCTATAATAGGTCTTGGAAATTCGGTGTATTACTTCGGGGAGACGCTCCCGGAGATATTCTGAGGGAATTTGGAGGTGGTTTGGAAATCGGGGAAGGGCCTGGAAAGATTGTTGTAGGAGGCTGTGAAGATCTAGTGGAAAGTTTAGTTGGTGGTCAGTCTGTTGGGAAATTTGCATCGACTCTTCGGAGAGTATAAATTCCTGTGTCACCTGTTCGGCTATGTTGATTTCAGATTCTTGTTATATAATTTGTTAGAGTTCTGAGATTTTGTTCTAGTACCCGCAATTGTTCTTACTTCACAATGATGATTCATTAGGGGCATTTAACTTTACACTGTGGTATCTCCTTCAACTCTATATTTGGACTTTAAATATACATAAGAATGGAAAATAACTGTAGGTAAACGGGGGGGGTTCAACTCTTTTCCACTCCTAGAACTGATATTTCTACTATTACAGGTCTTGAAAGGAGATGAAGTGTTGGATTTTGAAGGTGGCGTTGATATCGAGATAAAGTCTGGCTTTTTGTATGGAGGCTGTGAGTATCCAAACAACGGAAAACCTCCCTCGGCAAGGACATCCGAAGTTCAGCAGTTCTATTGAAAAAAGAACCCTGACAAGACAGGTTCAACAGGACTCCAAGCACACAACAAGAAAGTGGGATTCTGCACTGGTCGGATCATCCGTGTTGATACTGCCAAGGATGGAACGATTGGGGACAATTCAGAAGAGCACCGACCATGGAAATGTGTATAGAAGAGAGACAATTCCCCAATTCTTCACGATTTTCCAACGAAGCGAGCGGTTTCGTGAGCGAAGAATCATCAACAAGACGGACTGCTTTTCTCTGAATAGAATCAAGAAGTTTCAATGAATTTTCTCGTGTCGAGTGCCATACATGAGAACTATATACCAAGACAGGCCATATCTGTGCCCTGTAGATCATTAGAAGCTGACGAGGAGTGAACCATTTTTTCGAACGAAATTGAAATCCAAGTTTCTAGGAAGCAGCATCAGCGATCTCACATGAATTTTACACTTGACTCTATGGGAATAGTTACTTCTGATATCTGAATATTGGATAAAGGAATATCGACATTCATGGATTTTCCCAGCATTGAATTCCACCAAGTTACTGTTACCCCATTCTATTATTTTCGCTAAGTCATCGTTGAAACTATTGATGATAAAACACTGATGATAGGGACACTGGAATAGGAACTAGTATGAGGACTACTGTTGTCCCCAAAACTATTCACTGAATAAGATGTTTTCTCCAGCAGATCATTTATATGAAGTAGAAACAAAGTGGGCGCCAGAACTGCGGAACACCTGCATTTATTGAAAGAATATCAGATGATACTCCATCAACTACCACAATTCAGATAAGAAACTCTTAAAAAAAGTTCACAATGGAGGAGGTTAACCACAAGACGGAGGTTTAGAAAGGAGATCCCGATACCAAACTCGATCAAAATCTTTTGAAATATCGGATGCAACAGCTAACGTTTTTCCAAATTTTTGTTGAAGCTGTATTACTTTGAGAACACGTTCATGGAAACATTCTGCGGGAGTTTAGAGGTGGTTTGGATATCGAAGAAGGGACTGGAAAAGATTGTTGTTGGACGATGAGAAAAACTAGCGGAAGGTTCTGTTCGTGGACGGTCTGTTGAAAAATTTTCATTCGTCGACTCTTCTGAGAGTATGATTTCGTGTTTCATCTGATCTGTTGAGTGGATGTAAGATTTTTGTCTACCTGGATAATCAAGAGATTGGTATAACTACTTCTCTTCGGGCTTGAAGGCCGTCCTTCTTTGGAATTTCTTCCTAACGCTAGCGCGAGTGGCCAGCTACTTCAGAGGCTTATTCATTTCCGATGACTAAACGTTTCGATTCCTTAAGGTATATTTATATTGATGCAGGTAGTCTGGAGTGTTAATTACTTCTGTCGGGTTCGGGGAATAATCGTCATTGACAAAATAGTTGAGGCTTTCGCGGCCGAGGTTTTCAGTATCACTACTTTTATTCGGGTTTGAAGGCCGTCGTTTTTTGGAATTTCTTCCTGACGTTTCGCTGGCTCGAGTGGCTAGCTTCTTCAGAGGTTCATTCATCTTGGAATTCACTCCGATGACTGGAGATTGTTTCTTCGCAAGTTGTATTTATGCCGATTCAGGTAGTTTGCGGTGCTAATTATTCCATTCGGATTCGGGGAATTGTCATTAATATTGATTACCTTGTTTACTTCATGTGGGTTTGGAGAATAATCATCATTAATATCTGAAGAACTACCTACCCTTATCGATAATAACTGCAGGTAGTTCTTCAGATATTAATGATGATTATTCTCCGAACCCACATGAAGTAAACAAGGTAATCAATATTAATGACAGTTCCCCGAATCCGAATGGAATAATTAGCACCGCAAACTACCTGAATCGGCATAAATACAACTTGCGAAGAAACAATCTCCAGTCATCGGAGTGAATTCCAAGATGAATGAACCTCCGAAGAAGCTAGCCACTCGAGCCAGCGAAACGTCAGGAAGAAATTCCAAAAAACGACGGCCTTCAAACCCGAATAAAAGTAGTGATACTGAATAATCGTCATTATTAGTTGCCGCACTACCTGCCGTGATTTCATTCGTGATTCTTGATTTCCTCAGAATGGGATTCCAAATTCTGTTTAGACTCAAGGCATCCTCTTTTCTGTTGAAATTGTCCGCATGTTTTTGGATCTCTATTGCCTCCCGTACCAGTCGGCTATGGTTACCCTGGTTGGGGGCAATCAGTTTAGCATTTTCAAACAGAATCCTGTGGTCACCCTCACTCAGGGCGTGTTCCGCCACCGCCAATTTGTCGGTTTGCTCCAGCCTGCAGTTCCTTTCATGCTCTTCGATCCTTGTTCCCATGGATCTTTTCGTGGTACCGATGTAAACCTTCCCACAGGTGCACGTTATGCGATAAACCCCTGACAATGGGTCTCTTTTGTCTTTAGACAAAAACTGATTGCCCCCAACCAGGGAAAGTTATGAGTGGTTAGTCTCTTGAGTATTGGTTCATATTTGCTGAGGTAAAGAATGTTCTGAAATATTGTTGTTGGAGGCTGTGAGGTTCAAGCTGGTGGAAACTTGAACGCTACCAGTCTGTTGGGAGATTTGATCTCATCGAATCTATTGAGAAAATTATAGGACTTGTAAATTCAATGTATCACTTCGGTAAATGCTAATGGAGATAATCTACGGAATATAGCATGTAAAGGTCCGAGAAACATATTTAATCATACAGAGTGCCCCGAATGTGACATTGATTTTTGTCAACTTCAGTTGAAGTTTATGCGATTTTTTTCAAATGGAACACCCCGTATATTATTCTGTATTCGCATTCTACATGGAATTTCCTATCTGGGGACACCAACATATTATGTTATACCTAGGCTTCTTTCATTATTCGCGTTCTTCCAATTTTTTCATAAAAAAATTAAGGATATAAATATATGTTCAACATTTCAAATATGAAATGGGAGAACCGATAATAATCACAATCATTGTACATTTGAATCTCTTTAGGAATTTTATTCACGCGCTGCTCAGGTGGGAAGGCATAATTCCCAGGAATATCTCACGAATTCCGAATTTCATATTCTCTTATAAGCTATCGGCAGTACAGTAAACATTCATTTATACTATCTCCCATAAATAAATATCTATTGGTGGTAGGTCTGGTGACCTCGGCGTCCAAGAAATAGGTCGTTCTCGTCCAATCCACTCATCTGGAAACATTACATCCAGTTTCCCGGGTAATTTCCTGCAGCTACATTTCATCTTTGATGTGATTAGATGAAGATTGTGTCAACATAGAAAAATATTCTCTGAGGAATCGAAAAAACTCTTGTCCATTCAAATTTCTTTCGAAAAAAGTATGCTGCCACAAAGTTATCATTCACAATACGGCTCCCTTACATTAAGACTCCATTTTGTTGACGATCACTAGCATACACTTCAGGTAAATTTTTGGTACTAATAATGGTAATTGTGACCATTGACAAATCCATTCCTAAGGAAGGTACATGATGCTCCTCATGAATTTTTTATTTTCCGTAATTTCATTTTGTATCGTCCAAAAAAACTGTTGTCTCTTCAAAAAATCTACTTCAATCAACTCTTGGTGTAGATTCACGTGGTAAGAGTGAAATACGTTACTTTTCAAACTTCTCCCAACGGAAATTTCGATATTTCTAAATCCCTGCTGATTTTCATTACACTCAGTTCAGGATTTTCCCAAATTCTTGAATGTCAGTTAGTTATTTCGAGGAACTAGGTGGTTATTGATCATATTCTGCCTGAGACACGTTTTTAGATTGAAAGGATGATTGAAACAGACGTAGTTCTTCAATACTCCCACATGAAAGTATAAAATCAACTTTGTTTTCAAATTAAATGAGGATTGAAATCAAAACAGAGATGTATGAATTGGACCTTATTCAAGACTTTCAAATTGAGAATATATAAATATCAGTTCGTCAGTAGTAGAAGAATGGGTAACATTCTGTGAACCATTTTCACAATAAAAGGTAAAAAATAATTTGAAACTGTTTTATGACTGTGATTATTTTCGGCAAATATTCTGCAAATTACATAACAATGCCTAGGAATAACATATAAAATGCTGATACCACTGGATAGGTTGAGAACATCCATTAACATCAAATGAAGTTGACAATATCAAAGTAACATCTAAAGCACCTGCATGAATATAAGTGTTTCTCAGACCATTAGAACTATTTTGGTGTTTTCTGAGCCATCCCAGCAATCAACTTTCAGATCTGCCATAAAACAACCCGATATCAAAGCTTCTTTTGGTACTTTTTTGTCTCTGTTCTTGTGAATTTTCCCTTTTTAACATCCAACAGTAGTCTACCACCATGTTACCATCCCACCGACCTTGGTATCTGCGTTCCATTTCTTTTATGTCTTGATGAAACCGTTCTCCTTGTTCCTCACTTACCACCCCTAGATTTTCGGGAAAGTAGTCCAGATGTGAGTGAAAGAAAATGGACTTTGACACTCATGTTGCAGCCCAACATTTTGTAGTGTTTTATCAATTCAGCAACCAAAGTTATGTAGTTTGGGTCTTTTTTGTTCCCAAGAGAGCCTGTTACAACAGGTTGAAATTAATTCCAGGAATGTTTCTTTCATTTTCATTTTAGTGACAGAGCTTTTATTTTTCAAAAGTTTTCTTATGTCAGGCCCAACGAAGACTCCTTCTTATAGTTTGGCATCCGACTGACCAGAAAACTTTTCAGACAGATACTTGAAACAATCTCCTTCTTTGTCTAATGCTTTTACAAACTGTTTCATTAGCCCCAATTTGGTATGGAGTGGTGGAAGTAAGATTTTTGCCTCGTTCCAGTAGGAACTGGATTTTCCCAGTTTATATTCCTTTTGTTATTGAAATGACTAGGTCAAAACCGTATTTTATCTACACCTGTACTCTAATAAAACACTAATATGCCCACAACCCGTTTTATAATGAAATCCATTACGATTTTTCATTACGATACAAATTCTCAACCAATAGAAACCCATTATTTTTCAATCAAGCATGATGTGCATGCTCTGCATTTGACATTTGTCAAGTCAAAATCGGTATAGGTATTGAATTTTTGAAAAATATAGCCAAACTTCTATAATCATAACAAAATGTCTGATACCAGCGATATGGGAGAATCACCTTCGACACCTCCACCGACAGAAATACAGTTAGAATGATTAAATTTTTCATTTGACAAATGCATGATTTATTACTTATTTTTTCATCAAATTTTGTGGGCTCTCCGTAGCCGAGCCGTCTGTGGCGCTGACATTGATTATTCTAGCTGCAGGAGACATTAGTTCGATTCCGGTCTCGATTAACCTCTTTTTTCTTTGATTTTTGATCTTTTTTCATATCTCATGGTTTATTTCTCGAAATAATACTATTAATTACAATTCGGTGAAATTTTTCAAAGAAATTCGTTAAATTAGTATTATTGTGTGCATGCAAATATAAATATAATATTTGTAGTTCTTCACCATTTATTGGGTGTAGATAAAATAGCGTATGTAACTCTCATGTAATGGTTATAAATACACTCGCATAAACCATACGAAACTCACCTTCGGCTCGTTTCGTATCCCGGTTTATGCTCATATATTAATAACCATCATTACACGATCGTTGCATAATATACTATTATCTCAAAATACACCCACATTAGTAACTTGTTCATTATAAAAGCTCCATAATTCGTCTCAATTCACCGCTTATATAGGCTATATAATACAGAAACATCGAATCCATACCGAACCTAAAAACCCATTTGATAAGAAAATTTCAGGTGAAGTTTGTGACTTATCTATAGGTGATAGAATTTGATTACTATTTTTTCCGAAATCTGCACACAAAATACTGTTTAAATCACTAATTAAATATCCTACAATTTTTTCATCACAGACCTGTGTAATTTGACTTTTGACACTGATACGTTCGACCGAAATCATTTCGAATCAAGTCGACATGAGAAGTAAACTCAATCATTCAATTGTTTCGGACAATTCGAAAGAATCATTCCGTTAAAGTGGCGATGCGACCAGTACAAAGCGGATTCACATTCCACACTGTACAACAAATATTCCGAGCATTCATATAGTTTCTGTGAGCATCATCGTGTACAGGTTACGGACAAATAATGTAACTCAACCTGTTTTGTATGCAACGACGGACGGGTCAAGTGAGCTATTTACCGGGGAAATTAGTTTAACGTGGAACTAATGACGGTGAGTTCGAACCAGTGCCGAATTAATTGACTCGGTGCCCCTTGCGTTTATTGGTTTTGGGATTCCGTTCATTTCTGACTAGGTCAGAATCAATTTCTTGACACGAATTACTGACAATTTAAAGGAACTGTACCTATTTCATGACCACCCTGTATATAGTACAGAACGGTCTAATGAAAAGTATGCACCTAGGTTTTTCCTCCATTTGGAATTTAAAGCAAGAAGGCTTGGACACGTAAAGTGTGCTTTCGGAGGAAAGATATATTACACATATTTTTTTATTTCTGCCTTCAAAACTTAAGCGAGGGGCTGTCACAACCTAAAAATTTCGAATGGGAAGTGGGGCGAGTAATATATCATGTGAAAAGGTACAAAAGTATCTTTCCAATGAGTTCCTTTTCATTAAAGTTTTGGTTAATTTTTGCTGAGGTGGTTTGAAAATAGAAGAAAGTTCTGGAGTATTTTTGTTGGAGGCTGTGAGGTTTGAACTGGTGGAAACTTGAACGTTACCAGTCTGTTTTGAAATTTGATTTTATCGACTCTGTTGAGACAATAAATGGACTTGTAGATTCAATGTGTCACTTCGGACAAGGCTAATGAAGATAATCTACGGAATCTCGGAGATGAATGGGGAATCGAAAAACAGTTTGAATTTTTTTTATGGAGGCCGAGAAGATTCAAACTAATGGGAAGTTGTTTGAGTTGAATTTGTTAGGGTGTATGTGTTTATTGTTTGTTTCGAATCGGCATTCTCATTCTATATGTTGAATATCCGCAAAGCACTAATAATATTGATGCCCATACTGAGTTCAAATCACTGCCCTCTGCGTTTATCGGTTTTGGGATTCCGTTCACTTCTGACTAGGTCAGAATCGATTTCTTGATATGAATCACTGACGATTCTGATGCATTGTACTCGTATGAGTGTCCGGTTTCATAACCACCCTGTATATAATACAGAGCGGTCTTACGAAAAGTATGCACCTAGCTTTTTCAACCATTTGGAATTTGAAGCAAAAAAGCTTGGACACGTATAAAGTTTGCTTTCGGAGGAAAGACATTTTACACATATTTTTTTACCTCTGCCTTCAAAACACAAGCGAGGGGCTGTCAAAACCCTAAAATTTCGAATGGGAGTGGGGCGAGTAATATATCATGTGAAGAGGTACAAAAGCATCTTTCCAATGAGTTCCTTTCCATTAAAGTTTTGGTTAATTTTTGCTGAGGTGGTTTAAAAATAGAAGAAAGTTCTGGAGTATTTTTGTAGGAGACTGTGAGGTTTGAACTGGTGGAAACTTGAACGTTACCAGTCTGTTTTGAAATTTGATTCAATCGACTCTGTTGAGACAATGAATGGACTTGTAAATTCAATATATCACTTCGGATAACGCTAATGGAGATACTCTACGGAATCTCTGAGATGGCTCGGGAATCGAAAAACAGTTAAGAATTTTTTTATGGAGGCCAAGAAGATTCAAACTAATGGGAAGTTGTGTGAGTTGACTTTGTTAGGGAGTTTGTTTTTCGTTTGTTTCGAATCAGCATTCTCATTCTATTTGTTGAATATGCGCAAAGCACTGATAATATTGATGCCCATACTGAGTTCCCCCCGCCTTTATCGGTTTTGGGGTTCTATTCACTTCTGACTAGGTCAGAATCAATTTCTTGACACGAATTACTGACCATTCTAACGAATTGTCTAACGAAAAGTATGCGCCTTAGAATTTGAAGCAAAAAAGCTTGGACACGTATAAAGTTTGCTTTCGAAGGAAAGACATATTACACATATTTTTTTAACTCTGCCTTCAAAACACAAGCGAGAGGCTGTCAAAACCCTAAAATTTCGAATGGAAAGTGGGGAGAGTGATATATATGATGTGAAAAAGTACAAAAGAATTTTTCCAATGATTCGTTTTCCATTGAAGTCTTGGTTGATTTTTGCTAAGTTGGTTTGAAAATTGAAGATAGTTCTGGAAGCTTTCTGTTGGAGGCTGTGAGGTTCAAGCTGGTGGAAACTTGAACGTTACCAGTCTGTTTTGAAATTTCATTTAATCGATTCTGTTGAGAAAGTAAATGGACTTGTGAATTCAGTATATCACTTCGAGAAATGCTAGTGGAGATAATCTACGGAGTCTTCGAGATGGTTGGGGAATCGAAAAACAGTTTGATTTTTTTATGGAGTCCGAGAAGATTCAAACTAATGGGAAGTTGTGAGAGTTAAATTTGTTAGGGAGTTTGTTTTTATTGTTTGTTTCGAATCAGCATTCTCATTCCATTTGTTGAATATCCACAAAGCACTGATAATATTGATGTCCATACTGAGTTCCCCCTGCCTTTATCGGTTTTGGGATTCCGTTCACTTCTTACTAGGTCAGAATCAATTCCTTGACACGAACTACTGACCATTCTAACGAATTGTACCTGTTTCATGACCACCCTGTATATAATACAGAGCGGTCTAATGAAAAGTATGCACCTAACTAGAAAGACATATTACACGTATTTTTTCATCTCTGCCTTCAAACTATAAGCGAGGGGCTGTCACAACCCTAAAATCTCGAATGGAAAGTGGGCTCTAGTAATATATCATGTGAAAAGATATAAAATATCCACTGATCCCCTTTTCAGTAGTATAAACCCAAAGACATTGATAATTGTTCGAAAAATTCTTAACAGATTTCCAAAGCTTGTAACCTATGAGCAACAAGCTTGAGAAAGTTGTTATAAAGTTTTTGAGCAGTTATCAATATTCGAGGGTTATTCGGATAGAAAACTTTTTGCTAAATTTTGATAAAAATTGAGAGAAAAACCAATTCATCCTGCTAAGTTCCACATGGTTTTCACCGTGAACTCTTTACCATCTTTTGTTCTCATGTTCACAGCGCAATCTCTCAAAATTTACGCCAATTCTTCAGCCTCCCGATTTCCATCTGAATGATACTTTTTATCATTGCAAAAATTCATAAATGCTTTCCATAAAAATTCTTGACCGTAAACTGTAATTTTTGGTATATTTGACTCCACAATTCCATTGATATTCCAGATAGTATTACAACCAAAATGTGACATATTGAAACATCAAATATTTGAAACGTCAACATCGAAATAATTCAATTTGTTTGTATCCATGGCAATAACATGATAAAGTGAAAAGAGCCCAAGGGATCTTTTCGGTTATAATTGCACGAGTGCATAAAAATTACCGATAATTTTGCAAGAAAGCGTGATATCTAAAAATTGCAAGTTTATTTTCATGTTTTGGCGAAAGTGCCCGAGTCCGAAGGACGAGGGCTCTTTTACAAAATATGAAAATAACCGAATGCAATTTGTATAAGATATCACGCTTGTATGCAAAATTATCTGGTCATTTTTATGTAATTCATTGAAATATTTCACGAATAAAGAAATTCTCAAGGAAATGTTATTTTTTGTTCATTTATACTTCCCTCTATAGATTGTATGGAGCACTCACCAAAACGCGAAATGTTTTTCTATTTTTGAAGTCTATCTGACATTTATTTGTGTTGTTTACTGACGTCTAGCGATACGGTTTCAAATGTGTTGTTATGGTGACTTGATACAATGCAATTACCGCTGTGATTTTTCGATACAATGCAATTACCGCTGTAAGTTTTCGATAATTGCATTGCTCTCATGGAACATTTTATATATGAGGGAAATATTCAGTATAATTTTGTTCTGATTGGTTGTGTTCGATCAGATGACTTCAAGTTAACTGATTTCATTGAATTTCTACTTGAGCAAATAATCATTCAAATTCTCCCAATCATTCAATGCAGAATCGGCGTTGAGAACATCAACCCGATAATTTCGGTACTGATAAAATTTGGAATTAAAGAATCAGTGTAGTTTCAAACATTTCTGAATTACTTCTTTTCAGCGGAAGCAAAATTTAAATCACAATTATATTTCACATTTATAGTTTTTTTTTGAAAAGAAAACTCCAGATGAGTATGGGAAAATAATTTCGGCAAACATTTATCACTGATTCAGTTCGGTTTCTTTAAAAATAATTTCAACTCCACCATAAATAGTTATTTATGGTAATAGTGTGTTATGTTGAAAATAAGTCACGCGAGAAAGATTTATACCACTAAATTCTCAAGTGACTTAGGAAACATAACACGAGTGGCATACAATTTTTTGTGGAAGAAATCGTTTTTATTATGAGATAATAATAATTTTTGTGATCAAATCAAGGCTACTTGCGTCTCAGTAACCTATAAATGTCAGAATAACTTTACAGTGACTTCTATACATTTTGGTCAAAGTAGGTTGTTTGTTTGGTAGACACGGGCATGAAACATCGTTAGCAAATTTTTTAATGAATGTTGACGCTTGTCAGTTTCCGCTGAAGAAAAATGAAACTTTTTGAAAAGAAAAAACTCGAATGAAATGGAGGAAACTGATGCAAATTACGTTCCTGAGGATATCCTTACGAAAGCAGAAGAAGCAGAGATGTAGATTTTGCCAGAAAAGTCCCGAGATGCCTACGACAAAGAATTCAAAAAGTTTGAGTCTTGGATGAGTTCACGGAAGATAAAAGGTATCGATGAAAACGTTCAATTGGCTAATTTTTACATTTGCAAAAAAAATTGGCCCCATCGTCGCTATGGACCAAATACTCGATGCTTCGTTCGACTTCCACCTTCATAAAAAAATCGACATTTCAAAATATGACAAACTAACGAGCTTTTTGCAAATCACAGGAATACAAACCAAAGAGTTCCAAGACATTAGAACGATCTCAAATAGAGAAGTTTTTGAACGAATCCCCCAACGACGAGTACTTGTGAATGAAAGTGGCTTTGAAAATGGGGATTAACGGTGCTTGTTATTATGATGCTGACAAAGTGAAAAGTGAATGACTATTATTATTAGGTAAATTTTCATTCATGATGATTTATATTTCAACCCTGTATATAAGCCAGTTCGAGAAACAATGTTGGATTCAAGTTAACACAAGAACCCTTTTTTGGGATGATATATCGAAGTCAGGCAAATTCTATAGAAGAAGGCGTCATCTTCAGTACATTTCGAACGAAAAATGTCATAACTCGTCGAGAGAAAAAAATAAACTGTTTTTATTGGTTGAAAAAGTAATTCCCTTACCCAAGGAGTTTTCCGGAAATGTATTCATCATTCTAGAGTTATTAGTGGTTTCAATGTATGTTCGAAGAGCGCTGAGAAAGTGATAATATTGCTGATAACTCAAAAATAGGAACTCTGACCTTGATATCTGCTTGTCCTATTCCGAACATACACTGGTGCAGACATAATCAAAGAATATTTTATCACCAGCACGTATTTCATGTCGAAAAAATGCTTGCTTGTAAAACTTTGCTTATCGGTACAGTAATCGGCAAAAGTGAATCTGTTTTCGATAATATGATCTTATATAAAATCGAAATTTGGTCGTAATTCAACTACCACACAATAAATTGAAATGTGCTACGTTATTTCAATATCAAATTGAAAAAATAGCTTCAGTTAGGCCATAATCTGAAAAATATCATTTACTTCTTACACACAATATAGCGAAATATTGATGCTGCACTCCTTCATTTCACCTCTATGATGAAGTTGATATTGAAACTCTGTGAGAAATTGTAATTTCTTCGAATATACAGTATTTTACATCATTTGAAATTTCAATAATTCACCTAATTTATCCCAGCCGACACCAACACATATGGACCGAGTACAAGAAAAACTTGCACTTCCGCTTTTAGCAGTTGATAACCCAGCTAGGGAAATTTTCCCACACATCACGACTCGATTCATTTGTCAAAATAGACATTCTCACAATGAAACGACTAGTTTTGAAGTTTTTATCTCGTATCGACTAGATTGAGTCTACTTGATGAACTAGTGCAATCATCAAATAATTACAACCGTGCATTAGATAGTCATTTTTGTCAAAAAGTATATTTACGATGTGCTTCGTTCAGTGGCCGTAGTCTACTCAATATAAATTATACAAGAAGGTATATTTTCATTCAATTAATCTTCAACCAACGTTTTGAATTCGCAGGTAGTTTTCTTATTAGAGAGTTGAGGTGATTGCAATACGTAGACCTCAACGTAGACGTTAACGTACGAAATATAAAGTTTAAGGGATTTTATAAAATTGAGTTGAAGTTGTTACCATAGACATCTATATGACTCTTCTGTTAACTGTTGAATCTGCGGATTCCGAGATTTTGAGCTTGTTGACTCCTGAACATAAATGATGTTTTTTTTGAAACAAAAATTCTGGGATTATAGTACCTTTATTAGGATTAGGATGTTCTTTTTTCAATTATTTATTGAACCAAATATTTTTTTTTTCGAAAAATATTGTCAATTGTCTATTAAAAATTTTTGATCTACACCATAATTGCATTATTTGGTCCCGATCTTGATAATTTTCAAAAATCTACTGATATTCAAGAATCGATATATGCCACCAGAAAAGATCTGACTAGGAATCTACAATCAGCTTTGAGCCTCACAATTTAATTGGGTTTCAGTATAGTTTCTGGAAATAATAATCAAATACCAATAAATATTTTACTATTCATATTAAAATCACTTTCAAGATGATGAAAGTTGATTCCTACTGGTTGAAACAGTGGGTTCTTGATTCCAGAGCATTCAAGAAATTGCATTCTTCACTCTTCGAGAGTTGTAATGCTAATACTTTTCCCTAGAATTTGGATCATGTTGATCTGAATTAGAGTCCATCTTTTCGTATCTTCATAGGGATTGTGGCCTTATACCCCCCTTGCCAAATGAAGATTCAAAATTCGGTCATTCGCAACTCATCGGTGTGATTCGTGTATTCTTCCGATTATAAATGAAAAACTACGCATGCGTAGCTGTCAATTTGTACGTTTACGTTAATGTTCATGGCAGCACTTCAACTCTCTATCATTAAAATATCTATAACGAATGACACCGTTGTTAATTATGATGATAACCTTTTTGTGGAAGCTAGGTCAAATGTGATGCAAATATGATGACATTGCTGGTGTTCTTAGTGAAAATGTGAACACAACCAGGCAATATGTTCTGAGGAACATTTCAAGATTCCATGAACGATATAACAATTTTGACAGATGATACAGATGGCATTAGAAGTTGAAACTTGATTATTCGATAAGGAATCCAAACGAACTGTCGACTAGAAATATGAATGACAAAATGGTTAAGGCTTTGATGCAGGTAGTCTGGGGTTTTCTGTATCTGTAGAGTAGGGAGGGTGAGTGTATACCCACAGCACTTAGGCCACAATATGACCCATAGTACATCTTCCCAAGGAGTCGCCCTCCTAGGACATTGTCCATCCTGCCTTATCCAGGAAGAAGGACAGATCACCAGGGGACATCTCCTTAATATCGGCAGGTGTAGGCCAAGACTCACCGAACACACACTCTCTTATCGACGATAGCTCCAGACATTCACATAAGACATGCCTGACAGTTTCATCTTCCTGTTCACACATCCTGCATAGAGGTGTGTCCACTAGCCCAATAATATGGAGGTTTTTCCTTAGTTGACAGTGTCCAGTCAGAAATCCCACTGTTAAACGTAGGTTCTTTCTGGCCATCGCCAAATATTTATTTTGATCCAGCTTCCCAGGGTCGCCCAGGATAATACTGGCAAAACTGCATCCTTTGGTTTCATCCCATCTCTTGAGGGACTGAGTATGGGTGTAACGTTTGGCTAGTTCCGCAATTGTCGAAGTCGTCAAGCCAAGGGTGTCACCTGGTCCCAAAATTTTCAGTCCAGCCGCCATCCTGGCCAAAGAGTCAGCAATGCGGTTACCTTTGCTCCTGGCCAGCTTCTTCAGAGGCTTACTCATTTCCGATAACTACACGTTTAGATTTCTTAAGGCGTATTTATATTGATGCAGGTAGTCTGGAGTGTTAATTACTTCTGTCGGATTCGGAAAATAATCATTAGAATCAGTTATCCAATACCCGAAGGAAGTGAATTTTTTAGTAAAATGAAGGACTAATTCGAGACCACTCAGATCAACTTAATTTTTTTTGGAATTTGTCAAAAAAGGTGTCAAGTATCCGAGTAAACAAGTTTGGTTACCGGGCAAAGCTCCAAAACGCTGTAAAACTTGGCCAAACTGTTTTTTTTTACCAAAAATTAGTAAATATTTAATATCTCGGGCAGTATTAAATGAATTTTCGTAAAAATAGGTACCGAGGGGTTTTTTGGGTCACTGATTACGATTTTAATGTCAGAAATTTCTGAAACACCCTGTAAACCGTAACAACTACCCTTTTTTAGTTTTTTTTTAATATTTTGATTTGAAATTTGACAACAGAATTTAATTGGCTTATCATCTAAACAAACAGTACTGCATGGAAAATGTTCATAAAACTTATAAATAGAGGGGTTCAATGGATTAACTATAAAAATTTTATGTGATTGATGGAAAAAAAGGTGTTCTGGCCATAACATTTTTTTGGCTAATGATAACGAAATGTACCAGGAACCATTTCAAAGCTAAGGTTATCGCCGAAATTTCATGTCATACGCAACATTCGAATTGGACGGGCCAATTTTTTGTTATTTCGCCCGACAAAAAAGAGCATTTACCGTTATAAACATAAAAAAGGCAATTTTAAACGGACAAATTTTCTTACAGATGGAAAATTATAACAAAAAATTGAAATACAACTATCCTGGAATAAATGCTGAAAAATTTGGTTGTTTGAAATAAATAATGTTCACGCTGCTGGCCAAAAACTGAAAATGTTTAAAAAAATACCCGATTTTACCCAACTTTAGCAGGCCAAAACATAAACAATAATTACCCGATAGGGCCAAAAATGGCTGGACGAAGTGTTCTGACTTTTTACCAAAGGATTTTTTTCCAAGTACCTTAGCCCATACGGCGCTAAAAAATTGGCATTAAAAATTTTTGAAAAAAAATTATTTTGCCCATAACCTTTTTTCTTCTCATTTTAAACGGTTCTGGTTTGTCTCAAAATTTTCCCGATTTTGTCAGCTTGCAAAATGATATGAATAATTTTTTTTGTAAAAGTTATATTTTTCGAGATATTTACGCCAGAACGATCCGGTTTCTTCATTTTTCGTTAAGCAACCATTTTTGCCATGTCATATCTCCTTTAATATAAATTATACAAAAATAAAACAAAAACCACTTTATTTGTCAACTAAAATACTTCATATAAGTAATATATATATATTTTTTTGTAATACTGACAGATTTTCAGTAAATTTAAAAAAACTTTAATTTTTTTTTGTAAAAATCACACTTTTCCTTGCGCTATTACCCGAAAGGGGTTCATTTTTATGAAAAATTGCAATCAATGTTTTTATGTTAAAAAATGATAATTTATCGATTGGTTTCATTGATTTTTTTTAACCCCTTCCCCCAATGAGTTCCACCCTCCACCCCCCGCGCTTTTTCCCAGTGAAGGAAGTTGTTTACTCGGATACTGGGCACCTTTCTTAACAAAATTCAAGTTACTCCAAGTATCTGCAATTGGTCTCGAATTAGTCCAGCCAGTTTTTACTTCCTTTACTGGAGTAGAAAAGTAGTACTACTGAGAAATCTGAATGATTCTGGAGTATGAGTTCGCAGAATGGAACGAAGCATTTGCTAGAGAAGTTTCAAGAAAGTCAAACAACAGTCACGGAAGGGCTTCATTATTTGCCGAAAACCCATTTGCGGAATAGTGAAACCGCGGGTAACCTTGCCGCCATAAATATTAACGTCATATTTACAAGTGTCGTTCCGGAATGGCTTACAGCGAACCTTTTCCCACTTGGCCTCCGGTTAATGCGGTATTATACGGGCGCCAGAGCGTCGATTCTGGCGTCGAGTGACGTCGTTTCAAGTCTAACCACGTGTCCCATATTTCATCATCTCCCCGCTTGTCAACGATCGTTTCAACGCCCGATGCGCCACGAACCTGCCCGACCCAAAAGGGATAATGGAGGATAATAAATAAAAAAATATCCTTCTTTTCCCTGTGTTGGCCAGATTGACTCCCGGTTGCCGGGCAACAGCGAGGCTCGAACGGATCGATATGCGGAAGATTTCCTCAGTCACAGCTTGCTCCGTGTATTGCTATTCGTAATGGAACAAAGCGAGCGCATCGTCGAACTCGGAACAAAAGTTGTTGGGCTTTTTGATTTTGCGACCGAATCGGGACGTTGAGCTCCTCTAATCTCGTCTTCTGTTCTGACTGAGTTGCCTTCTGAGAAGCGGCCTCGTTTGAATAATGGATTATACCAGAGGCGATTTTAATAGCTTCTTGGAGAATGCTGGAACAATTGGAGAATCTGGAAAGTGTTGGAATGGAAATGTAAATTCTGTTTTTTCGGTAGTGGGCAAAATTTTCTTTATTATTGGTTTTTTCTTCGTTTCCTACGACTACAGGGCGATCTCAAACCTTATAAAACATTTGCCGATGGAATCCATCATTATGAATGTTTCTTGAATATTAATGAAAAGATAATAACAATATTAATAATAATAAACGTCTTCAATTCCTTCACTTGCAATATAATTCACACTAATACCTAGTCGAGAAAGAATAGGGGGAGTTCAATTCATTTGGACTAAATTGTTCTTCCACTCAACCCCGTCAGTGCTGCAAGTGTCGATACAAAATAAACGGAACAAGAGTAAAAATTTTTTGATCGCTGTTCCCAGGATGAACCTTCCCAGGATGAATAATGAGAATGAACAGTAGTTCAACAACCTATTGGTGGGAGAAGTTTTTTTTTTAGTATGGACCTGAAATTATCTAATGAAAACTTCTTAATTTCTGCTGGTGGAGAATTATATACTCTACATACTCGATACGAGAATGAGCGTTTAAATGATTCAGTTTTGAATTTTGGAGGTGTTAATGTTCCCCTGAACCTTATATTCAGATTGTGGACATCTGAACGAAAAGTTATTTTTCGATGTAGATATTCAATATTATTCTATGAAAAAGACATGCAGAATGAAATAATCTTCTTCTTTCCATATTCAACCATTTATATTTTTATAACTTCAATAGTTTTAATATTATCTTTATAAAATTGTGTATATCTTAAATGATTATTTTGAATGTTTGTAAATTAGATTTTATCTATTTCAAAATAAACTACTACTACTACCAACCAGATTGTATTAATTTATTAGAGATCCTTTCACGCCTGCGTATACCCTAAACGAATCTCAAGCAAGAGTTTTATACATTTTGAATTCTTGAGCTGTATTTTTTAGTCATATCAGGGCCATATAAAGAATCAGCAAAATTTAAAATTGATGATACCATTGATTCACATAATAGTAGTTTTATATTGGGAGATGAGTACTGCCTTGAGCCATAAAAAGTTTTTAAAGATAAATATGATCTGAGTTTATTTATGTGTTTTTCGAATCTCATGGCAGAGTCTATTTCCACACCAAGATTTCTTGTGTGCTCCAGAACAGCAAGCGATTGGCCCTTAAAAGCTATATTGATATCATGCGGAGACATAGAATGTTTTGGTCCAAAAATCATCATGCTTGACTAGTTAGGATTGATGTACAGACAGTGCTCTGATGCCTTCTGTATAAATTTTTGTAGATCCTTATTGATGATACAACTAGCCTTTTCTGAATCATTCGAGTGAAAACTGTAATTGTTTTGTTCTAAAATTGTTCGTTCCGTTAACCAGCTGACGAACGTTAACCCTCAGAAGTCGAAACTTGTGCGAGCAATGGATCAACGAGGCCTCACCTTTTAACGTGCGATTACCCAGCACGATGGCCCGGCGAGGATTCGAACCCCGGCCTTCCGCTTCACAGGCAGATATGGCATGACAAAGAATAGAGCAGTGCTCGAGTGATTTTAGAATTGTTGAAGCGTGAATAGAAAACAAAAGTGGTCCTAATATAGACCCTTGTGATACTCCCGACTTCAAGTTCACACTTTCTGAGAACAAGTTATCTGCACAAATTATTTGTTTGCGTCCACGCAGATAGTTTTCAAATAATGCAATTGCTGATCATGAGAGTCCTGAGTAGTGTAAAAAAGCAAAAACTAACTCATGATACAAAGTGTCAAATGCACGATTGAAGTCTAGAAGAACTAATATAGTATGATTTCCTTGGTCCTCGGAATATATCACCCACAATTTGGAGGAGAGCAGTGGCACAACTGTAATCTTTTCGGAAACCCGATTGAATTTCAGGTAGTAAAGAATAGTGATCGAGATGGCTTTTCATTTGTGTTTCTATAGCTCTTTCCAAAATTTTGGAAAACACTGTTAGTATACTTATAGCACGAAGATTTTTATATTCCTCTGGATCCCATTTTTTTTGGTGAAACTTGTACCACTGCTATCTTCCAAGCTGCGGGAACTGCACCATTTATAATAATTATTATGTGTGTTATATATGGTTGATTTGCATGATGTTAAACAACAAATACCTTAAGGTTCTTTTAATGACCATCTTGCTCTTTTCTTACATTTTTATTCTTTCAGTTTTATGTCAAAGAATCTAGGGAATTGCATGATGACGCACCTCCAATGGATTTTGACGAAGACACTGGTATACAGTTAATACTGCACCGCTTCAACTCAGCAGAGATTCAACTAAGCTTGGCTAAATCGTTAAGAAACAAGGAAGCTGATTGGCAAATCCATAGCAACAAAGCCTGTCTTAAATAAAGCACAACTGGCCCTCAATCTCTAACTGAAGCAACCTCCTGGTTCCAGTGCTAGTGATTCAAACACAATCTGTATTCTTGAACTATAGATTTTCAGATGATTATGGTTAAAATCATAATTTGCTTGAATCTGGTCAATAATACGAGTGGTAATAGTTCGAATTTCCATTCTTTAAACTCTTTGGATGCCTTGACACCTGTTATAACAATATCTCATTCCATCATTAGGAGAAATGAAAGATAAATATTCCACATCCTTCAAAAAATCCTCTAGTTCTCTACCTGATCATATTAGTCATTCGACGAATTTAATGTAGATTTTCTATCATATAAATATTGTTGCCTAGTAATAATTTCCTTCAAATTATGTTTCTGTTATCACTTCTCCAGGTTGAAAAAAATGAAACACAGTAGTCACGTAACAGTTTGATTGATGCAATGGCGATGAATTATTTCATAGTATTGTTTCACCACAGTCAATAAACTAGAAGATCGAATTCTTTCCTCATCAGAAGTTAAACAATGCATTTTCAAAAAAATGTTTTCAACCGGTCAGGTAGCATTGATAGCTCATTTTTTAATAGGAGCCACTCAAACCGAACAAAAATTGAGGGCATTAAAATAAATGGATCACAAATTAGAAACAAAAAAGACATCGTTAACAATTTCAATAAATACTAGAGTGAACTTGTAAAAAACTTTGCAGGAAAAATACCAAAAGTTCGAGATTATACAAAAAATTTGGAATTTTTCAAAAATAGCGTGTATCTTTATCCAACAAATAAAACAAAAGTAGCATCCATTATAAAACTCTCAAACAAAACAAATCCTGAAATTGATGGTATTAGAGCGGAAACATTAATAGAGATAGCAAAGTATATAGCACAAACATTATCACACATGGGCCGTGTTCTGTTTTCCTGCCTGGTTCACCAAACTAGTAACTGGAGATGGTGGTCACTGTGGTAACCAGTCCAAGAGAACGGCTAATGGTAACAATATTTGGAAACGTAACGCGGCCTCAGTAAACATTTGTTTCGATGCAGGGTGCTTTCCACAAGTTCTGAAAAATGGTATAATAAAACCACTATAAAAAAGCGGGAGTAAGTCGAGCATGGTTTACTATAGGCTGGTAACTCGCATATCAAAAGCTGAAAGGAAAAATTGAGGTCGACTTTCCATCAATATCTAGTTGCTATTAGCTAACAGGTTAACACTGAATTATTGTGAAACCAATTACTTACTATTCATATTATAATACAAATGGTTTACCAAGTTTGGGTCATCTAAATGTGAGTTTGGGTTCATATATTCTAGAATCTGAAAAAATTAAGTGTCTTGGTGTCATAATTGAGTTCCAGGCGAACATGTTGAGCAAAGATTCGGGGATCTTTCGAAATTCATATATATGAGGACTTTTGACTTGAAAAACATGAAATTTTTTCTCTTCTTCTTTTCATTTCGTTGATAGAGTCCACATTAGCGTATGGGATCTTAGGATAGGGTGCTGTTAGTGACTGTTTCCTAAATGAAGTTGTGCAGAAATGGAATTTAAAAGTATCAAAAAAAAGCCTACAAAATATAACTAGCTACATTACTTTCAAAAAATAACTGGAAAAATGGTTGCTGAAAAGAGACAGGCTGCTATATACCAAAGATTCATGGCTTTGAAGTTATAAAAAATAAGAACGGTGATAGGAGGGATGATTTTATACAAATTTAATATGTTTTTCATATATTGTAACTATGAAATGATCATATATCGTAGCAAGAGAATTCACTAATATCACAATCAAGATCAATATGATCGAGAAAATTGGCTGCATCATCTAATCCATGATCTGAGGAGTTATAGAAATCGATGAAAATGATGATGATGATGACGTTGATAGGAGAGAGAGACCATCTTACTGACAATTGAGAGGAAATCGAACGAGACGTAAGAAATTTTTTGCCTTTCGAGTTGTTCACTGCTTTCATAGAAAAATTCAAGACATTGACTAATCCTAAATAAAAATGACCTAGTTTCAGTACCTATATTTCAGTCATATTAAAAAGTATTTGGACTGTGTCAAATGAAACTCGCACTCTTCGATTGTTTATTTATTCGTTTCTCCACCATGCTCATTCCAGTATAACATATTGAATCGAATTTCTATTCATTTACGATTCAGGAATTATGCAGGTCAGCCTCCACTGGAGCATCGTCTCGTTCCTGATCAACTGAATGGATCCTCTGTTCGGATCGAATATCTGAACCAGGTCACATCATACGGGCCGTTTTATCCCGTGCGTTTTTGCCACATGTTTATTCGTCTAGAAATAGAAAACCAGTTATTCAGAAAAATTATGTATAATTAAGCGACTATTTATTTAATGTGCAATGGCGATGGGAGAACAAAGACGATCATGTTATGCAGGTCGGAGAATTTCTCTGTACAGGGCCGGGCTGGCACTGGAGTCACCCATAATTTATGCATGAAAATGAAAAAAATGTCGAGTAATCCCCTGAATTTGTCACTCCAAATAGACGTTTCATTATTCAGACAACTAATGCTTGGTTCATAGACCATACTTTTTCTTTTGCTCTATATTTTACTTTTACTTTAAGGAAGTTCTCACAATAAAAATGGAGGAGTTTTTACACAAAATATTATAAAATAATATATTATGAGTAAAAGTGTCGTGTATGAACACTTCCATTGATTAGCATTGTGAGAACTTCCTTAAAGTAAAAGTAAAAGATAAATTAAAAGTTTGGTCTATGAACCAAGCATAACTCACTTTCGGAACAGAACTAAGGTCAATTTGATCTAAATGTAGCAACTATATTCCGCTCTTTGCATGGGTTTTCTTGTAATGTCATTGCCCATACCAATAACCATATTAGAAGCTGTCAAAAGCACATTCGAAAATTGATGGGGGTCAGTTGATTGAAAAAATCCATTAACAAAATGTTAATTGTAATGATTTGTTCAGAGGAAATTGAATTGAAAGAAAAATTGCAACAATTGGACAGCAAATAGAAATTTTATTTCTTCATTTATTAATTGGGAAAATACATTCAACAGGTCATGAAACCCAATCACAGGAGTACATAATACAAAACGAGAAGCTTATATCTGCCCTAAAACACAAAAATTGTTATATGAAAAAGAAATCTATATTAACATTACATACCATGTAACATTATAACATATAAGCATCAGTTTCAAACAGTCGAAAGAATATCAAGGCTTCGGTCTATAGAAAATAATCACTCTTTTTAGCTACCCGAGCTTTCGCTAATTTAAAAAAAAATATAAGCTACATACATGTGCTATTTGAGGTTTTTTTTTGATAAATGAATTACAAAGATAAAACATGAGAAATGTAAATTTTAACAATGAAAGGTGAATTTATTGATTTTGAAATTCATAGTGTTCTTTTCAATGACGACAGTTATATACAGGATGTATTTAGTTGTTTTAGAAACAAATAAATTTTACTGAGGTTCTCAATATCTGATTTTTTGTTCATGTTGTTTTTTCTTGTTTTAATTTCAGTCATTTCCAAAAAGAGACGTTTGTTCAAGTTTTTTCAGTATGGTTTGGTTGATGCACATGAATTTTGTCTCGTATGTCTACAGTCACTTTTGTGTAAAGCTATTCGTGTTTTCAAATTATTTTTTGTTTGACCAATATATTTTTTGTCACGTGGATCTTCATCTTTCAATTTTGAATGTAATTTGATCAGAGGTTTTTTTTTTGTGAAGTTTTGATATTTTTTTTGTTGTTTAAATACATTTATGATTTTGCTCGATAATTCTGGAATATAAGGATTAAAACAGTATTTATATGTAGAAATTTCAGTGCGATTGTTTTCTGTAGTATCGATGATATTTGAAGTTTTAGTGTATGAAAGTTTCCTTAGAAATGTTGGAGGGTAAGAACAGTTTTATATCATATCAAATTTTTATCAATGAGTGACGGATGTGAAATCTTTTCGATTCTGTTTTTAAGAGCAAGTACTAAATTAATTTTGTGGATGACTTGATAGATAACTCATGTATCTTCCTGAATTGGTTGGCTTGAAGTAGTCATCTAAGATGATTTTGTTGTTTTCATTTTTCATTAAAAGAGTGTCTGAAAATGGTACGGCATCGGCATCGTTTCTTTTTTTTTATACAGTGAACTATATTAATGGATCATAACTGTTGAATACATTTTTGATATTTTCGATCCCATCAACAGGTACAGCACATATTATATCATGTACAAATTTTTTTATAAAAGAAAGCTGAAAAGATAATTTTGGGATGCATTCGTCTTTTGAATCATCCATTACATATTGAGCCAAAATAGGTGAGATGGTAGCTCCCATTGGAGTTCCTAGTATCTTTTTGTAATAAGTGAAAATAGTAGTATCAAAGATGAATTCCAACAATTCGATTGTAATTTTTCTTGAAAGTTTAGTGTGATCACGTATTATGTTCCAGTGTTTATCGATACTTCGTTTGATTAATCTCAACGGAATATTAGTGAAAAGTGAAATTACATCCAGACTTATAATGATAAAATTATTTGCTATTTGCATTCCTTGTATGAAATTGGAAAATTCGTAAGAAACTTTTGTGTAATATTGATTGTTTGAGTTATATGAATTGGTTAAAATATGAGTGAGTAACTGTGAAATTTTACTGTTGGGTGCATTTATAGACGATATTATAGGTCTTAAACTTAGTACTGGCTTATGAATTTTGAGTAAACCATAAAATTTAGGTATGACAGAATTATATATGGTGAAATTTTCTTTACACTTTTCATCAATAAATTTTTTTTTCATGTAATTTTTTAATTAATGCATTTGATTTTCGTTGAATTGTTGATGTTGGATTATGATGCTATTTTTTGTAGTATGTATCGTTGTTCAGTTGTTCAAGTGATAATTCTTGATATTGTGTTCTATTCATAATGACTGTGGTATTTCCTTCATCAGATTTAGTTATTATTATTTCTGGATGTTCATTGATGAATTTTTTACTTTTGTTGCAAATATAAGAGAAACAACAACTTGTTTTTGGTTTATGGTAATAATTTGTGACAATATAAGTTTTTCATGAAAGACAATACCCAAATCTCTCGATTCAGTAATTCTTGCCAATGTTATATTATCCAATTTGTAGTTATTAAATTTTCTGAATTCTGTTACGCTATATAATTTTTTGGTCCTTTTATTATGAACCGAAATGTTGAAACCGAGTTTCCAGTTGAGTGCATTCTCGACGTTTTGATCGCTTTATCCGCAATCGTACATTGGTAATGACTGACAATTTTTCGAGGTATAATCGGTCATACAAACCCAAATTTTCCATGGTGAGCGCTTCAAATGAGGCGCGCTGATTGGTTACAGCGGTATTGACGCGATGTTCTCGTTCGTAGTGCCGAAGTTGGTCCATATTTTGGAAGAGTGGTTCCAGATTTTCATGCTGGAATGACTCAATGCTTCATTGTTGAGAATGTAGACAGTTTCATTGAATTTTTTTTCGAACCAGTGCTCATCACTGTGCATGACCTCGGTTTCAGACCATATTATTTGATGGTGTTGGTCTGTCCAAACCTGCCATGCTATTCCCAATATCGTGGTTTCTTCTCGTGGTGTTTTTTTCTTGTGATCGCATATTCTCATATCCAATGTTCTTTCGGTTTCTCCTATGGAGGATTTGCCGCACTCGCTTGGTGTTGGTGTCGCTCTCTTTATTCGTTGGTCGAGTTTTCGTGAGCTGGCTGCCTATTTTATATCCTGATCAAAAACAGACTTTGAGGTTGTTTTTATTTCCTATCTTTTTGATCCTCTCTGAAAGTCTCTAAATTTCAGATGAATCGTGAGGCCCAAAAACCTGCGGACCACGGCTCAGAAGCCCGGAAACTTCTTACAATTTAATTTCAATCTTTTTAGGCTTTTATTGATTTTTGAACTCTGAATCTTTATGAAACGATTTCATCTTGTTCTAGATCGCTCAAAACACATTAAAGAACGTTATGTTCCGAATTCCGAGTCAGTTGACCTCTCGTCCCATTTAAAAATTTGTTGGATTGCAAATTTTCGTTGGGACACGCTGTATAGTGCTATCTGGGTATGTGCATGGCCTGACAGAGACACTGGGAAAAGAATAACGGTTTATCAACGAAGCTTTGGTATGTCGAATAAAGTGTTAACATGACACCACACTTGAGAACAGTTGTGCCATAATTGGACTGAGGTTTTTAGTAATGTAATGAGGTTGCGCTGTGGATTCAACTCACCAATCATGTCATTCGACATCCACTAAAATCAAACATAATGTAGTTATTACCCCTCGTGTGGTGCGTAGATATATTATTTTTATGAAGTAACACCATCGCGCTGAAGGGAGACCACGGCACAGGGACGTACTATTAGATTTTAGCACTTCTTTCGATTGTGAGCTGTTTTTTTTTATAGGGAACTACACAATGTTGTGCCTCTTGAAACATAAATGGAATCACGATGAGAGGGCTTAACCAGAGAAACCAGATATATATTCTCCAGTAGTTCTTTTTGATGTAGGGATAAGAGTTTTCGAATTAATTGGAAATACTAATAACAATTGAGGAACAGTATCGAATTGATGCACTTCAATTTTTTTTCAAATAATCTGTGTGAAGGATGTAATGATGTTCATGTTGAGATTTTTCGTTAATTGGATAATATACTTGATTAAATTTGGGAATTAATATTTTATTCTTACAAAATAATGTCTATTTTTTTAAGGCTCAAACTTTGTTATTTTTGATAATTACCATGAGAGCCACCAGAAATAGATAAAACCACTCGTTGAACTGGCTCGTGGTTTTATCATGCTGGTTGCTCTCATGGTTATTGCTTAGTGACGAAGTTTTTTGAAAAAAATATTAAAATTCTGAAGTATTCATAAGAGATATTACTTTCGAAATTATCTCGATGGATTTGGAACTGATGGAAACCAATAACGTTTAACGTTTTTCCGTGTTGATGACTTACAAGTATTCCACAGCGTGATGAAAGTTCCGCCTACGACACTGTACCGATTGAGTTTCGTAAAGCCCTATAAATTAGAGCGCGATGTGATAGACCACTACAATAATTTAAGCGTCCTGCCATTTATACAGACTCGTAATCAAATATACATCGATTATGGAGACTCATTTGGTGATTCATCGGGAGAGGGGTAGTCTATTGAAATGGTCATTGATATATGAATGCGTTTGGTCTCATAGACAGTCCGCTACGACGTGGTGAATTATGCCAATAGAAAAATAGATAAGAGAAGTAAAATATGTATTAATACAGGGCGTTTCCTGATAACCTGATGCTTATAATGAGAACAACCTCTCATTATTTGAAAGGAAAACTTAATAGAAACAAATATCCAAAATGCATTTTGAACGAATGTTGAAATTTCTGATACTTTTTATGATAACATCAATGTTAACCAAGATATTTTCGTGCCACTCAGTACGTATTTTAATTATATTTCATTCTTTTCAGAGGTGTCTCTATTGGATTTTCAATGAATCATTTCATGAAGAAAATTGAAACGCCACTGCTTCTGAAAGTATAAATCAGTATTTGAATGTCTATTCCTTTTTAATCAAATTTTATCTTGTTATTTTTCATTAGTCTTGCGGTTTTTCCATAGAAAAAAAATTACTCATTTGCATTTCGCTAGGACAATGACGCGAAAAAACAGATTATGTTAATAATTGTATATCATAAATTTTTTCCAGATGATATTGTGAAATGAAAAAATAAATTAGGTCATATAATTGTAAGGATTTTTTTTGAATCCATAGCTCCCTGTGGTTTGAATGTTGAGATTTATGGAACACATATGAACTTCATATGAACATATGGAGTTTTTTTTATGAATATTCAACTGAAAATGTCTTCCCTGACCATTAATATGCTAATGAGAAACACACTGTAGAGTACCGGCTGCCCGGGTGTATTTTTGTGGGGATTCCTAATTTTCATCGTTAACACACCAATTCATTGGCAGTTCTTGGAATTTCTACTATGACTGAGAGATCATTTGCCAAAATCTTGGTAGCGACTCCTGCACAATCCCAGTTGAAACATACTCTTCTATTATGTTTCAGCCTTTAAATTCAGGCCACGAAATGAATTTAAATCAACCTAATTGTTGATTCTATCAGATGCTTCATGGGACAACATGTTTTGATGTAATGTTTGAGAAATTTCAGAGATCAGAGATCTAGAATTTTTATACAAATAATTCCTGAGTTTTGAAGGTTTCGGACGCATTGGCCCCTCATCAGCCTGCTTGTTGGTGGGCACTTCCTCGCAGGAGAACAGAAAAGAAATGAATTGATAGTCGCATGAAACTTCAATGCTGTGCTCTGCAGCATAAAAGATATAGGTTATGCAGGCTAGAATTATTATTTATTGAACATCTGTCATCTATCAATTTTCCAAAGCGTTCGTGAATCTGATAATTTCTGATCAGCATGATCACCGATTACCCGCAGAGGTATTATCCATTCTCTTCAAATAACATGATGATTCCGAAAAGTGATCTGAAGTTACCATTTTTTAAGGACACTAATCGTACTTCTGAAAAAGTTCAGCCAATGACACACTGATTTAAATCATCTCAATAACATATTTCAATTCTTAACAAATAGTTTTCACTTCTTCTACACACCGACACCCCCTCCCTCGTCTACTGAATTGATGAATTAGGAATAGAAGAACATTTTCTCATATAAATAAAATATTCAGTATATTTACCTATATTCTTCATAAAGAACACGGATATAAAATAAAAGAGTGGATATGGTAGTCAATATCCATTCGAGTTAAATAGTTGATTTTTCTTCGACCAGATTCATTAGAACTATATTTCAATATTATATTGATAATGAATTTTGTGCCCATAAGTTTCATATGCACTTCAAGCCCCACATCTCTCACATCACTTATTTTCAAGCTTTTCATTTTTACCGACGACATCCTCCGTAATCGTTGGGAAAAGTACAAAAAACCACCTCAACCAGCTTGGTCAATTGGTACAATTTTCGTTGATTACAAATGTGAAGAGTAGGTCCTTCAATTCCAGAAGAAAAAAATTTGAAAATCGAGATTTATACAATTAAATAAATTTTTGTTTCTTTCAAAGATAATTTGCTAAAATCATCGATTTTTGAAAATGTTTTCTTGAAAAATTTTCATATTTGGGTAGACAGATCAGAATTGTTACGTTTTTACAAGGTTGTACCTGGAAACCAAGTATTTTGTTCAGTGTGATTGGTGGAATTCATGTTCTACCTTGTGTGGATATGAAATCATAACGCTTTAGTAGACTGTTTTCGCCTACTTATCCGTTTAGTAAACTTTGAAAAAATCAACATATCTTCGGGTGGGGGTAGAAAAGCTTTCTTGTTTCTGGATTCCCATTCACAGATGACAGATTTTGTTATGGAGTGTTCATTTATTGACTTCCTTTCCATGAATAATGATGCTCCCAAGATATATCGGTCATTATCACGTTTTTTGTGCCATATATAAATGATTTTCTTGTTAACAAATATTTTATAAATTCGATGGGATTGGCCGATACTTCATGAAAATTATTGATACATTATTTAAATACACTTTATGGTATGATGATCTCTATATAGTTTTCAAAACCGCCTCACATGTTTCCTTATACAACAGCTTCTTCAGGCATGTTATCAATTCATCAATTATCAATCATCAATTCAACAATTATTATCCATTTTATCGACTTGCCATGCACATCGTTTTGAAGCCAAGATGCTCTAGTTTACGAATACATATATATTTTTTATGGCTAATAATTATTTAATTCGCGGTTGTTCCGCAGATTCTACATAACTCCGAAATCGCATAAAAAATGTGAATAAACAAATGGATCATTTATTAGAACGCGGGAAAAAAAATTCAGAGATCATTCAAGACCCCCCAAGGACCCATTATAGAGAAAAATTTCCGATAAAAGACTATTTATTGTTTATTATAATGTAAACAAATTAATGAAACAGTGTCGAAATGGTGCGGAAAAAAAATTTCACAGCTTATTAAATCTCTTTGCCAAAAAAAAAAGAACTTCGAAATACATGGAATGATAGCTACGGGTTACCTCATTATCTTGAACTTTGAATCATTGAAAAATGTCAGTTTTTGCCTGAGTTATGAAACAATTCGTCCGCCCGCCTCCAAGCGAATGCATAGGACAACAGAATTCCTATACAGAAAGCGGCAGCTGAAATGAGGAGAGTTTTGGGTCCCTTTATCTCGAAAACTATTGAGTTTTCGGAAAAAATTATTGGGATAATTTTTGAAGATAATGAGACGATCTTTAATTTTTGTATGAACGAAAATTCTCTAATTCTTATATTTAGCCAGATATTGGCGGGAAACCCATTTTTTTGAGTTTGAGGGGCCATTTTCGGCCATTGCCATGAACGCAATCTTGTTAAGTTTTGGGTCCTTTGAAAACATCTGTGACGACCTACAAATTGAGCCACAAGTGAAGAACGCATATACTTGTTCACAGCTTTCCCTAGTTTCGGATCTTCAGTTACTGGACTATATGGCCATAAAAGTCTACCTGACGATATCAAGAATTTGCCTTTCGAACTTTATAAGCATAGAAACAAGGGGTTGCTCTCGAATAAATCGTATTATACATCAAATGAATATCTCAATGATAGTTTGAGATGCTATACAATATATATGTATCCGTTTTAAATCTTTTTAATGACACTGCTATTGCAAATTTTGTTATTTGTGTTCTGTTGAATTGTATTTCTTTGACTTGTTCAATATCATCTTTGATAATCCTACTTAATGAATTTAATCATTATTATTATTATTATTATCTATACTACTTTGATTCAATAAAAAATAGTATATGTAAATCAAGTCGGAGAAAAGAGAAAAAGATGAGATGTTCCATCTAGACTGAGAATACTTCTGAAAATAACAATTTCAAGTAGACTTCTACGAGAACACATCGGAGTTGGCACTGGTCTGCCGTAACAACAGTCGTCAATACATGGTCGCAGAGGGCCATGAAACGTTTTGTATTCCGGAAAACTCCATCGAAATGCGAATCACATAAATAATAATGGCCCGACGTGTCACCCCACACAGATGTTAATCAATATGACAAGATATTGTTAATTGTTTCATAAATTACGATTCGGCTTTTGTTATTGGGGATGTTCGAAAATTGTTGGGTATGGCATGAAATATCATTCAGTGTTTGCGTTATTTAGTATGCGTTGTGGCACGCTTCGCCTTTGCTCGTTTGAATTTTGATATGTCATTGTTTCTGATGGCATACGTCCTTAGCCGGTGAGAGAAAAATGTGGGAAATAGAGAGTGTTCTTTCAGGGGCAACAAAACGGTGTATTTTTGGTTGGAATTGAAATTGGTTTTCCTGAAACTTAGGAATCATTATGACCGGAATGAAATCTGGAGAAAAGTTATTTTCTAACTCTGGAGTAACTCTTGCGGTTTTTCCATAGAAAAAAAATTACTCATTTGCATTTCGCTAGGACAATGACGCGAAAAAACAGATTATGTTAATAATTGTATATCATAAATTTTTTCCAGATGATATTGTGAAATGAAAAAATAAATTAGGTCATATAATTGTAAGGATTTTTTTTGAATCCATAGCTCCCTAGCTCCCTGTGGTTTGAATGTTGAGATTTATGGAACACATATGAACTTCATATGAACATATGGAGTTTTTTTTATGAATATTCAACTGAAAATGTCTTCCCTGACCATTAATATGCTAATGAGAAACACACTGTAGAGTACCGGCTGCCCGGGTGTATTTTTGTGGGGATTCCTAATTTTCATCAACTTAGGAATCATTATGACCGGAATGAAATCTGGAGAAAAGTTATTTTCTAACTCTGGAGTAACTGGTATCTATCAAATATCCTGCTGTTGTTGTTTTTATCTAAATTTGTGAAAGTTTTAACATCGGGTTCGTATTCTACGATGAGAAATAGAGGACAGCAGCAAAACGCAACTGTACTCTTATATTATACTTCCGATATTTCGACGATGATTAATGTCATCATCAGGGAGCAACAGAATTATTAATGAATGAAGAATTAAATGACACTTCACTCACAATGTCAGTGAGATTGGTAGTTATCAGATGGAATATAATGATGGAGAAGACACATAGTAAGTGAAGTTTCATGTAATAATTCTTCATTCATTAATAACATTCAATTTTGCGGTTGATTCGCGTCTGGAAAGATTTACTTGTCTACGTTTAGGCTCCCATTTCGGAGCCATTTTCAAGACTGAGTGACCTTGCGTCTAGGTCTGAGTTGTCTCACTAGCTGGCTATCATCACTGGAGAGCGAGGATTGAAGGTTCGTGGGATTTAAGGGTTCATTAGTAATTATGGCAGGATCAGGAATCGGACCATCCATACCTGCCATAATTACTATAGTGTAGCCGCTGAAAAGATAGAATGATCACGTTATTGAATTGACGTATCACACGTAAATAAGCACAAATGAGTACAGTACAGTGTAAACAGTTCTTCATTTATGTCAGTTTAGAAGGCGTGGCATCGTACGCCGCGCAGGCTATATATAGATGCAGGCATTCACTGTTCACGCGTCCATGAATTCTATCTTTTGAACGGCCCGACTATAATGAACCCTTAAATCCCACCAACCTTCAATCCTCGATCTCCAGTGATGCTAGCCAGCTAGTGAGACAACTCAGACCTAGACGCAAGGTCACTCAGTCTTGAAAATGGTTCCGAAATTGGAGCCGAAACGTAGGCAAGTAAATCTTTCCAGACGCGGATCAACCGGAAGTTCCAGCCAGCACAAAGCCTAGCCGATCAAATATATATATATTTATATATATATATATATATATATATATATATATATATATATATATATATATATATATATATATATATATATATATATATATATATATATATATATATATATATATATATATATATATATATATATATATATATATATATATATATATATATATATATATATATATATATATTTGATGATATATGAAACAAAAAGAAAACTCTAAGAGACCACATGTACGCATTCAACGAAAAGGAGATTGCTACTTGCTCATTGAACGTAGATCAATGTTTTATGTTTTTTCTCAAAGAGGAAAGTTAAACTAGAAAGATTCAGTTCGATGTAGGTTGTGTCAAATCAACACTTGGTGGAACTAATTATGAGTTACTCTTGCAAGTGTTAGATTTTGACACAATCACCAAAAGGGTTTTTCCAAGGGGCTTGAAAAATGGAGTATCCGAAACGTTACCAAGGAATGTATAAAATATTCCTCACATTATCACTACTTTGGTTCGTGTTTGAAGGCAGTCGGTTTTTGGAATTTTTACCTGACGTCTCGACGTTTCGCGAGTGGCTAGCTTCTTCAGAGGCTCATACATCTTGAGTTAGACTCCGATGACTGGGTATTACGACTTCGTGAAGCGTATTTATATAGATTCAGGTGGCCTGGAGTGATAATTACTTTTTCTGGATTCGGAGAATTTTTATTAATATTGATTGCTGTAATTACTGGAATCGGAGAAGTATCATCAGCATTAACTGCCGCACTACAGGCATGTTATTTGTTATTTTTGATCTTCTAAAATGAGATTCCAGATTCGGTTGAGGTTCACAGCTTTTTCCCCTCTGTTGAAATTATCTGTGTGTTTGTGGATTTCTATCGCCTCCCGTATCAATCGACTATGGTATCCCTGGTTGGGGGCATTGAGTTTCACGTTTTCATACTTAATCCTGAGGTTTTCCTCACTGAGTTCGTGTTCCGCCACAGCCGACTTGTCAGTTTGCCCCAGCCTGCAGTTTCTTTCATGCTCTTTTAGCCTTGTTCCCATGGATCTTCTAGTGGTACCGATGTATATCTTTCCACAGGTGCAAAGTATGCGATAAACCCCTGCTGCTGACAGTGGGTCTCTTTTGTCTTCAGCAGACCTGAGGATTTGTTGTATCTTTTTGGTGCGTTTGAAAACCGTTTTGATGTTGTGTTTCCCCAAGAGTTTTCCAATTCGGTCTGAAACCCTCGGAATATATGGTAGATAAGCGTGTGCAACTATCTGAGCGTCCTCCCTGTTTTGAACCGCGGAACTCTTCAGTTTCATGGCCCTGTTGATCTCGAGTACACTGTATCCATTCGATCTCAAAGTCACTTGAAGATGTCCCAATTCTTTCTCGAGATGCTCTGGTTCCCATATTCTTCGAGCACCTTCCGTTAGAGTAGATATGACTCCTCTCTTTTTGCCTCTCCATGTGCGTAGGTTTTCGTTATACTTTTCGAGCTAGTCTAGCACCACATCATTCGATCAGTACATCTAGGAATGCTATCCGCTGGTCCTGTTCAGTCTCCATGGCGAAATTGATGCTGGGGTGTTGAGCGTTGAAGTGGTCTAGGAAAAGGCTTAGAGCGTACCTTCCATGTCTTCAGATAACGAAGGTGTCATTCAGCTAACGTAGACTCAAGGTCGGCTTTAAATCAAAGGCGCCGATTGCTTTCTTTTCAAAAAGTCCCATAAAAATGTTGGCTATTACTGGGCTAAGTGGACTTCCCATCGTCACTCCATCTATTTACGCATAGAAGTTTCCCCTCAAGTGAAAGTAACTCCCCGTGAGACATTCTCGGAAAAGTCCGACTATATCATTCGGAAACAAGTAGACTAGCTCTCCAGTGGGACGGTGGTAAACAAGGACACCACATGGAAGCTGGCCATAATGTTTGCTCCAGAGTTAAGCCTTGAATTCTGGCTACGAAGTCCGTCGAATCCTTGACGTAGGAGTTTGTTCTTCCTACATGAGGCTGGAGGAGCGGGGCCAGATGTTTTGCAAAGTGATAAGAAGGCGAGCCTGGGGCACTGACGATACTGGTCTCAGTGGCATGTCGGGTTTATGTATCTTCGGAAGACCGTAGAGCCTGGGTGGAACGGGTTCAGTTCAAAGAACGGTTTTCTGTATGGTTTCCGACAGTGAGAAAGGCTTGGTTGCGTCCCTTATAAGGTTGCATTTCGTCTTCAGTAAGAACCCGGTCTGTTCGGTTTATGACCACTCTGGACAATTATTCAAGGCAGCTCATATCGAAATCGAATAATAGATAAACTGAAAATGCCGATCCTGCATATTCTTCATATTCTCATGATTGAAGTTATTATCTTCCAAGTTTCAATTATCCCCATAACATTCAAAGCCGAACTGATCTCTCTTCAAACACCGAATCCAACATTATTAGGAACTGTGTTTACAATCACGCCTTATTACCAACTCCCACACTGAATAGAGGTATCTGTGACAAATTAATTTTTATTCAACAACACATAATCAACGTGATCAAAGGCTCTACGAGTCTAATAACAATATCACAGCCGAGCTAAGCTTCTTAAGACTCTGCGGACAAAGAAATCAAATAAGCATTTATGAACACGAGTCGACCCTGATGACAGAGCGAGGGTTGTTATGATTTGTAGCCCTATTTCAACTGGAACGGTGGGAGGTGCCATATTCCCATCATCCTTTCGTACCCCTCTTATAACGTGTTAGATTTGAGGGTAAACGCTGCCGAAGAGTCTCGTCGACTAAATCAAATTTGGGGGGAAATATTTCTGTGATGGTTATGTTCATTTCATGGTAGACTATTGCGTATTCAAAATGTTGGATGATGTGCAATAGTTTGTGTTTATTAATATAGCATACAGGGTGTCTCAAACAGAGAAAAACGTGTATAGACGACGTTTTGTTTTGAATGAAGGCGTAGAGGAAAAGTTTTCTGTTAAGAGTTCCTTACCTGATATTTTTTGGAATGTCGGATACCTTGAAGTGGTAGGAGTCATGAATTGAATTGCTTCATGGGCAGCAATGATTCATTGCTGTCGAGCAAGACGCTGATCCGCAGATTAGAGAAACAAGTTTAGATAGGCAGTATGCTTGTAAAAACCGAATAGTATTGCCCACATTACTGTGGCGGTTTTTGACCCCAACTATTCAATAAAATTGGATGGATTTGAGAAAACTGTGAAAACTACAAATACAACTACATATGCAACTACAATATTGTATTATCGACAAGCCGTTGTCGGAATTCCCATACTTTAATCATCCGATATATATCGACAAATAATGAAAATTCATCTCGCAACCAAATTACAACACATCTCCTGAGCGAGAAGCAGTTTTCTTCGGGATATATGGTGCGTTATGTAAGTTTTTTTCCAATAGTGACTGCGTGAATCCCAAAGAACACAAAATAGGTATGGGTTGAAAATGTGATTCCGATGAGATTTTTCTGGTTTTTTTGGGTTATTCTTGAAATAAACCATGACTTTTCCGCACATATTTCAGGAAAAATGGTCTTCATTTACTAGTGAATAAAAAACAGCTCATAACTCCTAACACAAATGAAGTTGGAACTTTTGCTTCAGAGTATTCAAACTTTCAAAAACACATTAGATGTCAGATAGACGTAAAAGTCACTTGACACCATCATACGTAGTCTGTGATCCAGTATTGTAAGGAAGCTTTTTTTTCACCTATCTGTATTTATGTATGTATAACTGTTTCATTAATCAATCTACTACAAACTCAGTCTTTTTGGGAACGACTGGCCGTTCTTTCACTCTGTCAGAATATAATGAACATTTCTAGTATATCATAAAAGAATTTGCTTCGTGCCATCAGCACCTTCGAATTCATTGAATTCTGAGATACTGAACTCTACCTTGATGCTTGATACGAATACTTGGATCAGTTTTGTTGGAACAGTATACTGAGTACATTCCTGAACCAGATCTTCATGAATTTTGTTTTGAAATTGTAAATTTTTCATGAATTGTGAATGGAAAACTGAAGACCAAGGGACTACCGTGAAGGAATATCTGGAAGTGTTAGTAAACCTGGTAAATATTTTTCTGGAACCCTTTCATAAAAACACCATCCAGTCTCGTCTGTGAATCTGACGACTCTCACTTTTTGCTGCTGAAAGTTTCTTGTTCCAGAAAAATATACTCTTTCGGAAAGACAAACGGAAGTAACCGAAAGTCTTGAGTTTTTGTCCATTTGAGTTTTTCAAAGGTTGAAAAATGTGGTGCGGCACCTAGTTTTTCCATCATTCTCTCTTTCTTAAACGGAGTAATATAAATACGAGAAATTGTAATAGTTGAATTTTACCTGAGAGAATGAAGAGTTCAGTACAACCTGTGAAAAGTAATTTGAAGTTCAAGTGACTTTCCGAAAAACATACTAAGTAAATTCTATTTTGATACTGAAGGCGGGAACTTTACGATCTGAATAACAGTCCGTTAAAATAATCGGTGCTTAGGATGCGCTTTCACTTGAGAATGTGATCGATGAAATTCAGTGGTAGAAAAATTCGATATTTGGTGGATGCGCAGGGTAGAACAAGAACTGATATCTGTGTAGCTTAATGAAACCTGAATTAAGCAGCTTGATCACCAAGGACGATTACCTGAGAGGTAGAGTAATTCTGGTGAAATCTATGGTGAGCGACACGAAGTGAAATAGTCCAGAGGAAAAAAATATATTGTATCAATAAATAACATTGTTTTGATTTTGAAAAAAGCTCTGCAAAAGAGTTGGAATTCAGCATACTCACCTGCATAAAGTTCTACTTAACGGCCCAGAGGATATAAAAAATAAATTAGTGCCTTGATCACAGGTGCATTCGGTAAACATCAGAAACACAGACACGTTTACTATACCTCGACATTCCACAACTCTATTTCAAAAAGGATTTTCTTATAATTTCATCAAACTTGCCAATAATTTACCATACGATATCAGAGAAAAAAGTAAAGCCACCTTCACATTTTGGTTTAAAGACAATCTCCTGGCTAATTCATAAAAACGTCCTATTTTCACTAATTTCTGTTATGCTTGGTATAGTCTAGTTTTCAAAATATGTTTAATATATCTTATTTCAAATGTTTCCTACACTACTGTTTAGTATGGGGATCGTTATGGGGTTGGATGTAAGAGTAGCTTTGGCTAAATCTCGCCTCATCAGCGATCATCCTCAATTTACCAGTCTCATGTTTAAATTTTATTTTCCGAAATAAAGACGATTATTATTATTATATATTTTCTATAGATAATTCCACAGTCGTTGGCCTCCAGGAAGATCATCAGTTTTTTATCATCTACTGAACTGTTATTTTTCTTCAAGAAAATACACTTCTGAATATCGAGAGATTGTTGTTTTCATATTTACGTAGGTCATATAATTTGGAAAACATATCTTTCGACAATGAATCAAACTGCTGTTAAATTTCAATGATGGTTCTGAGAGCCAGGATCTCAAAGCAGGAGATAACCTATTATTATTTTCTGATGCACTGCTCAAGGTTACACGAATGATTAGTTAGTTCCAAGAGAGTATCGCCGGTAGAAATACCATAGAGAGAAGCATTTTTCGTAAACATTTTCTCAAAAATATGAAAAAACTTGAGTCTGTAAAAAAAACAACTACTCCTCTGGCTAATCCCAAGAAGGGAATTGCAATATGTCCGACCGGTGCCAGTGCAGGTTTCTTCACAGAAAAAAATCCTGCATTTGATTTTGGCGATACAAATGGTGAGGGGTTGATACTACGAGAGGTGTTTGATTATCAATTATGGAAACTCATCAACTTCATGCTGATGATGGCGCTATCTTGCACTGATGAGTGGCCACATAGCCCAAAACTGGCCTGCAAGTGTGCCCCGTCCCAATAACTGAAAATCAATTCCTCAATTTGTATCGCCAAAAGCAAATGCAGGATTTTTTTTCTGTGAAGAAATCTGCACTAACACCAGTAGGATATGACACAATGACCTTCGTGGTATTAGCCAGGAGAGTAGTTGTTTTCTACCTGTGATCTATTGTCCCACAGCTCCGCTCATTTCATAGTTATGTACTCCGGTGAGGAGCCCATCAACCAGTATACCAGTTTATGCGCGTCCTGAACATCATCCGGAAAGAGCTTTTCTTTGCGAAATGCAGTGCAAGCGCATAGAATCATTGGTGCAACATCGAAACGATGTAGCAGGCGAGTCTGACTCGGTGCCAAACATTATTCCCCACACAAAACTACTTGCCTACAAAATCCTCGTAAATATTCTCCGGCTTGTTTTCTCGGAGAACATTTCGTTTTGTAGTATTGATGTTTGAGCCGTAAATCTGAAAGTTACAGCAACATTCTGTCGTTTTTGATATTTTTGCTGGAGCCAGAGTTATTTGCTTGGCATAACTTTTCTGAAGGAAGACATTGGAATTATAAAAACTCATTCATTATTTTAGTTTTTGTGATATGCTATGGAGATCTGTTCTCTTCCTTATTTTCAACATGTTAGGAATATACCGGTTGACTACTGATTTAGGATTTTTTCTCCTTGTATATGTGTGTTGGTCTATATGAATCGATTGACTCAAAATTAGTTCTGTAGTATTCCCAGTTCTGCAATATTTAAGTTTGGTGAGAAAATACTAGCAAGGCCGCAAGGCGCGCTGCTGATGAACTTGATATAGTCTTCGACACCGAGCGGGTAAACCAACTCTCTGTCACCGAGTTGGAGCCCGCTCGGAGAAAAGCTCACATCAAGGCTGCAGAGAATGCTAAAATGCTGCAGCTGCATACAGACAAGCCCATGCATGGAGTCTTCTTTAAGAACATCGAGGACCATGGCTTGTCTGTTAAGCTGACATTTGCCTTCCTCAGGTCAGGTGAGCTGAAGTCGGAGACTGAAGGGTTCATCATGGCGTGCCAAGACGGTGTCTTCAACACCCTAGTCTACCGGAGCCGCGTGATGGGTATAGAGGTCCCTGATACTAGATGCAGGGCCTGCCGACAGGCGCCTGAGTCTTTGATGCATTTGCTGTCATCTTGTGCAGTTTATGCGGTCTCGGCCTATATCCATCGCCATAACGCGGCCTTACGAGTGCTGTACTATTTTCTTCGGCACTCGTATGAAATAGACAGGACACCAGTGCTGCCTTACGCTCCAGGGGATATTGAGTCCGTAGTGGAGAATGAAAGGTGTCGAATTTTTTGGAACTTTTCATTCCCCACCCTCAGGCAAATACAGGCCAATAAGCCTGATATAGTCCTCTTCGACCACCAAAGTAAGACGATATTCGTTATTGAGTTTTCGGCCCCTGCCGAAACGAATATCGTCCGAAAAGAGGAGGAAAAACGGACAAAGTACCAGGACTTACTTTACGAACTCCGCAGGCTCCACCCGGACTATTCTGTCAAGTTAGTGGTTCTGATTATAGGTGTTCTCGGTGGTTCCAGACCAACGCAACTCTCGGAGCTCAAGATCATACCGGCATGCCGTAATGCGGCAGAGATCTTGGCCGGCCGCATGCAGAAGGCCGTTATTCTCGGTTCGTTGCGTCTGCTCAGGACTCACGATTCTCGGAGCCAGTGACCACTTACCCCGCGGTGCGGGGAGTGGTCATTGGTTAATTTTACTAGCGCGTTCGCCCACTGGGTCGGAGCAGTGGGGAGTACGGACCCGACTAGATTTGTTTAAACGGAAAAAAAATAATAATAATAAAGCATTTATTGTGTCATAATATACATAAAATTGACAATTACACACAAATGGACTAAGAACATTTAAAATGATACAAACTGAGCCCAATGAACAAGTAAGAACATATTATGCAGACAAAACTTCCAGAATTAAAATTTACTAAAATCAATATTTAGCTGCCATTCAAGATAGCCTGTTTGAGATTCTTCTTCAAAGTGAAAGCAGATAGATTCGGGAATTCTGCGGGCAAGTCATTGAGCAAATAAGCCACCAAGTAGGAGAATGATCCTTCAAAAAGAGAAGAACGATGGATAGGAATAGTGAATCTAAGATGTATGTTCCTCAGCGATCTGTTGTGGGTTTCCTCTCTACGAATTATCTTTGATGCTAGGTATCTAGGTACTTCAGTAGCTAAGATCTTGTTGAGGAAGCAGGCAAAGTGGACGAAGCGCGTTTCATCGAATTTCAAGAGTTGTAGATCTCTGATGTACGGGGTGATATGGGCTAGAGGGAAAACTTCTGTTATGAAACGTATGCAATGATTTTGCATTTTTTGCAGCCTTGCACGCCCTTCATGTGATAGACAAGGACCATACACTATGTCAGCATAATTAGTGTGGGGAAGGACGAGGGAATTGCAGAGCATTTTTTTGATAGTGGTGTCCAGATCCCGTTTGAAGGGAGATAATTTTTTTAGGCACATATAGGTTCTCCTTGCAACGACGACTAATTGTTTCGAGAATTTGAGCTGCTGGTCAAAAATGACGCCGAGACATTTTGCTTCATCAACATAGGGAATAGGCTCGTTGTCAATATGTACAGAAAATTCACCCAGGCGATTCAGGTTGAAGGAAGAACCTATAAGAATATTCTGACTTTTTGAGGGATTGACAAGTAAGGAATTTTTGTCAGTCCACCTCTTAATAGATAACAAATCATTGTTTATTTTTATCAGGGAATCAGGTTTTCGACAAAGCTGAAAGTTCAGGTACAAAGAGAAGTCGTCCGCAAACACGTGTAAATCACAATGTTTCACTTGGCGCTGCAAGTCAGAAGTAAATATGGAAAAAAGAGTGGGAGCGAGTACCGAACCCTGCGGAACGCCATTATTGACAATTCGTGTATCAGAAGTGAGCACTGTCTGATGGTCATTGACACAAACAAATTGGGAACGATTTTAGAGGTATCCTCTGAACCAGTCCAGGATTCGACCGTTAAATTCATAATGATGAAGTTTGGCTACTAAGCAATCTAGGTTAACTGTATCAAAAGCCTTGGACATGTCCAATAAGGTAAGTGATACTACCTCTTGGTTGTCGAGGGCCCTGATGAAGTCATCAGTCATTGAAGATAAGGCTGAGACAGTATTGTGTCCCTTACGAAAACCTGACTGTTTCGGGGGTAGAATGTGTTCTTCTTCCAAAAAGTTTTGAATTTGGAAGAGTAAGGCTTTTTCAGCGATTTTGAGAGGTACCGAAGTTAAAGCTATTGGACGAAGGTCATTAAGGCTATTCACTTTTGTAGAGTGTTTCTTGGGTATAGGTTTGACGACTGATCCTTTCCACTGCTGAGGAACACATCCTGATTCAAGAGAGACATTTATAATGTGTGTGAGAGGAAGGAGGCAGAAGTTAATTTTTGCAGATATTTTGTCGGGCCCTTCAGTATAGGGCTTCTGTTTCAGTATTAGTTGTTTTATCAAGTCAGGACTAGTAGGGGTGAATTCAAACGATGTTGAAGAGAAAGTTTTTTCGTAAAAGCTCTCTACATAGTCAGTTGGACAAGATAGTGAGGGAACTGATTCGATGAAATGGTCATTCAGAATATTGGCATCTTTTATTCCAAGATCAGAGGAAGAAAGAGCATTTATTCTTATTGCCAATATCCTAGGATTTGAGTTGTGACCACATGGTTTTGCTATTATGACGGTGGAGGTTCAGCATATGTCGATAATAGGATTTCTTTTCAGATTGTAGAGCAGCGTTAAAGATATTACGCAAAGAACAGTAGTACTGCCTGTGGGCTACGCGTTTAGTTTTTTGAAACTTCCGATAGGCATTTGTTCTCAATTTTCTCATCTCTCGAAGGGTGTCGGTGAACCACGGTTGGGATAATTCAGATGATGAGTTAGAAATCGTTTTCAAAGGGGCATGACTTTCAAAGAGGGACTGCAGACTATTATTGAAAAAATCTACCTTCTCATCCAGGCTATCCAGGATGTACAGTTGATTCCAATCTATTTGTTGAGCATCAATTTCGAAGTTATCCATATTGAAGTTTTTGAAGGATCTAACCTGTTTTAAAAAATGGGCAGGTCTAGCTAAACTTAATTAGATATTACATTGGATAATGTTATGATCTGAGAACCCATAGCTGGCCACTGATGAACATATTTCTAGTGAAGAATTACAAATAATAATATCTAGTAAGGTTGCTGAGGACTCAGTTATACGAGTTGGACTATCAATGGTTTGTTTACAATCGTGTTCGAATAGAATATTTTTCAGAAATCTTGATTTGATACTGTCTGTGAGTAAATTAATGTTCAGATCACCTGAGAGTAAGTAGTTTGATATATTGAGATTTGAAAATGAAATAAAAATATCTGATAAAAATGTCAATTGCTCATAAAATCATTCGTGAGGGAGATACAACGCTCCGAGCCCTAAGATAGTCTTACCGAAAGATAACTTCACAATCAGATATTCAAGAGGTGAGGGAGAGCTGCAGGGGATCTCCAGAACGATGAAGTTGATATTTTGTTGCAAGTAAATCAGGACCCCTCCACCAATTCCAGATGTACGATCTCTTCGTATTAGGTGATAGCCAGGTATGTAGTATAACTCATCGGTGAGATCTTCTTTGAGCCAGGTTTCAGTTATTACTACTGCTGAAAAAGTGTTTCGCAAGACGAAGTTCTTTACATCAGGAAACTTGTTATTGAGTGAACGTATATTCATATGACATGCTGTGAAAGTTGCATCTCTGTTGGATCCAGGTTTGAGAGGTGGACCATTAGAATTATGATTAGCGTCTATTTGGTGAATTGAAGGTAGTTCTCCTGGAGGTTGGTCGAAAAAATTTGAACTCATTAACCAAGACGTTTTCAGGCCACAAGTCCGGATTCAGAAACTGTGCCACAAGGTCACTGCGAATGTCAACTCGAAAAGCATTGTAATCACCAGATCTGACTTTGAGTTGTTCAATGGCAAAGTTTTCTCCAGTGCCGAAAGTCTCAACGAGATAGTCAGTCAGATCTGATTCAGTTATTTCACTATCCAGATATATTCCAGAACCATTTCCTGGTTCTAAGGAAGACCCAATTCAAAATTAGTTATGTAATACACAGCAGTATTTATTCACCACAATAGGATTTTGTTCGTGAATTCAATGGAACATACATGCATTGAATATTCCAAATTGGACTTTTTCTTGTCAAAGTGGAAGAGAAAACTTGGTACCAGACTGTAACAGTAATTAATCTGACGACCTCTGTCTGAATTATTACAAAATTATTCGATTGATAAACAGTAAACAGATCGGCTAATTGTTTCATCAGATCAGGTGTTCATCAAGTATCTCCGTTTGAAGGGACACCGCCATATCAGCACATGAAACATAACTTAACATATCACTGCTTTTTTTGGGTTTGAAGGTCGTCGTTTTTTGGAATTTCTTCCTGACGTTTCTCTGGCGCGAGTGGCTAGCTTCTTCAGAGACTCATACATCTTGAGTTTGACTCCGATGACTAGGTATTACGAGAATCACAGACAGAATTAGAAAACTCTTGGGGAAATACAAGATCAAAACGGTTTCCAAACCCACCAAGAAGATACAACGAAGCGTCAGGTCGGCTAAAGACAAAAGAGACCCACTGTCAGCAGCAAGGGTTTATCGCATACCGTGCACCTGTGGGAAGGAATACATCGGTACCACCAAAAGATCTATAGGAACAAGGCTAAAAGAGCATGAAAGAAACTACAGACTGTGGCAAATTGACAGGTGTCTATATTATTGAAACCTGTTACTAGGCAAAAAAGACAAAGAACTCATAGAAGTACAAACGAATGAGGCAATTGAATCCAGAAAAAAAAGTTGAAATAGATTTCAACGCAAGAAAAATTGAAATTAAGATATCGAATATGAAATGGCAGAGTCAAAAAAATTTTAAATGAAGAAATATATGAAGTAATATTAACAAATGTTGAGACCAAGTTTCAATCGAAAACATTCGAAACATTTACTGTAAATAAATTTATAAATTGTTATTAACTTTTTAAAGACTCAACGTGGTTACTGTGAATCAAGAATATGTTTTTTTTTGAAATATTAAACATTTCGAAACATTTCCTTCGAATAAATATATAACTTATCTAAAGTCTGAGAGTGGTTATTCTGAATGAAAAATGAAGATGTAAAATATACTGAAAACATTTCATTTCGAATGTCTCCTGAATATTGTTTTGCTACCTGTGCATCTTTCAAGTAATGCCATATTTGATTTCCCTATCTGTTTCAAAAATATTCGTAATGAAAAGTTCACGCTAGGAGACAGTGTACACCTGCCAAAAAAAAACTAACCTACCCTCACTGCGTGATACCAGAGCATTCCATAATATCCGGATATCTCAGGTATATTATTATATCCTCTATACCCCTTTCAGACCAGGCGGCTTTCACAGATTCTCTAGACGGATTTTTCAGAGTGAGCCTTCAAAAGAGGAAATATTTGAAGCTGAAACAAATGGTAATCTTTTTGTAACTGCTGATTATTATTAATATTTTCTCGATAATATACTAGTGCTCATTGTCTAGAGCGTGTTGACAGGATTTTTCTACCCTCCCGTATTTCATATTTGCAAAATTCTCATTGAAACGGGTTTTGATAGCTCATCGGCCCCGGCTAATGTATTTGTTGTAATCTTGGTAACAAGTTATATGGTGGTAGAATAGATTACTGCATGGTTGCCTGGCAAATGAATTCTATATCAAATAGAAGTTTATTTCTTTCTCTACACCATAACACACAGTAGCCCTCAAAATGAGAAACGCAACCAAAGATTTCCATCATTCGATTTAATTAGGTCCACTCCTGATGACTGTGAGCAAGGAAGACGAAATGCGCGCACTGTTTGGCGTTGTCAACAGGGATCCAGCATAGCATATGGGATTTTTGAATATGTGATATATTTTTCATATCAAGAATGATTTCATCTTTATATAATTTCATGTACGAATTCAATAGGCTTAAAAATAATCATTTCACAGATAAAATATTAGAATAAAGATTGACTTTAACTATATCATTATATAGCAGCGCGCGCATCTCATCTCCCTTGCTCGATAATCAATCAAAAAAATACCTAACTATGTGCGTATTATTCATTAAAATATGGAAGTTCATCTATGAAACAGTTTTTTTTCGTGTGGTTTTCTCAATAGAGGCCAATTTCGAAGAGTCGAGATTTTTCTGTTTTTAAAAACCAAATAATCATAACGTTCATACATGGTATCAATTTTGCTGCGAATAACAATCGTATCCAGTACTGCAGCATTCGTAAGCCTCTTGGTTTCTTTATTCTATCTTCTTCGGTATCTTTATTCTATATACTTGACTTGAAGTCAGCTGCTACACAATAGAAGTGAATATCTGAAGGTAGATTACGAATACAATTTACTATCTTATTCTTGATTTGCCTGTCTAACAGCCGTTGAAGCAACGGGTCCCTTTTTTCTCGTTCTCTTTCAAAATAACCAATGAAAGATGCCACCAACTCTTCGTAGCACTCATTTACATGTTTTGGCATTTCCACAAATAGCTTGGGACTGATATTTGCTATATGATGATCGGAAAACATAGTTTCTGATTACAATATCCAATTTGAAATACCAAAAAGACATAAACACAGAACTGCCATTTTTAAATAACAATTGTCAATTGATTACTCTCAAAATTCAAATGAAATGCGGCAACACCGAAAGTGCTGCTACTAAATTCCTAAGAACAAAAGGCGCCAAATTTGAAATTCAATGCAAACAATCCCATGCATTTCAATCAATGGATTGGTGCCACTTTGTTGATTTTATGTCGTCATCCATGACGTGCAATAGTTTTTGAATTATTATTATTATTATACCTGTTTTCATCTAGCGAACCCCTAGATTGTGGTTGAATGAGAGGTGGCAACCATTTTTTTTTCGATTCTTCACATTATTCTCTTCCAAATGATACTGGTTTCACTTCAAAAATATATATCGGCAATTTATTAACAAATGGTTCCAAATTCAATTTAATGTAATTGCGGCCATATTTTGCCAGGCAACCGCGTTGTAATCTATTCTACTACCATGTATCATTCGTAATAAATGAGTTTCATTAGAAAAAATATACATGCATTCAAGCAGCTTACTCCCACACTAACACCAAAGCTTCCAATGTCATCGTTCAGATATAACACCTTTCACAAACATACTATAATGATACCAGTCATGAACAAAACAGTAGGGCAAAAAAATTATCGATATCAGGCCCAAAACTCTTCAGCTCTTTATCGATAAACCTGAAATACGAGACAAATCCAAAAATTTAAAAAGAAACTCAAAAAATAAGTCAAATCCATGCTGAAATAATTGAAAAATATAGTATCGACACAAGCTCCGATAATTTCCAAAATGATCGCGTTATGCATGTTCATCTCGATATAAGGAATTGGAGTCCTTTATTTGTTCTAAAGTATATGTCGCTACCATATGAATTTTATAATGATTATTTTTTTCACTTGTCAAAATGTGACGTTTTTGGCATTTCAACTAATAGTAGCGGATTATTCTATGATTATTCTAGCCAATCATTGGATATTATACCGATGAAAACTGCCTGGTCCTTTCGATAAAACGTTGTTTACCTTTGAACAGTCAAAACTATACGGTTCACCGCGTCGATTCTATTGAACTGGCTCATATTTATATAAATCATCATGAATGAAGAGTTACCTTATTAATAATAGTCATTCACTTTTCACTTTTTCAGCATAATTATAACATAAACCACACATTTCAATGAACACTCAAACACGTTAATAGCTCATAACCCCAACTTTATGACAGATATAGCGAACGACCGATTCAAATATTTGAGGTTTCCTGAACTCAAATGAGGATGGCGTACAATTAGTTTTTATTAAATACAATTCATTTTTTGTTGTATGAGAAGAAACCGTTGTATGAAGATTTTGATACAACGACATAACGAATGATTTTATGTTCCGTCTGGCGCGATTTTCATTTCATGAGAAATTTTCAATTATCAACATGAGAGGTGTGACGCCATCTCTTGGTATCGTCGGCAAGCATTATCATATTCACTGCGTAAGCATCATATCTCTTCTGGATCATAGAAGGCATACATCGTTGTTTGACATTTCAAATTTGTGAAATTTTCACCTTTTCTCCTTTCCTTCTTATGTAAATGAAATACTGATCAATTAAATTGTTCTTCCTTCTGTATCACTACTTTTATTCGGGTTTGAAGGCCGTCGTTTTTTGGAATTTCTTCCTGACGTTTCGCTGGCTCGAGTGGCTAGCTTCTTCAGAGGTTCATTCATCTTGGAATTCACTCCGATGACTGGAGATTGTTTCTTCGCAAGTTTCATCGGAGTGAATTCCAAGATGAATGAACCTCTGAAGAAGCTAGCCACTCGAGCCAGCGAAACGTCAGGAAGAAATTCCAAAAAACGACGGCCTTCAAACCCGAATAAAAGTAGTGATACTGAAAACCTCGGCCGCGAAAGCCTCAACTATTTTGTTCTTCCTTCTATTTGTTCAAAAAATAATCTCTCCAAATACAACTCGTTCTTCAAATTTAATAAGATAAATTTTCATTTTCGAAACACTCAAACTTTTTTATTTTGAGGCGAAAGCATTCAAACAAACCGAATTAGATAAAATCACTCGTCCTACGGACTCGTGATTTTATCAATCGGTTTGTTTTCATACTCTTGCCAAATAAAAAAGTTTTCGTGGAAAATGAAAATTCATCGATTAAATTTGAAGAACTCGTGGTATTACCTTTGATTAATTATGTAGTCTGCTATATTGAGTCGCTTATTGAGTATGACTTGATTAACTGTAAACGCTTCCTCACACAAAAAATTGTTACCTTCAATGCACTCAATATGAGTAATACATCTCTACTACTGTTTTCCATAACACCATGTATATTTCTTCCTGATTTCACGATCTTGTGAGTCATTTTTATCAAGTGCATGAAATATCATATGAATTTCATAACATTGATAATTTATTTCTTGTTTTAAGTCTACCGTACTGAGGCCATTAATCATAAACCCATATATTTAATAACTTGTAATCATTCTCATACAAACTATTTTAACATTTTTATATATTCAATCTTCACTTACACACAAGCAATTCACTGCTTCGTGAATTTTTGTTTTGATTCAGTCACCATGTAATGTCTAAATGACTTTGTTTCGATACCTTGAAAGTGAATAACTATTATTATTATTATTAGATATGATTTCTGTGAAAAATTCGTCCAAAAAATGTCATTGCCTCCTGGTCTATTCCTAAGACAAACTAGCTGGAGGCATATTTACGGCCAGCCGCAGTGAATGTAAGGTGGTAACACGTGATAGTATTTATATTTATTGTCCTGTTCCCACGTTAGAGTCGCTCTTTCTTTTTCCGATGGTCGTATTTCCCCATCACTCGACGGGCAATTGTTCAATGTAATCAGCTGTCGAGTCGGTGCAGATAGATATCTAGCATGGCGAAAAGAGGAAAAATCTGCTGGAGTGAAATGGATTGCCTCATTCTGCAGAGCAAGTACAAGACAGTCTTTCGATAGGATTTCGATAAATATGCCGTAGATTCATGAACAACTTGTATGCATGCTTGGATCGTGATACATAAAAAACATGAATGCACAAGAAACACATTCATGGAAGTTCTATTATAATGACTGAAATTAATAACGAAGCCTTCAGATTGAAACGGGCCTGCAGAACATCAACAACAGGTCGTTGGATCCTACCCAAATCGAGTATATTTTTGGGAAAATCTCAAAATTGGCCAGACCGAAGATATTTTCATGTATTTTCATCTCATCATTATTAGGTTGAACACACTTTGTTATTTTTCATTTTTGACTGAGAAGTGCACGCCAGTGTTTACAGTTAATTCAGATATAAGAAACTAAAGGTAAGCGTCCATAGGTACGCATCGTACGGATCGTACGCAACGGATTTTAGAATTATTAGTATAGTAAGTTATACATATGCGTCCACTGACCGGCAGCGGACGGATCGCACGTATCGGTCCGTCGGTAATGCCGATGAAATTTATCGAAGGGGCAACTTTTCCGACTGGTGCGGATGACAACATGCGGATTGCCGATAAGTGGACGCATGTCACAATAGGTAGTCACTGGTCGCCTCACAGATCATTTGAATTTTGTTACATTTCGACACTAAGTATACACACGCGCTTTAATTATATTTGTTATTACGCATATCATGGAGCAAATCAGTGAATAGTGTATGATATTCTCCAAATTGTGATCTTTTTTTGAATATGTCATGCATCCACAATCTATGTCTTCTCTTATTTCCCCTCCTTTCTTCTTCATCTAATAACAAAGCAATAATGACAAGTTCTTCATCACTTTCCATGATCGGAAACATTACACACTATAATGTTTCCGATCGTCCACTCACTACGAAAATGCGAATGTTACTTAAAAGCCGACCGTCGCATCGGCAATCCGATCGCTACGGATACAGTGGACGCACTACCACAAATCGATCCGTTTTATACGATCCGTTCGATACGTACGATGCGTACCTATGGACGCTTACCTTAAATCGCCATTCAAGAATCATCAATAATAGAATGAGAGTTTTCTGCTTTTCCCAATGAAAGCTTTTTTACTTTCATTGTTGGTTGGATATGAGCACTGCGGACGTCTTCTTGTGGTAAATAGGTTCGTATAGAAAAAAAAGATTTTAGTTTCAACAATCCTTCAAATGTGAATCGTATTTATGTTCCGATCTAGAACAGTAATATTTATAAAAACTGATGCAGATGGTGTAAACCTGCAAGAAGCAACGCCATCTGCTGGGTGACGACCAAAGTCTCAAACTCTCACTGCCCAAGACGGAGGAGACGGAGAGCCATTGTACGACGAAGCCGCAACGAATAGCCCGCCGCGATCGAGAATCGACTTCAGCCAACTTGTAGAGAGCTACAACCCTTCACAGAAGTCAGAATTTCTATGTTCGAAATGATTGCATTCACAATCCAATGCCAGACAGCTGTTTCGACCTACCAGGTCTCATCAGTGACACTTGGCTGGATTGTGAACACACACACATTTCGAACTATCTACTCCTTACGAAGTAAGTCTCTGAAAACTGATTCAGATGGTGTAAACCTGCGAGAGGCAACGCCATCTGCTGGGTGACAACCAAAGTCTCAAACTGTCACTGCTCAAGACAGAGGAGACCTCTTACAGTAATATTTATGTTTCTTCCAACTGTCTCATATTTTATCTCAATTTTTGATTTTTCTCTAACCCAAATTAGAAAATACTTGAATAGGTCATTTCATTGGCTCTTATTGATATAGCTTATACAAAATTGTCCTAATAATGCATTCACTAGCCTAAAATTCCTTAAAGAACTCATATATGAATAAGTGTGATATGACAATTTATCGGTCAACCAGATTTGCACGAAAAAAACAATTATATTGAGGTTATAGGTAAATGAATAAAATAAAAATAATGGAAGAGCATAAAATAGCTCTGGGAGATAAAAAAAGGTAAAAAAATCAATAATGAGGCCATCAGGAAAAAATTGAGCCTACAGAACATAAACTCAAGCTATTGGATTCTACTGAGAGCTAGTATCTCTTTGGGTGAAACTCAAAATTCATGAAATCGAAGATATTTTCAAGAACCATTATTTGGTTGAATACAGATATTTGGATATAACAAACTGAATCTATCAAGATCAAGAACCATTAATAAGAAAATGAGTTTTATTCTACTTCTCTCCCTACTCTTTTTGAACTTTCATTGTTAGATGGCTAGGAGCACTGAAGACGGCTTTTTGTGGTAAATAGGTGTGTCTAGGTAAAACATTGTCCTAGTAATACATTTACTAGCCTGAAGTTTTCTTGAGAACTGAAATATTGAGAAGTGTGATATAACAATTGATTGGGCAAGCAGATTCGCACAAATAACAACTGATATTGAATTTATAGCTGAGTGAGAAGAATAAAAATAAGGGAAGAACATAAAATATATCTGGGAGACAAAATAAGATATGGAAAACAATAATAACGCCTTCAGAAAACAAAAAAATAAGCTACAGAACATGAACTCAAGTTATTGGATTCTACTGAGATCAAGTATCTTTTTGGGTAAAACTCAAAATTTATGAGACCGAAGATATTTCATGTATCACCACTTCCACAGTTCACTTTGGTATTTTTGAAATTTGATCTTTGGCATGAAGAGCACGCCACTGTGTAGAGTTTATTCAGAGATAACAAACTAATTCGTCTTTCAAGAACCATCAATAATAGAATATGTTTTTTCTTGTCTCAAGAACTCAAATATTGAGAAGTGTGATATGACAATTTATTGGTCAACCATGCAGATTTGCACAAATAACCACTGATATTGAAGTTACAGGCAAATCAGTAGAATAAAAATAATGGAATAACATAAAATAGCTCTGGGAGATAGAGTAAGGTATAGAAATCAATAATGAAGCCATCAAAAAAAAATGAGCCTGAAGATCATAAACTGAAGCTATTGGATTCAACTGAGATCGAGAATTCTTCTGGGAAAACACAACATTTATGAGACCGAACATCACCATTATTCAGTTGAAAGAACTTTGGTGTTTTTTTCTAATTTGATCTGTGACATAGAGTGCACGCCACTGTGTGAAATTTATTTAGATATAACAAACTAAATTGCCTTTCAAGAACCATCAGTACAATGAGTTTTTTCTACTTTCTACGCTTTTTGTACTTTTTTTGGCCGGCTATGAACACTCAGGACGTCTTTTTGTGGTTACTAGGTTTGTCTAGTTGAAAATGAGTTTACTTTCTTAGTTTTAGCATTTATTAAACTGTGCATCGAATATATGTTCCGATTTTGGACAGTAATATTTATGTTTTTTCTCCCTGTGCTTCATATTCTATCTCAATTTGTGATTTTTCTCTAAGCCAAACTAGAAACTACTCTAATAGACCATTTTATTGGCTATTAATAGTTTACCTCATGGAGAATTGCCCCAATTTACTGGCCTGAAGTTGTCTCAAGAACTCAAATTTTGAGAAGTGTGATATGACAATTTATTGGTCAACCAGATTTGCACAAATAACCACTGATATTGAAGGTATAGGTAAATGAGTACAATGAAAATAATGGAAGAACATAAAATATCTCTGGGAGATAAAGTAAGATATATAAATCAATATGGAGCCATCAGAAAAAAACGAGTCTAGAGAACTAAATAAACTCAAGCTATTTGATTTTACTGAAATCGAGTATATTTTTCGATAAAACTTGAAATTTATGAAATCGAATATTTCATGTATCATTATTCGATTAAATGAGCTTTGTTGTTTTTTTAATTTGATCCTTGACATAGAGTGCACGCCACTATCCAGAGTTCATTTAGATATAACAAACTAAATCGCCTTTCAAAAACCATCAATAATAGAATGAGTTTTTCCTACCTTTTACGCTTTTTGTACTTTTGTTGGCTGGCTGTGAGAACTCAGGACGTCTTTCTGTGGTTGAATAGGTTTGTCTAGTTCAAAAATGAATTCACTTTCATAGTTTTTCCATTTCTTCAAATTTGAATCGAATTTATGTTGTGATTTTGGACAGTAATATATATGTTTATTCTAACGGTGTCTCATATTTTAGCTCAATTTGAGATTTTTCTCAAACCCAAACCAGAAACTACCCAATTAAGCCATTCAATTGGCTATTAATAATTTACCTAATGGAGAATTGGCCCAATTCATCGGCTTTAAATTGTCTCAAGAACTCAAATATTGAGGAGTCTAATGTGACAATTTATTGGTCAACCAGATTAGCACAAAAAACCTTTGATATTGGAGTTATAGGTGAATGAGTAGAATAAAAATAATGGAAGAACATAAAGTAGCTCTGGAAGATAAGGTGAGATATAGAAATCAATAATGAAGCTATCAGAAGAAAAAACGAGCCTAGAGAACATATTCTCAAGCTATTGGAATCTACTGAGATCGAGTATCTTTTTGTGTGGAACTTAAAATTCATGCAATCGAATATATTTTCATGTATCATTATTCGGTTCTATAAATTTTGGTATTTTTCTAATTTCATCTGTGACATAAAGTGCACGCCACTGTCTAGAGTTTATTTAGATATAACAAACTAAATCGCCTTTCAAGAACCATCAATAATAGAATGAGTTTTTTCTACTTCCCCCAATAAACGCTTTTTGTACTTTTATTGTCGGACGGCTATGAGCACTGAGGACGTCTTTTTGTGGTAAATAGGTTTGTCTAGGTAAAAAACGAGGGTTCTCAACAATCTTTGCTCCGGCAGATTCCATGAATGAAAGGCATCGGCATTATAGTATATTCAGAAAGTTTCTGTACCGATACACAAAGGCGGCTTTGGAAGGTTGAAAAGATGAACGTGAGAAACGTCCGGTATGTGTGTGGAATCTTCGACTGGTGGGTCTTTGCACTCTGCTGCTATCTGACAGAGATTCAGTTTATATTGGTATCTGGCAATTGTATACAGGGTGTAACTGAATAAGTGTTAAACATTCAAGGAGGTGATTCCTCATCGAAAAAAAGATAGGATCTTTCATAAAAAGAAACTTAATTGGAGCATCCCTTGTTAAGATACAGCCCCTGAAAGGGGGTACATAAAATTTGTTTAACATTTTTTTCACAAGTACTGAAAAAGTTACAATATTGAAATTGACCTGTCGTTTTGTACTATCAGAAAGACACTTAGCTAGTAATTTATTTGATTTTTCCTATGGTTGTGAGGGGTGGAAAACGCAATCACTTAAATTTATTTCCAATGTAACATTTTTCTAATTATTTGTTCACCATTTGGAAATTTATTCTCGATAGCCTGTTTTATTCTGAACAAAAATTTCTTTTGGGTTTTCTGCCCAAAATAAACCAGTTCGCAGCAAAAAATCATTTTACGAATAACTACAGGGATACATCGTCATAAATGCGAAAATACGAAACTAATCTATCTAGTAGGTCGCTATTAGCGATAGTGACAATTAAATTGGTATGATTCTGTCAGTTTGTGAATTTTCGAAATCGGATTAATACTAATTGTTACTTTGAATTTTATGTGCCCCCTTCAAGGGGCTGTATCTGAACAAGGGATGCTCTTTATATGAGAGATCCTGTTCGATGAGGAATCACCTCCTGAAATGTTTTACACTTATTCAGTTACACCCTGTATACAGTGGATAACAGAAGTGAACGACACTTTTGATATTTTGTGGATAATCTTGAATGATGAAATTGTCCTAGAAGCCTCACCTAGGTATCAAAGTGAAGGTCTCCCCGAAAGGAAGGATTGGTACCTATTTAATAAAAAATTGAGACTTCCATTACTGATCTATTTCGTTGGAGAGCATATACGAAGAAAATTATATTTTTCTCTGAGTCTATAGTTGTGAAATCAAGAATCATTTAACTTTTTTGCTTGCGATTCAATTAACATCGAATACATCTTGATCGTTTTCATCCGTTATTGAACTCTGGGAGACATTTCACTTCGAACAACAAAGGTTTCTGGAATATATGAATGGAAAATTATATCATAGTTCTGGATAATTCTGAGTGAAAATTCCACCAGTTATCCACACGTCACCATTTCCCATTTTGCCCTGGAAAAAAAAGGCTTCCTATACTCTGATCTATTGAGAGTGTCGTCTTCATATTTCAACTTGAAGATTTTTGTCTTTTGCCTTCATACTTACCTGCGTTTATAACCTACCTCAACCTGAAAAAATCCGTTTTATTATTGAAATATATACAAGTGTAGATTGTGGTGGGTTAAAACTCAAAAAACTACAAAGAAAAGATATATCCACAAAAAAAAAAACTTTCAAACACTACAGATACGTCTTTCATCAAGATGCATTTTGTGCCAAACAACTTTTGTTGCTGCTCGTTTATCATTCTTTTTTATTCAACATTTTCATGGTGGACGTAATTTCTCACAGGGGAGCAGTCGAAATCTACCAGCTATGAATTATTATAACTCTCAAATGCAAACCTGAGTTGATAGGAGTTGAAATACAAAGTCTGATCGTTTACTTCAATTTGGGTTACGGCATATTGAAACATTAAAACATCCTTCCACACCCTTCAATGTCTATCAACTTCTGCCACATTGTGAATCAAATAACCCCAAGTTCCTCTGTCGAATTTCCATGTCAATTCCAACTTTTCTTATTGGAAATGAAGGCATATGGAAAAAATACATGAGCTGAGTTATGTTGGTTTTGAAAATATATTGTTTCAAATTCGGTAAGAACTCAAGTTTTTCTGAATGTTTCATTATATTATTTATTTACGACTAATACCTACATAATGTTAGTATTATACTTACGGTTTCCGCAGTATAATGCTATATATCATTTCCTTAGGAAATAATGACGAGGGATTAATAGTAATGTAATAATCTATTTATGATGAATAAATTAGTCGTGAATAAAGTAGAGTATACTAATCGCAATAATTACTATTATTCTCTCGGAATATTACACCCTCGCCGCTGACGCGGCTCGGTTCGTGAAAATTCCTCGATAATAATAGTCATCATTATTCACTCGTGGTATAATCTACTATTTATTCATCCGAAGTTTCATACAATTCGCTGAATCGATAAACAAACAAATTTCATGTATGAGTTTGTATCTTTTCCAAAACGGATTTCAAAATGGCTTTTTCTGTCAACCAGTTGTCATTTTATGAACGACAACTTCATAATATAATTTCAGAAGTCAGTCTGAGATATATATATATATATATATATATATATATATATATATATATCAACGAGTGCAAAAAATACATTACCAGAATTTAGTACACATTTTTCTACGAAAAGTTGAAAATGTACTTGTTTTCAGATGCAGTTTCCTGCTAGGAAAAAAAATATTCATTCATTGCCCTGAACTTTTTCGAATTGTATTTCATTGTTTTCGAATAGTATACATACACAAGGATCATTAGGTAAAGCTCATTTGTTTCGTAGTTTTCTGGGTTTGTAATCTATCACAATCTGAAAAAATAAGAATTAATATTGGAATCTGTTCAAGTGTCGAAGGGCAGATTTTCAATCTACCCCGAAAAGTTGCTACGTCTATTGAAAAACAGTTCTCTCTGGATAGAACAAGTCCAATTAGTCAGCAGCTTCTCGTATAACTCAAATTTTGCCTATCAAAAAAATAATAAGAACTGATATATATGAAAATACTTATCTGTTAACGTTTCGGAAACTAAATCTGTTTCGATTCTCAAAACTTCTAGGCAAATTCCTTTTCAAATGGAAATATCTCGTATAGACAATTTTCGTGATTGACATTTGTCAAATTATTTCAAATTTTGTAATTCAAGAGGGGCAGCCATCCGCGATCCATATCAAGCGAACTCATAGATATGCATTCTTCACCAAACAGCATGATGAAAGCAGATTCCTTTAGTTTTCGTTTTTTGCTATTGCTTTCTTTCGTTATAATTTTAGTGTCGTTTTATTCTACCGTGTGGCCCTCCATCGGCAGTAAGAATGTGTTCTGATAATTTAGAACCACCTATCTGTCTGTTCCTGATGTACATCTTGTGTTCACTCTTCCGCACTTCCAATGGTCGAGACGTTTTACCGATATATTTTTGACCGCAATTCAAAAACTTCTGTACGTCATCGATGATGACATGAAATCGACACAGTGATACCAAACTACTCCTAAACGTTAATTGAAACATTTGATGGCATAAGGTTAGCAATTAATTTGATGTTGCCTCAAATAGTTTTATGATAGAAATCTATTGACAAGTGTGATATGTAAGTGGCAGTTTTTGTTCTTAAATTGATATCTCGATTATGATCTTCCGATCAAAAACTGTACTATTTGGAAGAAATCATTTCACAACATTATTAATATACGATTCTTCCTGAAAAATGGCATAACAGGAGGCTAAAGTGTTCTATTAAAAATTGGTATTTTCGATGTATTGTTCGAAAGAGGATCATTGTTATCTACACTCATATTATAAAGAGGTTCGTCCCCAAGATGAATAAAAACACTGGTGCGTTGACCGATATGCTTTTGTTTAGCCAATTTCTCTCGACCTGAGAAATCGGAGAGTAAACTTACATTTTTTGACGATAGGTGGTGTTGTGGTGGTGATACAAACGCGATTTACAGCTAGGGTACATTTTCCTTGAGGCGGCAGCTTACGAGTGATTTTCGATACCGGCGGTCTCATTATTGGATAAACTCTTGCGGGATCTTTCGTTCACCAATAGAATTATCAATATACCAAATACGTCAGTTCAAGTTCGTCTAATAAAGAGCTATAAATTTCTTTGAAATGTTTGACAGTTTGATTTGAATATGAATGCATTTGAAAGTTCCTTCAATATTCAAAATCTTGTACCTAGTTCTAGTTTCTTTTCACGTTTTTCTTGCTTATATTCTTTTTGAGTGTTCATCGTTGCTGGTCTTGTATTTGTTTGATTTCATAGTGATAGTTAGATTTATCATGAACCGATTTATAAAGCTCAAAATAAAACGCTCGTGTAACGTGCAGGTATTACTTATTCCTCATATCATCGGCTCATAATCACATTAAAATTGCATTTTTTTTAACTATGAGGAAAAAAGTACTTACCTATCTTCGGTTCCTCAGAAAGTAGAAAGATAATATATCGATACTTTCCAGTTTCACTAACAACTATTGTTGGAAGATTCATAATCACATCACAATCACTGAGTTTTTGATTAATTTTTCATCAAATTGAAAGCAAAAGGAATACCTAATAATCAGTCAAAATGTGATGACTACATAATTTCTAGCATTTCGCGGGAAAGCAAGAAATTGCATGCAAAACATGACACCATGAAATGAACATAACCTATAAATATATAAATAATCGAATGGCCGTCGAGCAGACGGATATCATGGCATCACAGATTAAATTAAAATCACGTAAGGTGCGCCTCTGCTGGCAAACTCTCGAAGGCATCTCTCCAGTTAAAATTGATCAAAATCAAGATAGCGAAAAGTCGAGGAAATTTGCTTACAATCTATTAGGTATAAGTCAACACACCAGCGTTTTTATTCATCTTGTTCGTCTCTGACTTTGTTTGTATGTTGGTTTGTGGGGGTCATCTTCGGAAATACTGATGCTATAATGAAAATTCTTCACTAACAGAAAGCTACACTATTCAGGAGTGAAATATGCTATATTTTATTATTATTTAACAAAAATTAAGAATGTGTAAATCAATTCGGAAAAAGCGGGCGAAATGTGATGATTAACGATGTGCGCTGATTAAACGGCGAAAAAAGAGTTTGTATCATTTTCGATTTTTTCAAACGCTCTCAGGAGGTAGAGCTGTGATGAACCTGATAAAAAAAAATAATTATCGCTCATCGAAGTGGTCGGTCAGTATCTTATAAGCAGGTAGGCATATGCTTTATTTTAAAATGGGGGTGTGTTGAGGATGCAGAACTTATTTCTTTTCCAAAAGTAACAAATATGGCGAAATGAACTCAGATACTTTTTCGCATTGGTTTGAATATCATAGATAATGCTCCATATCGAAGCCTTCTATTGGGGGAAATACCAGATAAATCAAGATGGAAAACTGTGATTACATAATATAATATTCAGAATAGATTATGGAAATTGTAGCTAGGTACATTTTGAATCATAGTAATTATAGTTTTTCTCATAAATTCAGAAGGACTGACACTTTTTCCACAGTACTTAATATTTGCACAATACTTAATGAAAATCCTTTGTTCAGTATCACAAGAAATAATAATATTATGACGATTTGGTTACGATGCAAGTTAAAATTTTTCCACGCATCTGATGACGTGCAATGGCTTTCCAATTGGGTAAGTTTCAATGGTTGCTATTTCATTTGCATCTTTTATTTCATTCAAATTATATCTCTTGCCCTATGTATTTTTTTTCAAAGGTATGAAGTCAATATACTCTTACATCATTATTATTTTCTCCTCGCCATAACAAAATATAAAAATACCGTACTGTAGCTTCCAGAAGTATAAATATTCTCTTGATTTTCGTTATTGAGAGAGGTTCTTCACCCAAATGACTGGTTTGGCCCAAGTTTCAATTTCTCGGAACTAGGGTGGCAGAGAAAGAGAACTGAATACCGGCACGGCCTTTTATTCTTTTAACATTTTGTGGATGCCGTGATTTCATGTGGACCACGGCGGCTCGTATAGAGTGGTCAAAATATCTGTAAATCTTCTCGGTAAATATTGAACGAATAGAACACAAATGTAGAATAATAGTTGCGTCGGTAAGTTGTGACTAGCCATGACTCCTCGAAATATATTGGTTGTCGAAAGGTAGATTGTTTGTAAAACTTGTTACAGAACCAATGCGGCAAAGAAATATTGTTGGACGAAATAATACGGAATGGGTATTCTGTTTTTTATGTTCGTATTCGACAGACACCTCCTCTTAATGATACTGAGTGTCTTGTACAACATTTTTTGGCTTATCACGATGAAAAAAAAATCGAACTCACTGAATGATTGTCTTACTGCGAATTATACCATGAGGATTCCATTTAGAAATTTGATCCATGACGAAATTGGGAGTTTTTTCCCTACGTCCATATTTGAAATTTTTTATCTCCTGAAAATGAAAGAAGCAATTTTTGTATGATCTGTTCCAAGTTAACATTAGGAATCACATACATATCTACATTTATCTGGCTTGTTAAAGTTTCGAAATTGTCCTGTTCTCAATTTCAAATTGAACATCTCAAAGTTTTCTTGATTTTCATATAATATGATATGATTTTCATCGGAAGGCCGGGGTTCGAATCCTCGCCGGGCCACCGTGCTGGGTAATCGCACGTTAAAAGGTAAGGCCTCGTTGATCCATTGCTCGCACAAGTTTCGACTTCTGAGGGTTGACGTTCGTCAGCTGGTTAACGGAACGAACAATTTTACAATTTTTACAATATAAATATTTCGAAGATGTGACGTGACAATTTTCCTTCCAGTGTGGTAGGAAGGTATTTTATACCTATAGAAATCATTCAAATATTTTTTTTGCATGATAAAGGTAGATAACTTCAATTTTTTTTCAACCCAGGTTTCTAAGGAATTGAACTGGCGATTGCTTGATGGAAGTCTATTTTTAACAAAAAACATTACAGTTTTGCGGTTTTGTAAAACAGTAATTGTTAGTGAGGATCGTACAAGAAACTTTGTATTTTATGTTAACTTCCTATAACTATTATCTGGGTGATGTTCAATTTTACATCTTTTCCTAGGTAGCACAGGATATCCATTTTATGTCCATAATACGTACGAATGTCTATGGACATGAACTGGATATCCATTTGACGTAGGATTATTTTCATTTATCATTTTTTGTTCCGCTTCAATAATTTGAACTGGGATAGGTATAGTAACCGTAAAATTGCTAAGAATGCTACACACAAACAGAACATCTTGTTTAGCCTATAAGATTGTGGAATAAGATTTCTAGATATTCAAACAACCCGGTTATGAACTCTGACTTTTTGAGTGGAAATATTATTATCCACGACTATTTTATAATGTACTCATTATACGTCAGTTTGCTCGACTTTAATAATACTCATCATTCACTAGTGAATAATGAATCAGTACTCATTGCTATCTAATACTTCTATGATTTAGCAATGATATAATATTGTTTTGCTATAAACAATCGGTTTTCAAAATGTTTTCGTTTAAACCACCGAATATTTTCAATATAGTTCTTTACCTACATATAAAAAATAAAGCAAGGAGCATCTTTTCTGAGTTATCAGCGACTATGATTGTGCGTGTCATATCAAAGTAGCTTTTGAATCCAACAAATTCGACTCGAACCTGTCAACTGTATTGTATGAAATATTTGTTAGAATAAAATAATACTGTCCTGGATAAAGTATAGTAGTATACACGCGTATAATGGTTATTATTTTTTCGGTGATTTAGGCAACTCGCCTACGGCTTATGCCAGTAAACCTCACCTCGTGAATAATAACCATCATTATACTCTTGTTGAATAATATACTACTGTAAACGTTCAAAAACCAAAGAACACATCAAGGGAATGATTCTTGGGCTGGTCATTTTCAATTCACTGTAAATTTATTGTACTACTTGACGTTGTTTGCAGATGGAACTTTGATAAATAGTTTTCCTCTATCACTTGATGAATTCCAATGTATTTTTGAAGGAAACATATTGTTTTGAGGAAGACGATTTGAAATGTGACCAATGAACCTCTTTCTGAAATGAATGAAGTATATTAGGATATGAAATTGAGGATTTTAATGAAATTTGTAAAGGGTGTGTGGATATTTTTGGAGTTAAATGTATCGGCTATGCCAGAAACATTCTTGAATTCCAAATGAGTAATTCGATTATTCTCTCCATGGGTGAAATCAAACAATTTCATTACTTTCAGTACCTTATGAATACTATATAGAATGGCAGAACAAAGTAAAATCATGATGAAAATTGCTCAATTATTCAAGAGTCCTTTCAACTTTTGAGTAACTGTTAATACAACTTGAATTGCAGTCGGTGCTGATTGAAATATTGAAAGATAATGAATGGGAAAAAAAGATTTATTGAAAGTAAACCTGTGCAGTTCAAAAGAAAGAAGTGCGAAGATAAATTGATATCTTTCACTAAGTAGTGTTGAGTGTTAAAAATTTGATTATTTGATGTTAGCTAATGGAATCCATTCAGACATTTGTGGTCGTCCCGTGAATATCTGGAATAAATATCGACTGGACGTCCATAGAATATCCAATGCATCTAGTGGATGGTAAATGGATGTCCAGTGGATATGTTCAGATAACAATGTATATCCATTGTACATCCAGTCCTGGTGCTATTGGGGCATCGACATTAAAAATATGTTATGATGGCTCCCTTTTTTGGAAATCATGAAGATTTTCATCTGCCCGACATATTATTGACCGCAAGAATAGCGAATTCAATGAATATACACATTTTTGTATTTTTGGTTGTGCTATTTGGTTTGGGATGTGACATCGTTGATCCCAAATTATCTGTTATTTTAATGGGGTTTAGCATTTCCATCCAGTATCTGGGATCAAGCAGCTTTCATCATGGCTATGATTTGGATGGATGACTGTTTTTGGATAGACTTGTACCCCTCATCATCGATATTTGTCATGCGTTTAAAGGTGTGACCTCTCTAATCTTCATCTTGCAGAAGTTTCGACTCCATAAGGGTTGACGTTCGAAGGGGAATGTCATCTGGTTCACGGAAAAAAAAATTTCAACCCAAACCCAAATTTTAAAACCATTATTTCGAGGTTGTACCTGTTGCTATATATTCCAACTTCATTTTAAATTTTTTCAAAATGTGATAGGTTGAGACATCAAAAAACTACGAAGTCAACAAATCGCCCACCACATGAAACTACTTTACGAAGCAAATGAACAAACAAACCATTAAAGATAATTTCCCAACATCAAATTATTTACAAAAGCATGCACATAATTGTTGTGTCTTTCACACGAATTTTATTGGATCACCCTGTAAACGATGAAGAGCATATGGCCACCTTTCGAAACAGACAGCGGTCATCTCACGGTTGTGCCAGCCTGCTTTTTTTTTCATTTATTTCTCAATTGAGTCAGTCGACTCTATTGTTTTTTATGCTCGCGAATGACCAAAATTGGATTGTTTTGTGATCTTTTGCCCAGGTGACACCTTCACCTCTGAAATGTGTACCCACCTCTTCTTGCGACTTTATTCAGATATATGGATATAGAGGCAAGTGGATGACTACTATAATCGTGATTTACGAAAAATCATTGCCAAAAAGAGAAATTACCCATTATTATGATACAGCAATGCATTAATTATCATTAGTCACAGAGTGACATTTTAAATACCATGTAAAACACGTGTTTCGCTATATAATAGCTTCCTCAAGCAGGAACATCAAATTTTGAACAGTTTAAAGTTCCCGCTTGAGGAAGCAATTGTATAACGAAACACGTGTCATGGTTAAGTAAACCCTAATATATGAAAACCTTACAGGTGTATATTATTTGTTCAATATAGATTTTCATCAAGTAACGGCCACTTCCATTGAGTCTTCTGTGAGTTCACATAGATAATGAATGTTTTCCTGGTGATGAAATGAATGAATGCTCATTTCAGAGTCTTCCAATTAGCATTTGAAACAACTGATAGATCCACTTTATTATTAAAATTGAGAAATTATGGAATAACAGAAAAAGCATTGGATTGGTTATCAATAAGAAAACAAGTTGTTCGTTGCAATGAATACATATCTGGGAAAATCGAGGTTGACATAGGTGTTCCACAAGGTAGTGTTCTGGGGCCTTTACTCTTTAATTTATATATAAATGATTTATCAAATATTTTTCAAAATTGTAAATATCACATTTCCGCAGATGACACTATGATTTATGCAGAGGCTGATGATTGTATTTCTCCCACAACTGCAATGAATTCGGTACTTTCGAATATAATCGAATGGAAAAATTACAATAAAGTGAATATAGATAAAACAAAATGTATAATATTAGGATCAAATAGACAAAAAATAAATCAAAATAAATTTACATTTAAAATTGGAAATGATAACATTGAGATGACAGATAAATTTAAATATCTTGGGATTATAGTTGACTGTGAATTAAAATTCAGTCATCACGTAGATTATATTTGTACAAAAATTTCAAGGAAAGTTGGTGTACTCAGTAGAGTTGGCAAAAATTTGAATGAATCTTCGAGAAAATTAGTGTGAAATACCATAATATTGCCCCATTTCACAATCTGTAGTACAATTTTATATATTTCATCACGATCCGATAGAAATAGACTCCAAGTATTACAAAATCGGGCTATGAGGGTGATTTTGAGATGTGATAGGTATGAGCGAATAGAGTATGCTTGATAAACTTGAACGGTTGAATATCGAACAATTTTTGATATACCAACCACTAGCTTTCATTCATAAAATGAATAAAAATTTATCAGCTCCTTACTTCAAAGACATATTGAAAAAATTCATTGAAACACACACTCACATTACTAGGGGACAGAATAATTATATATTGAATCAAAATACCTAAAATCAACGCAAAATTCAATTTTTTTCAAAGGAGTCATTGAATATAATGAGTTATCAAACGAAATCAAAAGAAAAAAATTATAAAGTTTAAAGTTTGCTGTTAAAAAGAAATATTTGAATATGATTTGGATTTATATCAAATTATCTACATGGTAATTAATTTCATATAGGTTTTTTTGTAATCTGAATATTTTAGATAATATTATTGAGTATCTTTAAAAAATATTATTTATGTTGAGTTATCATGAAAGATTGTTAAATAGCTAGTGAGGTAAATAAAGTTGTTCTATTCTGTAAGTACAAACAAATATGATAATTTTCATGATATTCTCGAAATGTATATGAATCTCTCACAGAATACTAATTTTGATTTCATGAATTCTACCAAATTTTTGTACATTTGCTGAATAAATGCCGCAAATTCCTATCATATATTCAATAATCTTCTTAAAACTCAAGTCAACCTTATTTCTATCAAAGATATTAATCAGTGAGAATGTTAACTGCTTCGAGAAAAAAATGGAGAAGCCGCTGCATTATTAATGTAAACATAAATCGACGCCGATATGCAATAAATCATACTTCACGTCCGTTTTCATTCGGATATGCAAACTAATAAATTACTTAATTGAATATTACAATGCAAAAAATGTCTGTTATACAGAACAGGTAGTTGACGAATTAATTTTTGCCTTGGATTTGATTAATCATATATTTTTTATGTCGGATACGTTATCACTAGATTATGAACGCCAATCAAGTTCAGTGGATACGCTATTTTCCTCGCATGATGAGATCATGAATATCTGAGAAACGTAGTGCACAAAAATATATTTTATCAATGGAGTGTCGAGAAATCGTTTCATACAATTTTCTCCAAACTGAAATGGATTGAATCTCTCCATCAATTCATACTACTTTTGTTCTGCATTTTTGTATATAATAATTGTTCTAAAATTGTTCGTTTTCGTTAACCAGCTGACGAACGTCAACCCTCAGAAGTCGAAACTTGTGCGAGCAATGGATCAACGAGGCCTTACCTTTTAACGTGCGATTACCCAGCACGGTGGCCCGGCGAGGATTCGAACCCCGGCCTTCCAGGCAGATATGCCAACCACTACACTACCGAAACATGATGATGACAGTTATAAAAATAATAATAAAATGCAGGGTTTGGAGCATTTCTGTTCAAGGTATACGATACGCTGATGATCGCGGGTAAAACGAGATGGAGTTCTCAAGGGAAAAAGCTTTCAGCTCTAATAACTTCATGCATGGAGTCTTCAGAGTTTCTTTGTGAAGCTGGAATTCGCCCTTTTTATCTCGAATTATTCGCGAATTATCCAGTGTTCTCGCTGTGGCGATGGTCGTGGTCTTTGCAAAGTCTATAGCCTCTCACTTGAAGCTTAGACAGGGCTCAGGATAACTTACGGTTGATGTTATGGGTGATAATGTGCTGATTGCAAGCTCCCACCAACACCCAGCACAGACAAATTCCGTTAAATTTTCTCATCCACAGATCCATCAACCTTACAAATCTCCAGAACAAACCACAAGAGCTGGTCGAAGTCAAATAATCCCTTCTTCAGAAGGGCTTCGCAGTCCATAAAATTGATAGATCTATCCGTCGAAAAGATACTCTTTGAACCAGTGCAAGAGATCCGAAAAAGAAACCATTTCCACGAAGCTTTTTTCCCCACGTCAGAGGTGTCAGTGACAAAATAGTCCGAATTCTGAGAAGAGGACATCAAAACCATGTTCACCGCGAACAATCAAACTTTTTAACATTTTTATTGAATTTCCTGGGCTCATCCCACTTCAACTTAATCGAAGTGAAACGTACTGAAAAACTTTTTACCTAGTCTGAATTATGAACAAGATGACGTGAAAATATGATTATTGGGTACACTTCTTCTGATTGTGACATATACCCAATGTTCATTAGTAACAAGTTACGAAAAGTCGAATATATTTAAAATAAAAAATTTTGAAAATCATTTCTACTCAGATCATATTGTTACGGAATTTTCTGGGGTTCGTTCATTAAAACTCCAAACAATACTGAACTACTTTTATTACAATTATTTATCACAATATAATACAATCACTCAAACTGCTCATCTAAATTCTCCAACGCTTTGCACTAAAACTCTAATAAAACGTCTACTCTCCACTGAGCTCTGCATTCTTCAATCTCAATACTACAAACTCCCTCTTCTAGAAACTCTGATTAACTCTGCCGTCGCGATGGAGTATCTCCCTATTTATACTTGCGTACGCATATGGAGAATCTTCCAGACAGGTCTCGATGATGTGTACCGAATTTTCTACGCGAGTCGAGAATTCCTGGAATGTTACGGTCTTTCTTCGCCCCCTCATATCATGTTGCGTTTACGAGCGACAGAGCTGGCACTAGGAGATTTCGTAACAATATGAAATCTTTTATATAAAAATAATATACACGAAATTGAGTTTTTCCTTACTAGTGATATGAATAAATGTTTTGGAATCACTTGTGAATACTGAGTCATTTCGATACCTGCAACAAAGAAAAAAGTGAAATCAACTTCTGCGGATTTGATACAGAAAAAGCGGTATGATTATTTACCTACAATGGAAGCTCAATACAAAATATGACAACGCTTATACATTGAAACAGAAATATGGTGTCACAATTATATAGCTGAAAACAGTAAACGTAGGACCACGGAATGAATGATGGTTATTTATTCGTTAGGTATTATTTGAACAATTGCGTTATCTAGCTGAAGACTTTTTGTAAACTTAATGAAAAAAATCATCCGTGATAATCCGAAATCGACAAAATTTCTATTTCACTAGCAATAAAACAATCGTAAGCTAAAAGTTAGTAAACTACAGATAGTTTCTTATAAGCTAACCCCCCATTTTGAATGGGCCAATCATTTCCACTTTCATTTTGGCTTTGGAAAATCCAACAGTTTGAAGTGAAAGTGTAATTTTTTCTGCGCATGCGCAAATAATAAAATAAATGACAATTGAAGTAGAGCTCTAAAGTCCACCAATAGAAAAAGCAAATTTTAAAACATTCCTTTCATCCAATAACATTTATGATGAATGCGCATGCGAACTCTGTAAAAGAAATGCTGCATATAATCGAACTACTTTTTGAGTGAAAATTACAACTTGTAGTGGAAGATGAGGTGAAAATTATAGATGCATGAATCCACCTCCATGTTCACAAAGTAATTGAATTGTTCCAAGAAAATCAAACAGTTTCTTCAGACCGTGAAAAAACATTGTAAATTATTCATAGTAATATTTTATGAAGCAACAGTCCAACATGACAGATTACTGTTTTGCAATTTCGATTTAATAAATATAAGAAGTAAAATGAATTACTACCTGGTAGAAATTAACATCCTAATTAGTAACTTCAAATGTCAATTCTATTATAAATTGTCGAGAAGATAGTTGCATAATGGAGAATTGCAATGTAATGAGTTTGTAGGGTTTGTGTGGTATCGGTGATTAATAATTGTCATGTGATAATTATACAGTGGGATCGCATATATGGTTGGGCTCACTAGCTCAAATATAGATATAGATCAGGCGGCAGTAACCAATTTTTTTTCCTTTGGAAAAAAATACCTTAGCTGAAAAAAAATCGTAATTTAAAAAAAAATTCACACGCTGTCAGAGGAAATGAACGAATGCTCATGAATTATTTTTTGTTCAACACTCCAAACAGCACTTCACTACTTTAATTACAAACTCTGTATCACAATATAATACAATATAATCACTCAAACTGCTCCGCTAACTATTCAACGCTCTGTACTAAAACTCTCTGTACTAAAAATTCTCTCGTAGCGATGAATCAGTTCCGTATATATATTTACTCACACCTAAGGAAAATCTTCCAGTGAAATCTCGATGATCGAATTTCCCACGCGAGACGAGATTTCGCAAGTAAACCATTTTCCTTCGACCCCTCATATTATTTTGCGTTCACGGACAACAGGGCCGGCGCTAGGAGATTCTGTAACAATATCAATGATAGAATACAATTATCTTTTTTTTCAGGAATAACAATAAACAACAAAATAGAAAAACTGGATGAAATTCGCACCAAGTCTATAGAAGTATTATCTGGGTCAAAGATCGGGGGCAGTTCTCGTATCTATACAAAATTCAAACTGTGATTGATATTGGAATCAAATGGAATGAGAAAGAAGTTACGTGAAATGTTATAGAAATGGATAAAAAATTAATTGGCTGTTGAAAAATATAATTTGGTGGACACGTATGAAATTGTAACTCGTGCAAATTTTTATTTTCAGGAAGGAATGATTTCTCTCAAGATACGGGGTGTTAATTTTTTTACTATTTTATGACTATTTATGTATAGCTTTGAAACTGATTGGAACATGCAGATAAGTGCCAATTATTCAACCTTTCATATAACTTGGGGGTTCTTTCTAAGTCCTGGAGGACAACAAAAGTTCAGCTAGTTCTTAAAAAAGGAAAGAAAACTTTACCTTGTAATTATAGACCAATTGCATTGGTTTTTGTCATTTCCGAAGTCATGGAGAAACCAATCAATATGAAGCTTATCAAATATCTAGAGAAATCGGGAATAATTTACGATCGAGAATAGGATTTCGTTATAAAAGATCAACCCAGGCACGTCTATTCTCAAGGAAAGCCGATCTATCATCGTCTAGTATTCAGATGTCGGGAGTAACTATTACTACAAAGTATCTCGATGCTAGGAATTACGATCAGTAATGATATCTCCTGGGAAAACCATGTGAGATCGATCGCTAAAGGTGCTTCCCAGAAACTTGGATTTCAATTTCGTTTGAAGAAAGACTTCTCTTCACGTCAACTCCTAATGATCTACAAGGGTAAGATTGGAATATAGTTCTCATGTATGGAGTTCTGCACTAAAACAGTCATTGAAGCTTCTCAATTCTATTCAGAGAAAGGCAATCCGCCTTGTTGGTGATTCTTCGCTCACAGACTCGCTTACATCATTGGAGCATCGTAGAAGGGTCGGAGCCCAAATAGCACAAGTACGTCCAGTGGACGTACTGCATATGTACGGTGACGATGCATTGTACGTATTTAGGACGTACTTTTGTCTCCGACAGACGTACATAAGACCTCCCTGCGACTTACCGTTTCCGCATAGTCGGTAATCCCAGGTACGTACTTTTCTAGTCCACACAGGACCTGAAATGTACAGAACGGGGAACTGTTTGGGACATTCCGAAAACGTACATTTTCCATTCTATATGCGCTATCCCAAGTAGAACAAACATATTTGACCAATATTGGTTCAATATTACGGGAATATTAACCTTATATTGTAGATGATATCAATAGTGGCCACAAAAAATGTGAACATTCGGCGATATTAGATCAATATTCGAAAACAACGTAATGATATGTCATTTATTGATATCACTTAATGAATCTAAGTTTTCATATTCGGGATTATTCATTTCTTTTTTACCAAATAGTCAAGTTGGAAATTTTACTCATTCACGTGTACTAACCATCTAACCGAATACTTACCTGGAAAAAGACCTGGCTGCTGCGGGGCTTGAACTCTCGACCTTTTCTATGGAGATATTATTGTCGACCACTGTTACGCTCTACGGCACGGAGAGACTTGTTTTTAAGGAGTTGAGTGCTAAAGATGTGATGACTTCAAGTTAGTTTTGTTCGAGATAATATTAAAATTTTAGAAAGTTCAGGATCACTGTCTCATGTGATGGCGGTTTTGGAATATCAAACTTGCTGTGCAAAAAATTCTGTATGTAATTTTCTGGTATTTAGATTCACCACATGTCGATGTTTCAATTTTTCCAAAATTTTTTAGAAATAATTCATTATGAATATTGCATTACCAATATTGATATATGTTTGAATACACTAAGTGATCACTCTCAAAATCCCAATACCCCTTCAACCGAAAGGGACCCAATACGTACGTTCTCGGGAGGTCCAAACAGTATGTACATACTAACAGAAATGTAGAAAATGAAAGGAACCCAATCCGTACGTACTTGGGAGGTCCAAACAGTATGTACAAAAAAGTACGTCAACGAGACGTCCAGATAGTATGTACATACGATTTCCAAAAATGTACGTCATTACTATTATGTCCCGCAAACGTTTCGAATGCGTATCTGAAAGGGACTCAATATGTACGCACCTGGAAGGTCCAAATAGTACGAACATAGTTCTTCCAAACATGTACGTAAATGATACGTCTGAGCAGTACGTACATGGGATTCAGAAAAAAACACGTCATTGGTATGTCCCTAATTCATTCCGAAAAGTACGTACCTGAAGAGGAGTTAATGTAAACGTATCAGGGACACTTAATAAAGTACGTACATAGTACTTCCAAGCATGTACGTTTTTATTACATTCCGATTGGAACGGGACCAAGTATGTACCTACATGGGACGTCTAACCAGTATGTACATGGTACATCCGGTAATGTACGTTCTCCGAATGTCTCCTATACGTCCCGGGACGTATCGACGTAACTAGGACATAAATGGTTCGTCTTCAGGACGTCGTGTGCTATTTGGGAGACTTGTCTGATCTCTATAGATATTTTCACGGTCGGTGCTCTTCTGAATTGTTATCAATCGTTCCCGCCTAGGCAATATCTATCCGGATGACTCGATGAGTACACAATTTCCACCCCTTTGTTGTGAACTTGGAGACCTACCAAACCTCTCTTGCTCAGGGATCTTTCTTCAATAGAAAAGCTGAGCTTTGGAACTCCTTGCCGAGAGAGGTTTTCCTGAGGCTTACAAACTTCAAAAATTCAAAGTGAATGTCAATTCGTAGCTCCTGTTCCTTGATTCACGCGGTGTTCTTCGAATATCACAGGGCTTTCCTTTCGTGTGAATCTGATCGTAAAAAATATATTGTGTTGCGGTTTTGTTAACCCATTGTTAGTGACATTTATTGAAAAATATGGATTTTCATCAAGTATTGGCCAATTCAATCAATTTTTGAAATATTCTTATTGAACACCGTCGGTACTAGATGCATTAAATAAATAACAATAACGCGTTAAGATACCTTATTTTTCTGCATGAAAACGGCAACCCTCACAGAATTTAGGAAAGAGAGATAGTTTGTCACAAATTGAACTAACTCAAATTAAAATTCTTTATTTCCGTAGACTTTTTTAAAAAGCATGGAAACAGTCAAGTTTATAATATGAGACTAAATACTAACAAAATTGAACACATGGGACGACATATCGTTAGAAAAAAACACATACACAAATTTATAGAATATGAATTAACAACATTGCAATACATAAAATTATTCACAGAACGAGCAATTAACATTAACTATGATTCAAGATCCGCCTGAAAATAATCACTGAGTGAATAAAAAACATTTTCATAGAGAAGATTTTCAACTTCACCTTCAGAAGTCTTAATGTTATCAATTTCCTTTAGCGACATTGGGAGCTTATTATATAATTTTATTGATGAGATATGAGGTCCATTTGATACTTTAGTCAATCGATGATTGGGAACAAGAACATTGTGATTTTGTCATAGGTTATGCCCTGAGAGAAAACATGTATCGTCTCTGTTTTTGAACATTTCACAATGAGTCTTGACGTAAATAAGGGAATTGAAGATATACATCGACACAACAGTTAAAATTCTCAAATCTGCAAACAGTGGCTTACAGGAGTCAAGACATATTTTAAAACACATGGTACGGATAATTTTTTTTTTGCATTAAAAGAACCTCTTGAATTCTATTGCAGTTTCCGAAACACAAAAGACCATAGTTCAGTGTGGAGTGGACATAGGCGTAGTAATAGCTCAATAATATGCTAGTTGGAACAAAGTATCGAAGTTTCCATATAACGAAGCAGTGCCTCGACAACTTTTTCAAAATAAGGTCGATCTGAGGATTCCAAGACAGTTGAGAGTCAATCAGAACGCCTAAAAATTTAGCAACGTCCACCTGTACTATTGCACTATCACAAGAGTTCACTAGTAAGCTGTAGTCGATTGCTTTAATCGAGAATAGAACCGAATTTGTTTTGGAATTATTCAAAATCAACCCATTTTTGATACAATAATTTTCCATGCTCGACACAGCAGCACTTGCTGCACAATTCAAAAATGATTTTTATTATTGACTCAGTGGCGTAACTTTTCTTTCAAAAACATTGATATCATTGCCCGTATGCGCGCCACTGGAGATCATAATATTCTTGATTGCAAGTCAACAAATGTTAACGAAACTATCTCTTTTTATACACCAAAGTTCATTCGCATATCCCGACCAGTCTCAGAGCAAGGAATAGTCAGTTTGAAAAAACTCTAACACCCTGTATCTCGGAAGACAAGGCATTTGCGGAAAAAGTTATAGCAACCAAGGGCGCCGTTTCTTAAGGGCAAGCCGCCCCCCCTGGATTTTAGATTTTTCAATCCATACTCCGCGTAAGACACGATATCGAGTAAATTTTGCATTTTTTTTAAAACCACACTCGTGAGTATTGTTCAGAAGGATTTTCAAATCAATGCGAAACTTTGATAAAAAAAAGTGCCCCCTAACATTATTTGTAACGGCGTCCATTATAGCAACCTGCCATTATTTTTCTATGTAGGATCACCCTCTGAAGTTTGTTGCACTGATTCACTAACACGCTGTATATTCAATACATCACTCAGAGTGTAAGGCGACCCCACTTTTCCTCTGTCCTTGACTTGAAAGTTGATTCATCCAATCTACTTCGAAGATTCAAGTCAAACAAGTCAAGTCTCCTGATGATCTAATCACCACCTCGCAAAACGAAACTATCAATCTTTGATTCCAGTTCAGTCAGGACATCATTACCATTTTTGTAGCGTTTCGCTCTTGGAGGCGATCCGAGTTTCATCCCTTTGATCTCTATAATTATTTGAATAAAGAAACTTCATCTCCAGTTTCCCGCGTTCAGCAGTTTCGGAAGAAGTAATAAACAAAGCTAATAAAGAATCCACTTCGCCAAATCTAAGGAGAATCCTTTTCTGCGGCCCCCTCATTTTATTCGAGAGAGTTGGAATTTTCAGCAGAAATTGGTTCTCAATGGACCGTTTCATTGCCGGGTTAGACTAAATATGAAAAAAGTTGTTTCTTTAGCAGAGCGTAGCGTTTTGCAATACACTGTTTGGCTTTCGATTCCGAATTTGAATGCTTCCAGGAGGCTTTTCTGGGGGATGAATGAATTTCTTGAACCTCTCTCCCATTCGCATTAGAAATTATTGAAGGACGTGGCCAAACTTATGAGGAATGATTCTTTGAGTGATTCTAAGACGAAAATTTTTCATGAACATAGGTTCTGTAATGCTTCATTTTCAAGATACAGGGTGCCAACATTTGTAAAACAAATCGTTTTTCCTGAATACCTTTCTGCCGATTTTCCTGAAATTTGGGGGTGATATTGAGGAGCTGATCTGCTCATGACTAGATTGAAATAATTAAGTCGAGTAGCGTTCTGGAAGTGAACTCAACCAATATTTTTAACCAAGAAGAAATGCGCACTGATTTTTTGCATTTATTTTTGTTTTTTTTTTGCGATGAGCTTCTGAAACTACAGCTTTTCAATTGTATTTTTTTGTATCTTGCTCTGTTTTCGAGGAAAAAATTGAAATCACCTTATTACATGTCCTTGGTTCAACGAAATAAAGCTAGCAAACAATCATGCAAAAAAGAGCTCTTTATTTATGATTGAGCAAATATTATAATACGAAAGCCATCTTTCAAATTTTTAGATTAACAGTTTTCAATGAAACAAAATGTTATTTACTACTTCTGTGGTTTGGAAGTGTTCATTTTGGACATGGAATAAAGCGATTTTTTTTCTCGAAAACAGAGCAAGCTACAAGGAAAAAATATTGTAAAAGTTCAAGTTTCAGTAGCTCAATGCAAAAAACAAATACAAAAATTGAAAAAATCAGTGACACTTTTTTTTCAAAAATTTTGGTTGATGTACCTTCCAGGACGCCACTGGACATAAATAGTTCGAAATCGAATACCCTAAATACAATGCTAAAGGATTATTGAGATATTCAGGAAATAAATATTTTTCTTACAAAAGTTGGTACCCTGTATCTCGAAAACAAAGCATTACCAGATGTATGTTTATATGAACTTTTTGTCTTAGAATTATTCAAAGAATCACTTCTTTGAGTTTGGCCACGTTCTCACAGAACACCCTTTATAATGAAATGGTTTCTTGAACAACTCATGAAAAAAACTCCGGAAAAACTTTGAAAACAGATTAGAAAAAAACATGTCATAAGTGAACACTATCATCACTTTTACGGCAGCAGATAATAGTTGAATGTTAATACCTTGATGATATGTTATTCAAAGAATCACAGCATTATCATTTCATAATCGCTCATCAGTCTCTTCTGATATTGTTTTTTACTCCAAAGTAAAACATTGTAGTGGGATTGGACTAGTTCTCACCTTTGAAATGAGCATTTCAAAATATCGCGATTTTTACCTTCTTTCCCATTATCAACATGAATATTAGACATACCAATTCTCATTCCTTATTTCATGAATAATTTTTCAAGGAACATACTAATAAGTATAGGTACATTCTTTTCACAATTTGCCTATTTACCGACTTACGGTAATGATTGTTGAATAAGATTTTTTTATTCTTCTTCAGTCTAGGGGAGGTCGGTATTCCCGTTATATTCATAATTTTCAGCCATTCCTGCCAAAAATTCACATAGGCTCGCCACGTGACAGCCACATTTGAATGGTTCTGGACGTAATATTCTTGGTCCGTATAGAAAAAGGAAATGTCTATTGGTAATTTTTGCGTAGGACTAATGCGTTATTGCTTCAAAAATATTCAAAACAAAAGATCTGTGGACTGAAGAAAAGAAAATTATTTCATCTTCGAACGTCAGATCAGCATTTATTTCTCAAACTTACACCTGTACTTCCATGTGCAAATATACGAACAAATTGTTAGTGGTTTTCTATTTCATACCGTCCTTACCATAATGAAAATTTACTATCCCAGAACACTACTCTCAAGTTCCGCAACGGACCAGGTATAGATAAAATTCGGTCAGGACTTGTCATTGGCACTTCACTCGCAAACTAGCTTATTCTCTGATTCAACACATTTGATCATATCAGTAAACCTTCGTAGCAAAACTGCAACATACAGTTCCATCATACGCTGGAATTTTCAGCAGAATATCCGCAACCCTAAGTGTTTCGAGAACATCCCTTTCTGGTCTCAAGTAGTACAACTAATTGTTCTTAAAAGGTGCCAATACTCATGTAGAAAACCTAAATTCTAATTACTCAAAAAACATTCGACAAATATATTCAAGTATATAGTTCTGGAAGTACATTTTGTCGTACACAGACATAAACTTTAAAGATTGATTAGTACCTACAAAACTAGGCCAAATTGTACAGAATTTCATGTAGGTGGAACTATAATTCATATCTGTAGAACGAATAGTGGAAACTAAGCTATGAAAATATAAAATATAATTGTGTACCTGAAGAAATATATTCCAGAAATGTGCACTTTCAACTTTTGTCAAAAAAATATTTTTCATCACCAACAACATGCTCTTTATACACTCTCAGGAATACTCAGCCTATATACAATTATTGACATACCCTGATTGCAATTTGAAAAAGGATTTTTGAAGTACTTGACATATAAAGTACTACGATATATTACCATAGTTTCCTGTACGTTTTTCACTTGAAAATACAGGAAACTAGTATTTTGTGTTGAATATGGATTTTCATATAAGCTAGTTCAATTCAACCAAGTTCAAATTTTCGGGTCCAAGTACAACTACAAAAGAAAAAGTACTCGAGTGCTAGTATAAATGAAAAGAATTTGTACTTGTATTCTAAAAGTTTCCCTCAAGTATCAGATGTTCCAAATTAAAGTATACAGTATTCTATATTTCTTTTGAAGGTGACAACCAATTGTTTTATCTATTGTGATCGATATGTTTTCAGAATGACCCTTAGTCAATTGAAAATAAAAACAGTTATGACATCATTGGTATCATTTCATATGATTTTTCATGAAATTTTGATCTTTCCCACAATGTATAAACTATAATTTTGAATCATATGGAATATGCTTCATTAAATCTCTTTGCTATTTAAAATACTTGATGGAGTCGTCTATTGTCAAGTCCAACAATGAAACTTATCTTTCTCGAATCCGTCCTACCACTGAAGAACATGTCAAGATCAGAAAAACTCACGTTTACAGGATATGGAGGCATCAGGCGATAGTAGAGTGGAATATACCATGACGAATCAGCCATAAATCACCGGCAGCATTCAAGGTGGCCCTTTGGCCTGCCCAAAGGACGAACAATCTTGGGAAATCAGTGCGGTAGGAGGGGTAGTCGATTCATTTCATTGAAGGAATAAAATTATTGGCTCGGAAAGAGTGTTTGATTTCATTTTACTTTCATCAAGTTATTGTACCTTCTCATTTTTGAGAGACTCTCACCAACCACAGTCTGAAAAAATAAGAATCAATATTATAATCTTCGGGGTAGATTGAAAATCTGTCCTTTTACACCTATATAGATTCTAATATAATTGTGGTAGGTTAGAAACCCAGGAAACTCCAGAGAAAACATTCTTCGATATTTTCACTTTTTCGTTTAGATATTTTTCTACTCTCCTAATTTTTTCAATTTTCATTTATTTCAAGTATGTAAACCTACTCATGTATTTCAAATCTTGAAGTCCAAGCCAAAGTCAAAAGTCTCTTCGTATGTAACTTATGGCCCTTCAAAGTTCCGTATAACGGCTTTTCTCTCTTTTTTACCAAAACAAAAAAGATCAGAACACACACGTTTCTATTCGTCAGGTTTCCTATATCTCTTATTCCACTCTCTTCAACACTTTTTTTCGAATTATAATCATTTCTCACTATAAAACTCTAATCAAATTCTTGAGACTTCTTTGAATGATCTGATGATCAACTTCGTATGAATAAAAACATTTTGATTTATAAAACATATAAAAAGATATCAAAAACAACAACAAAAATATACCCCCAAAAAACAATAATCAACATCCTCTAATCAAATCATATATGAGGTCATGATAACAAGAGATAGATATACATATTTCAATAACAAAATAAGAAAGGTATATAGATATAATAAAAATAGTAAAGAATATTATAGCCTGATTTTGGTGAGCACCTGCTGATAGAGAACAAACGCCTTCTAACTCACAAGAAAAGTCGACGAAATTGGTGACAAGTGGGAATCGTTGAACTGTATAAGAGTGCTGACACCTGGAATTTCCAAAACATATTTATTCCGATTATTTTCCTCAATGCGAACAAACGATGAAACAGTTGAAGGCTAGACTGCTTTTACAGAGTTTTACAGAGATTAAATGCACTAGACCTTTTAACCGATTGAAATGTTCGAAATAAACCGGGCGTTTGGATCACTTTTCAGGTACTATCTCCGGTACTATATTGTTCCTGTTTTCGATTTCGATGTTTCCTGAGTTTACATGTTTTCTGGAAATAATCTAAACATATATCCCTCCTTCACCAAGTTCAATCGACCAAAATGCGTGCATTTCCATGATTTTCAAAATTTTGCTTTCAAGCAAATGCTTTCGTGTATAATATTTAAAATAAAATCAAATTATCAAATTATCATACACTCAAGACATTTGATAAGCAAAATTTCGAGAATCATGGAAGTGCAGCACACATTTTAACCGATTAAACTTGGTGCACTCGGGATATAACCCCCGATTAAATGCACCAGACCTTTTAACCGATTGAAATGTTCGAAATAAACCGGGCGTTTGGATCACTTTTCAGGTACTATCTCTGGTACTATATTGTTCCTGTGTTCGATTTTGATGTTTCCTGAGTTTACATGTTTTCTGGAAATAATCTAAACATATATCCCTCCTTCACCAAGTTCAATCGACCAAAATGCGTGCATTTCCATGATTTTCAAAATTTTGCTTTCAAGCAAATGCTTTCGTGTATAATATTTAAAATAAAATCCCTCGACCTGCGGTCTCGGGATTTTATCAAATTATCATACACTCAAGTCATTTGCTAAGCAAAATTTCGAGAATCATGGAAGTGCAGCACACATTTTAACCGATTAAACTTGGTGCACTCGCGATATAACCCCCGATTAAATGCACCAGACCTTTTAACCGATTGAAATGTTCGAAATAAACCGGGCGTTTGGATCACTTTTCAGGTACTATCTCTGGTACTATATTGTTCCTGTGTTCGATTTTGATGTTTCCTGAGTTTACATGTTTTCTGGAAATAATCTAAACATATATCCCTCCTTCACCAAGTTCAATCGACCAAAATGCGTGCATTTCCATGATTTTCAAAATTTTGCTTTCAAGCAAATGCTTTCGTGTATAATATTTAAAATAAAATCAAATTATCAAATGATCATACACTCAAGTCATTTGCTAAGCAAAATTTCGAGAATCATGGAAGTGCAGCACACATTTTAACCGATTAAACTTGGTGCACTCGGGATATAACCCCCGATTAAATGCACCAGACCTTTTAACCGATTGAAATGTTCGAAATAAACCGGGCGTTTGGATCACTTTTCAGGTACTATCTCTGGTACTATATTGTTCCTGTGTTCGATTTTGATGTTTCCTGAGTTTACATGTTTTCTGGAAATAATCTAAACATATATCCCTCCTTCACCAAGTTCAATCGACCAAAATGCGTGCATTTCCATGATTTTCAAAATTTTGCTTTCAAGCAAATGCTTTCGTGTATAATATTTAAAATAAAATCAAATTATCAAATGATCATACACTCAAGTCATTTGCTAAGCAAAATTTCGAGAATCATGGAAGTGCAGCACACATTTTAACCGATTAAACTTGGTGCACTCGGGATATAACCCCCGATTATAATATTGGGGTAAAAGAAGATGTAATATCATCTTATTCCGAACTTCGAAGACGTAGATTACAAAAAAGAAAAGAAGTCCATTCGGGTTCATATTCAGCTGCTCAAAAAACCTAAGTTGGTACAGACATTTTCGTGAAACTATATTTTCAATATCGTCAGTTTTGATTTCACCTTTTCATCCTACCACTTTTTCATTCTACCTTTCATTATTTTTTATTTATCAAATTTCTTAATCCCAATAAAAGTTTGACTTCAACTAGAGGACTTCAACAGATAGTTGATAAAGTGAATATAAAATTTCTTACAAATTACAACAGCTTCTTGGTTACCCAAAAGATAAACTCAGAGAAGTCGAGAATTTAAGAAATCAGTTGTCAGAATTGCAACAACAAATATATCGGCCAGAGCCGATGAGCTATTAAAACCCGTTTCAAAGAGCATTTGGCACACATGAAATTCGGAAGGGTACAAAAATCCAGTGTTGCCCAAAACGCTCTAGACAATGACCACAAAATTGGTGAAAACAATCTTAAACTGATCAAGCATGTGCATGACACAAGACTACTCGATGCATGTGAAAGTCTAGAAATAGCAAAATGTAGAAACAGCATGAATGGTGGCAAGGGACCTATCCCTTTCAGCCCGCTTTTCAATTTATTGTTGAGAAAGTAATCAGAATAATCAATAATAACAGATGACGGACCAACAAACTTTGCAGGTAGTGACTGCACTAGTTCATTGTCGAGAAATCAATTAGAATAATTAACCCTTTCTGTCCCGGGCCTTGATTTAAATATTGGTCCCTCAGTCCCAGAAGTTTTTCCATGCTTGGAGTCCCATTGCCTTATATATACGTCACATATAAATAAACAAATAAATGACCGAGGAATGTTTTTTTTTATGAGAAAAATATGTTTTTCAACAAACCTTAACATTTTCTTTTTATAAATACTCATCAGAAAGCAAAACAACTTGAAAAAAATCTAACTAACTCCAAAAAAAGAATATAGAAAATTGACATTATAAGTTTTCTTTTGTGTGATACTCTTCAAAACACGATACTACGCAAAGACCAATTCCGCTTCCTGCACACATGTATCTCGATTCGCTTCTTTTTTTCTGGCCACTTCTGTGGTACAGACGACACATCGCTTCACTTTCTCATCAGGAACTGAACTAGGAAAATGTCAAGCGGTTTCCTTTCTGTAGATTGGGTCAAATAGAGTGCATGTGTGTTGAGAAGAGAAAGATCAACCATGTGGAAAAATAGCTTTTTATACTATTTTGTGGACTTTCTTACACATCATATCTGATCGATCTATTGCACCCATATTTTCGTTGTAATATACAACAACAGCTGGTTTTTGTATGGGTTCTTTGGTCTTGAAATCTACTTTGTCTAACGCTACTATGTGATCTTCATGGAAAGTAGTTGGCATCATAACATCATGCCTATCCTTCCATTTCACGCAGAGCAGATTTTCGGCGCATATCGAGATAGACACTCCTTTAGATAATTCCTGAGTTAAATTGGGCATCCCTTTACGATTAGGACGGACTGTTCCGCAGGAATTAGTCTCATGTTTAAGGTGTCTTATGTTTAAGGTTCTTCGACCTATGCATGTAACAGCGTTGCCACCAGTGCAGTGCTAAGAACTTATCTTCAATATGTGAACAAATATATACGCCAATGGGTCCGCATGACCAGTCTTGAGTACCAATATTTTGCGGCTTTGGGACCGATGATCTAACATTTTCGGACATATTTCTACGGCATTGGGACACCAACGGGTCTAAAATTTCATAAGTAACGCATATTTTCGGCTTTGGTAAATTGAGACCATAGCACCTTGAACATATATATACGGCGGCTGGGACTACAGGCCCACTTTTTGAAAAACATATATATGCGCCATTGGGACAGAAAGGGTTAACAGTAACAAGCAAAATCCATATCGGACCAAAAAACTTTAGGTATATAAACAACTAACCCTAGCTTTGATTTAGTATTAATTTTCTTCTCTTGAAGATGCTATCCTTGTTAGCGAGAAGTGCGTCGAGTGCAAAATATAAGTTTGGTGTTAGGGTAATTGATCTCTAAAAAAAGTTTCAACTTTTACACCAAAGGTTCCAATCTAATCGTTTTGAAGTTCGGACCACTATCACTCAATTTAATGCCCGATACTCTCCCACACTCAAATTCGTCCTACCTCTCGAGAAAACTTTCGTTTACAGGATATGAAGGGATTAGGCAATAGCCGAATTGAATACACCGTGACGAATTAGCCATAAATCACCGCCAACATTAGGGATGGCCTGTGGGCCTGCCAAAAGGCGAACAATCTCGAGAAAGCAGTGCGGAAGGAGGGGTAGTTGTCCAAACCCGCACCCTGTCGCACCGCAAACTGCCAACAACTAGTAAACAACAGCAATAATGTATTGAATCTTTACCAGGGTCATCCATTATTCGCAGAACAGGATACCGACTTGTCACATCTGCACCTATTGTAGTGAAGACGTTCCGAACAGTGGCGTACGTGACTTATTGCTATGCAACTCTGGAGCACGCACCAGAAGGTTTTAGTGAATAAGAACAAGTCCTAAACATTTTCAATGTTATTTCAATTTGCAATATACTCGAATGGTGGTATATTCATGTATGAATATAGAATAAACATTCGGTGAGGTCAATGGATCTTTGGGTGTGGAGTCAGATCATGAAAATCTATTATCTCACACCAAACAAATTCAATTTTTTGCCACCACAGTATTTTTTTGGTCACTCAATTTATAATTTTTCTCTCATTCTTTGACCTCAATTGATAAAATCTTTTTGGGATATTTATTTGATAATTTTTTTTTCATTTTTATACTTTTGTTTTCAGGTTAATTTTTGCTTATTCATTTCCAAAGTTTGGGAGTTATGAATTTGTTTGCTTCACCTCGCATTTCAATTTCATCATTCCTTATCAATCGGTTCATTTTATGTTTTTTCCATCTTATAAGTTTTTTTGTAACAGGTTTCGAAGAGATAATAATAAAAATGGTATTTGTTGATAAAGAAGCACAAGGCTTATAGATACGTCATATTCAAATATTTTTTCCGTAGTTTTCAGGATTTCTAACCTACCACAATCTGAAAACATAAGAATTGAAAAAATGCCTTTATGATAGAACAAAACAAAACATAGCCCACAATGAAGACATTCATCCCACACAAAATACACAACCTATTTCAAACATTATACCTTCTGTCCCTCGTTTTTCTGAAAAGATAGAACAGATCGACAACAGGTACAAAATTCATAACAACAAATACTTTACGGTCAATACTAACTTACACCAAACCCAATATCACAACGGAAAACAACAAAACAATGTATTCATCAAATTCCTTTACAATGTATTTATCAAATTCCTTGTTCGTGCGGTCAAAAATATATAGGTGAAACGTCTCGACCATTGGAAGTGCGAAAGAGTGAACTAAATCATCAGAGCACATTCTCACTGCCAATGGGGATCACACAGTAGAATGGAACGACACTAAAATGATGACAAGAGAGAGCAATGACAAAAAACTAAAATTATAGTAATCTGCTCTCATCATGCTGTCTGGTGAAGAATGTATATCTATGAGTTCGCTTGATATGGATCGTGGATCGTGAAAAATTTGACAAATGTTAATTACGAAGATTGTCACAAGAAATATTTGCATTTGAACAGGAATTTGCGAATAAGATCCGAGAACGGAAGCGGATTAAGTTTCCAAAACGTAAACGATAAGTCTTTTCATATGTATATTAGCTCTTATTATTTTTTGATATGGCGTACCCTGCAAAATATTCTCATATATTCAGCTAATAGGTCCCTAGCCATCCCAGGGATGAAACTTTTTTCAAATCAAATGCTGTGGTCCTATACTTCTTATCGAATGACGTGAATATCCATGTGAATTATCACGACCATTGTAATTACTTGACAACTTTCATAATGAAACTAACGTTATTCCTAGATGTGATAGATGATACTGATGACAAATTGAAATTTTTCCATTAATTGAATTTGAAAGAAACTGATATTTATCGTGATGATGATTTGGAAATCTAATTTGTAGATTTTTCAAACATACATTCCATGTATCTGATGAAACTGAATTTGAAGAAGTGCCTTTTAAAACCTCTCCACGAAATTCACTAAAGAGGATATTTGCCATCAAATATTTTAACTTTGTGGTGGTTGCGCAGGTTCAAGATTGATCCCTGCTCATACACTTTGGATTTGAATACTGTTCAGAGATGAGCAAAATAAAATGAGCTGACTTGTTTGCGTCAACTCGATTCCTTTTTTTACACTATATCCTCGAAAGTATAAGAATTGATTATATTTGAACGGTCATAATAAAATCTTAATGAAAGGGTGGCTTACTTTTTAGCGGTGTGTGGAAATCTGTAAGTGAAGTTTCATCAACAAGACTAATTGCTTTCATTTTAGAATTGAATACAGCAACTTTATAAAACATTTTGGTGTCGAATTCCACACATAGAAACAAAATTCATGTCAGACATGTGACTTTATTGGATACCGACGGTATATTCCTGACCACGAATGAGACAATCCATTTCTTGAAAAGCATATTCGACAATTCTTCTCACCCGTTTCCTCTAGAGGTGATCTTTCTCAATGTGGATGACCCAAGATATAATTTAAAACTAGCTCCTCTTTATAGAGATTCATAACAAGAATTGTTTAGGTGGAACTGACCAAAATTCTCGTCCTATACGTATCTTGATGTTATATTCCTATTTCAGAAAATAATGTAAACATATATCCTTCCCACACCAAGGTCAATCGATCACAATGAATGTCGTCTTATAATTTCAAAATTATATGCTCCCAAAAACACATTCGAGTATAATAATTTTGGATGAGTTTTTTGACAAATCATTCTATAATGTGAAATTTATTGATAATTGCTATTAAATCGTGTTTTTTTTGCTTCATTCCTGAAAGTTATTCATTTTCAGTGAGGCTATGCATAGATGACGAAAATGTATCAGTCAAAATGAATAATAATTGTGTGATTCCCAGTGTCAAATTGTTCCTTGATCAATCAAATTGAACTCATCTGATGATGATCACAAAAACAGTTAATGGGACAAAATATATCCGAATTACTTTATCTGAGTATTCATCGCATATTATCTGCTCGCAAATCAAATGATTCAGATCCCAATCTTTCCACATTGAACACCCTTGATATAATATATATATATATATATATATATATATATATATATATATATACGCGTAAGTGGTACGCTCTGTAGCCCACGGTTTGAATAGATCGCTGTGAATCCCAGCAAGAAGGGCAAGAGGAGAAATGTATTATATCGCATTTCCAAATGTTTGCAACTTTGTTAAGCCCTGTATTCTATCAGTACCTAGTGTAGCCCTTTGATATACTGAGTATAATAACACAACTTTGTTTAGCCCCGCGCTGTTGCCGTTGACGAATGAGCTATATTGTGCAAGGTCATTTCTGTTATGTCTTGCGAAAAACGAAAATTATTTATTTGTGCTTTTGAAGTGGATGTCGATCGTAATGTAGTGTGGCCCGATTGGCGCCAAGATGTCTAACAGGTCAAAAATGATTATGAACCTTTGCAAAGGAAGAGACTGCCCAGTGGATGAGGTAAGATAGTTTCATTCATTTGTTACTATGTATAGTTTTACTGCAAAAATGCATTATACTACAGTGGATTGAGAATTTCATTGCGTGTGATCTACAAGTTCGCTGTTACAAATGTATTATCATCAATAGACAGTTTGCAAAACTTCTACCGTAATATTGATTGAATCTCAATGTATCAATGATCATACTTGTGAGCTTTTCGGACGTTTTCCGAAAATAAATGAGAATATTTTTGTGAGAGCATTCTTGTAGACCACACGCCATGAGCCATGAGATTTTCTACCAGCTCTATCAACGGAGTTGTCGATGTATTGTTGAAACGAAAAAATGGAATTGGGCTTGTTAGTTCATCCCATAAATTTTGAGCGCATCAACGTATCAAGTAAAAATTCTTCACAGTTATTGGGGTAAGGTAAAGGGGGTTGAAAATGTGTTTTTCTCGGTTCTTTCTCGTTTTTTACGTCCTTCAAAAAAATTTGTTGTCCTTTGAAATTATTTTTATTGCTTTTCAGCACAAATATGGAAAATTTGCTTTTAGGACTACGAGTAAGAGATATTCTTCACGTAAAATAATAGATATAATGACCTAGGGAACCAATATCCTGAAATGAATTGTTTCAGATATGCAGGCATTGAAATTGATAAATTTACATATTCTTTTTTTACGAGCTTTAATTTCACATGCCTATTCATTCGGGTCAAATCTTGCAAATTAATTTTGACCCACTCCTAGCCGTTCAATTAATTCGAAATTTGGCAGGTGCTCATAATTCCAGTGACAATGCATTATGAAATTGCAAGAGAAAAATCGAATTGGGAGCTCCAAAATGGCGGACCAGTATTGTGATTATCCGATTCGATTCAAAATTTGAAGGGAGTTAGAACCCATGCAATTGGTGTTGAGGTTACAACCTTGGACGGCAAACAAACCATCAAAATTAATCGAAAACCTTTTCTCCTTTCCACAAGCTTTCATTTACTTTCACCGTCCCAGACGGATCCGAAATGGCAGACAAGTTTCATTGATTATGTTCTGATTCGATTTAAAATTGGTACCTATATGGTGGTTTTCGGAGCCGGATGTTATGAATTCTTTGACAAAATTCATAAATTCAACATAGAGGCTCCAAAATTAGAAAGTTGAAATAAAAAATGAGATAAAAAACATTTTTAAAGAAACATGTACTAAAATGAAAAAAAAAATTTTTCGTTGTTTGATCTAGATTATTCTGTAACAGACTCAAAAGTTTGCTGCGGATACAAAATAGGTTATCTTGCGGGACAAGATTTTGAATCTGTTACTCACAGTATAACCTAGATTGACGAATGAAATAAATTATTTTTACCTTTGTATAAAAACGTTTTTTTATAATTTTTTCTCGGAAAGTTTTCAATTCTTGTGCCTCCTTATTCAATTTTTTATTTATAATGTATTCAGTACAGCTTTCCCCAGTGAGTATTTTACAAAAATGTTTTATTCATGTCCTCATGGAGCCATCTTTATGGTAGAATTGAAATATTTCGTGAATATTGGACAAAAATGTTCAAATAAATAAATAAATATAGCAGAAATGGTCTAGAGATTTCTATCATCGATTTATTTCGTCCATTTTCTGGCAAAAATGCATTTCTACGTAAGAATGATACGATTATGACAGTACCCTTGTAGGAGGCTGAGAATGATTGATATATTTTTTCCACATTTAGATTATTTACCCAGTAATTCATCTGCCTCACCAAACTTAGTGAAAAAACAAAAAGACGGAAAAACTGGAGTCATAAAGTCTGGTGCTCCTGAAAAGGGTAAAATATTTTATGTTGTTTTTATTATATTATAGTCAATTGATTTAGATATTGCAACAGTATAAATTTTTCATTAACTGCATTGTATAATATTGTTGTGTCAAACCTCTACCGATTCTACCATTTCATCGAAACAAACTTTCTGAAAGTCTGAATGGCTATATATTTTTTGAAGAAAGTAAACAGTTCTATTTTTTGTTTCAGTACGCAGAGTGTATTTTACTGAAGACCAAAAAGAAAGAATATGTTCATTTTTCAGAAAACACATAGGGAAAAGTATTCCCCCAAGAAAACATGAAGTTGACCAATTCATTGAAGAAAATAAAAAACTGTTCAACAACAAAAATTGGGTTAAAATAAAAGCGTTTGTTTTTAACTCTTATGAAAATAAATAAAATAATTGAATTATACTAAGTTCTGCAAAGATTTGATTGTTTTATCTAGAAGTTTTCATAATTTGGAATGTTTTTTATAAACAGTTATTTTCATATTTATATTATTTAAGACATGTTACATAAATTGCCGACTATATTATTTCATTGAAGTTTCTTCAGCCTATTTTTGGTTTGATTTCTTCCCTATCCTGCCCAAAATTAGAGTTGAATGACTTTATCAAAACCCACATGAGTGAAGTGCTGTCCAGGAAGGCTGGGAGTGCTGCTCTGGACCGTTCGTAATAGTGATCATATCTCTAAATCTCAAGTTACTCGTAGCATGTCAACGGCATGCTCACATCAGAAGATAACGAAATGTGACTGCACATGAATTTTCCTGTTTTTGTGGAAATTAAGACAATCGACAATTGGTACTAGCGAGATTATATAAAAAACAAAAGAAACGGTCCAATGGAGGAGTAAATATTCTAAAGGATTCGAATAAGTTGAATACCCCCGCCACCAGAGTAAACAAGAATTATCGTATAGTATATAAGCTGACTTCAGATTTGCAATTTTAGAGACTACTTTCATGATGAAAATACTCCCATGCATGCAAATATTCCATGGCATTGCAATACAGAGTGGCGATTCTATTTCATGAATTCGATTATCAAGCAGCTTAAACTATGACCATAACCGCTCAATCATAATTACATACACATAGTCTAAGCAATTCGATAATTGAATTCGTGAAATCGAATCGCCACTGCTCGCAAAGTATACACACCACGTTAGGTGGGCTTCACAGAGTCAGATTCTTGATCATTTGGAATTGGAAATAGCCATGAAACTAACTCTGTGAAGCCCTCACACTACGTATGCATGTTGCCAAATCTGGGGCTAAACAACGAACATAAAATATTGTGAAATATTGGGGCTCATCTACGTTGTTGAAATAATAATCTGTATGTGAGTACACTGCCCCCTTCTATGAATGCCTTGAACTAAGTGCTGTATCTTGGATTGGTTGAAGTGTTCTTGTGAAGCCCTAGCAAAAAATTGGGAAATAGTTCCAACACCGTTGTAAAGCCCATCAGAACATATATACACCGGCATACGTTGTGGAGCCCAGACTCGGGACACACAACGTCTGATCGGGCCACACAACTGACGCTCAATATCTTTTACGGGCTCTTGAATGACCGTATATATGTCTATATATATATATATATATATATATATATATATAATATAATTTATTCACAACAATATAACGATACAGATAGTGAATAAAATAATACCACGGAAGCAGTACTGCTTGTGTGTGGATATCAACATATGTCTCTACATATATAAGGCTAATACAGAATAATACAAGAATATAACAATATAAACATTCATACTAATATTAAAGATCATAATATATATATATATATATAAAAGTATACTAGATCAACTTACAAGTAAAACATATAAGTCACATGATAATAAAAAAAAACTAATATCAATTGATAAACATATTCATTTCGATTTCGATATATCCAAGGGACTATGGTTTCCACGTCTGAATAATAATATATTACAATAAACAAAAAGCAGAAAATACAAAATATAAGTTATTTAAAATAGACAATAAGCTATGTAGTTTCCGTAATAGATACTCCCATTGTAATTATTGTACCAATCAATGGGCCTGATATATAGTTAGTTATATCCAAACTTGTCAGCAATAAATATATGCTGATGTGGATAGTCCTGCTAATATTCAGATGGATGAGTATGGATTTTGAATGAGTTTTTCCGTTAAGCAGCTGATGCCTCCTTACGTCAACCCCCAGAACTCGAATCTTGTGCGAGCAATGAATTCACCAGGTCTCACCTTTTAACGTGTGAATCCAAATCGCTGGTTCCGTGAGTTCAGGAAATGAAGCATTTTGGCTCGCAATTTTTTCGTCCTCCATGAATTTACCTGAAATTTTCACAGAAGGTAGGGAATAGCTCAAGGATCTCTTTCTATATCATGACGCTGTACGCTAGAGCCTTGGAGGTGGTTCCCATCACGGGGGTGGAAATTTTTCATTACATGTTAACTGTAGGAATTGACAGAAGGGGTAATTGTAAGAAAAAAATTTTCCATACGTGTTTTCCGTAAAAGTAATAATATTTGAGTGGTTCGAAGCTGAAAGTAACAGTTTTTGACGAAAAAATCGACTTTTTCAAATGGTTTTTTGCAAATAACTCCAAAACTATGCATTTTATCAAAAAAAGTGTTGAGAGGAAAATTGTAGCTTTTGAGAAAACAAAAACAATGCTTTCTTTATAATTTTTCTACAATACATACGAACTGAGATACAGCAAATTAATGCTTAGCTTTTTTCGTCAAATGTATAAATTGGGAGATTTAAAGCGAAATAACGAGAAAAATTTGCATTTTTCTAAGAAAGCTCATAGAATATTTTTTGTAGAGCTTCCGAACAAATAAAAAAATGTCTTCCTAGCATGAAAATTGACCGACTTATGATCAAAATGAGATCGGTACCCGCTTTTTTCTACGAAAAATATCTGTGAAAACAACCTCCAAAGTACTCCCTAACTCAAATTGATCGCCACCCTTCTGTGATTTTCTTTATATATGTACTATCAATACATCCACGAAGTTTCACCAATTCGAAATGGCTAATTTTAGAAAAATTGGAGTTTAAAAAGAAAACGTTTTTTTTCAATTTCGTGTTTTTAACCCTTTTCTTATAAATATCTCTCAAAATACTATAGATACGAAAAAAACGACACAGTACTAAATTGAAGCTTTTTCAATGACAAAAATTTTCCTCTGTGTAGAATTTTTGTAAAGTGAATTTTCGGTGAGATATGGCCGTTCAACACCTATATTTACGATCGAACATCACCTTTGTCAAGAGCTTGAACTCTCCCCATTTAAAAATTAAGGGATCTTATGTAATTTTATTCACATAGTCTAATTGCTCTTGGAAAGCTCTACAGAATCGTTCCTGAAATTTTTTTTTTATCAACTAAAATGAAGGAGCTATGCTTAAAAAAAACGATCAAAATTTTTTTGAAAAATTTGAATTACCCTCGTCGGAGCGTGGTAATTAATCTACATAGCCGGTATATTCCGCCGTTATGTTATATGTACCACTTTTTTCATTCATATTGGAAGACAGAGAAGAAAAAAAATCTGCTCGCGTGTGTGAGTGTATATTTCGCTGATTTCTCACCAGTGTATTTCAAAGTTCGAAGACATATCGTCAAAAATTCAATGTTTTCAAGGGTAGTTTATAACAAGGGTAGGTTGAAAGATTATGAAAATGTATCCTAGAGCATGAAACAATCATTATTTAACTATTTTTACCCATATTTAGGTTATTAATGTTATTTTATAATTTTTGACAATTAGGGGTAGTTTCCACCCCTAAAAAACAAAAAGCGTACAACGGCACAATATAGAAAATGAACTAGAGGGTGTAATAAGCCTAATCCCAAATTTTTGTAGAACTCGGTGCTGGAAGAAAAAACTGCGAGGTTTTACCATTTTTTTAGCTTCATTTTCTGAACTACGTGGAAGGAAATCGAAATCTGGGCCACTAGACTACTGGAAAACTTCAAGAAATGGATCGTTAATGACTTTTCTGTAGTTTCCTCTGCTCATTATCTTTTGGAAAGCTTCGTTTTTCATCACCGTGCAACGTTTCATCTGTGATGAATAACCATCCCTCTCTGACACACCTGGTATATTTGAATAATAATAATTGTTGGATATATCAGGACTCAATATCTACTTCTACCGAAAGTCAATATCAATGCAGCTTGATGGGCGCGAAGATCAGTATCAAATTCTGGTGAAGCATGACATTAACTTAAATTGAAACACGAAACCGCATGTTTGTTAATAGTCTGGAAAATACTAAAGATATTGCAGATGAAAGATAGAAGATTGGACAGCTAATTACCACGTTTTTCACCCGATGCAGAATTTGATGTCCAATTTACCAAACAATAACCGTATATAAGCTTTATAAATGACGAAATCACACTCGAAAAGCGAATAAAAATGCGATGAAATCGGCTTCTGCCGTGGTGGCAACAGTAGCAATAATCATTCCAGAGGATGAATAAAGGGTTACATTCAGCTGCAGGTATTACAGCTGATGGACAGGTGGTAAAGCGTAAGCACACACCACAATTTATTAGCGCGTTATTTAGGTACTTATAACTCAATTAAGATGTCGTAAAGAGTTGCTTTATCCGAATGAAGAGACTGAGGTGGCAATGTTAACACATAATTTTCAGGGTTTTACACCTGAAGGTGTTTGAACAAGGATTATATCGTCGCCTATAACACAATTTCAATAGGCGATTGAGTATATATAGTATACCCTCTCTGATGAAAATTTATAAGAATGTAGGGGATAAAACTAGACTACATTGGTATCAGTGTAGGTAAGTTCATTTTTTCAGTCTGGTTAGGTTTTGAATAATTTTTCCAAAAACATTTGTACGGTTTCCAGTTTCATTACAATTTAAAAAAATCGCGACATTTGTTTCCCTCTACATAGCTTCTTCAGCCAAATTATTTTAGTCAATTGAGAGAACTAGGGAGAAAGAGGGAAAGAGAGAGAGGCCAATTAAAGTAATTAACTTTGTTAAAAACAGGTACCGTGGTGAGATAGAACTGATCAAGTTTATACACGAGATACTCATTTTCACCAGTATGTTCTGACCACTTAACACAAAATAAGTACAACCTCATAACTATTTTCATCATGAACACTGAAAATTCCTGGGAAATCCTAAAAATGGTTTTCGAAGTTATGTGTAGTATTAATAAGGTCCAGGAATTTCCTATAGTATAGTAATATGACCTTAAGTTTTGCATTGAAATCAAACGATATAGGGAAGAAGGTTCGCCGAAGATTGAAAAAGTGTGTCAATTCACTAAGTAGTTTACATCAAGATGAAATATTGAATTCAAACTATGAATATTTCACAGGTATTTGGATACTACATGAGAGAATTGAATATTCTTGTGGAGAGAATCAAGTTTCTTGATTTTTTATCCGATTAAAAAATAAGGAAATTCACAGTGTGCATGAAAGAAGTAACATCGAAATAAATTTACATGCACACTCTATCGATAGATGCTATTCATGGACTTTTGATTCGTTGGAAAAAAAATAATCTAGAACAACTACGCTGCATCACATAGAGGTCACCTTTTCAAGCTCTATTTGTATACCAAACACAATGAACTTGAAACAAATAGACAGCTTTCATAGGACATATTCAAACAATTCAACGAAAAAATAAAGTAGTTTTCTAGAAAAAAATCACTCACCAGAATAATATCACATTCATGTGTGTTATTGCTTCTTTCATAGAAGCTATTTTTTCTCTTTTTTTCGAATTAGAAATGAAATGCCTGAAAAAATGGTGTGAAATCTGGACACTGATCTGATTCATATAAGAGATATAATATTTACTGTATTACTAATTTTCTTCGGGTTTGAAGACCGTCGTTCTTTGGAATTTCTTCCTGACGTCAGGAAGAAATAGGAATAGAATTATTCTTCAACTCAGCTGAAGGGCTACAGAGATATCTTATATTCGTGAGAAAATAGTGTTCTAGATTCAAAATGTTCCCACCACAAATTCTTAACAGTATCGAGGTGACGTTTCCTCCAATATTTTCATTGGAAGATATATTGAATTGTAAAACCTGACCCACTACCGAAAAACAGTTGGTCATAACTCATTAGCACTATATAATTATAGCATCAAAAAACGATAAATTCAACGAAAGACAATTTCATCATGCAAATATACCCATGGCTAATGAAAGACCGAACATGTATACTACGGCTAGATCTTCGTGTCGATAACTAACTATACTATCGACGAATATTTCGTTATTGAAAGTTGTATACCCGCTACCGAAGAATGTAATTGATGACTATTTCTAATAATAACATATCATGGTTACCACCTATACATGCTGATCGTTGCTGAGACCGTAATGTGGCCAAATTACATATTAATATTGTAATCGTTAGGAACATACTACCACTTATAACCATTACAAATATTTTGTTCAACTCAACAGTAATTGGTTTAGAAGACGACATATCCTGTTCACGACCAGATCAAAAAAAATGCCAGTCAGTTTGGAATGATTAGTATCAATTAAATACATGATAGAAACAAGAGGGGTCGAGTATTGACGAAGATGAGAATCGAGAATTCGATATTTCTGAGAAATCTGTCTTTTAAGTTGAGTTTCTATCAAAGTAGAAGAATATCGTTTTACTTTAGAAACATATTTTTTGTGTGGAGAGAATGAAGGTTGGACGATCTCATAGAAGAAATGGCTTTGAAGAATTAGCAGCAAACTCTCTCCGTCGAAAAGTGTACATCTTTGATATATGGTTGATTCACGTAAAAAATAGAGCAGGTTGGCTTCCGCATGTATTTGATCCACTCCCCTTACTGCCGTTAAGCAGGATACATTTTTCTGGCTGGACATTAGTCCGCACAAAGCTCTGCCTTCTAGTTATACTTCTCAGAGGGCCTGATAAGGAAAAGCATCAAATGAAATAACTCCTCTTCTGTCTCCATGGCGCAATGGGAATTGAATCATTTTTTTTCTCAATTCGTCTTCTGAGCGTACTAAACTAGAATAGATACCATTCACTAAAGATTATTTTCACACATTATCAACAACAATAGAGAGTAGTGTAGTAGTAAGCATATCTGCCTATCAAGCGGAAGGCCGGGGTTCGAATCCTCGCCGGGCCACCGTGCTGGGTAATCGCACGTTAATAGGTAAGGCCTCGTTGATCCATTGCTCGCACAAGTTTCGACTTTTGAGGGTTGACGTTCGTCAGCTGGTTAACGGAACGAACAACAACAACAACTCATATAAATTCTCAGACACTTGGATAATAATAGTTCACTCGTGACTCACATATAAGATTGTTTCGCTCAACAAAAACTATGAGCTATTCAGTGGGCATTTAGATAAACCATGCGTCTTTCCAAACCATCACTATGCATTCTAGAAAAACTTTGAGAAATCAAAACGAGTAATATTTAATGTTAATCATGGTTTGAGAAACTATTTTTTGCTTTGTTTTATTGGAATCTGAAAACCAAAATTCAACACTTCTTAATTGAAGTTTTGTAGGCTTGTATAGAAATTGGGCAAGAAAAATTGATTTCTGTCATTCAAGGCCATCGCCAACTATAGGCCGGGAAGCCGCTTTGGATGTCTCATCATCTAGTATTCAGATGTCAGGAGTAACTATTCCTACAAAATCAAGTATCTCGATGCTAGGAATAACGATCATGGGAAAACCATCGATCGCTTCCCAGAAACTTGGATTTCTATTTCGTGCGAAATACTCCTCTGCTCGTCAGCTTCTAATGATCTATAAGGCTCAGATACGACCTGTCCTGGGATATAATAGTTCTCATGTGTGGAGTTTGGCACCGAAACATTCATTGAGGCCTCTCGATTCTATTCAGAGAAAGGCATTCCGCCTTCTGTCCACACGGCGCAATGGGAATTCAATCACAAAGAAATCTATCTTTTTTTTAATTCGTTTTTTGAGCTTACTGAACTCTAAATAATACCATTCACTAAAGATTATTTTCAGACATTATCAAAGAGAATAGAGGGTAATTTATATAAAATCTCATCCACTTGAATAATAATAGTTCACTCGTAAATCCCATATAAGTTTTTTTTCCCAACAAAAATTATGAGCTATTCAGTGGGCATTACTATAAATCTAAATTCAAATTTAGACCAATCAGAAAGCTATCGGATCATCGTACGATCGGATTTCGGATCTGTCTGAATCCAGCCTTAGGATAAATCATGCGTCTTTCCCAATCGACACCATGCCTTCTAGATAAAATTTGAGAAAACAAAATGATATGAGTAGTATTCAATGTTAATCATTGTTTGAGTAATTATTTTTCGCTCTCTTTTCTTGGAATCAAAAACCAAAATGCAACACATCTCGATTGAAGTTTTGTGGGCTTGTATACAAATTGAGCAAGAAAAAGTAATTTCTTTGTTATTCAAGGCCGTCGCCAACTATAGATATGGGAGCTGTTTTGGATCTCTCTTAATCTTTGTGAATTATCAAATGTCTATGAATGATACATTTACGTACTTTTCAGAGGAGAGTGTATTTTAATTTTGATTTCACTCCTTGGATGGAAGTTTCGTTTTTCCTTTATTCTTTCGGAAAATGAAAATCCAAGATAGTTCCTTCAACGTCATCAACTTCGGTCTCATTATCAAGCAGAATGCTTATTCGCGGACCCGTCAACCAAGAATCGTGGCAGAGTTATTTCTCTATACAACAGAGAGAAATTCTCAATAGAAAAATATCTGCATCGTTGGGGATCGAACCCACGATCCCTCGATCATGAGCCGGACACAAAATTACCTGCGCCAACTCACTTGCCCAAAACAATTGATGAAATAAAGACGTTGGTATTGTGTCTACAGGGTTATATCGGGAAATAAATGCAATCGGAAGTAATTATAGAAATTAATCAAAATCGAAAACAAATACGATATTGTTCAGTGCAACTGAAGTCCAGATGTCCAAGAAACTAAAACAAAATTGGACTTGGTTGCCAGAAAAGAGACGCACGCAAATAAATATGTGAATGAAAACAAAAAATGAGTGAGAATTTATGTGAAAGTGATTTTGAAATAGGAACACATGTGTACCCGCCTGAAGTTAGAAAGGCAGCAATCGATGCAAGTACCGATTTGTTACTATCCAAATCAAAGCCATCACATTATTGACAATTTATCATTATTTACTGAAGTTGAAGGGGTGTTACTTCTCATAAGAGGAAATTCTTGAATGAGGATGTTTTTCCAAGTAACCAGTGGAAAAATGAAGCCATAATACCAATGTAGTGTTCCTCATGTGAACAAAAAATCATAGTTTTTTTTATATGCAGATTCATACTGAAGGAAAGCCCTGTAATGTTCAAAGAACACCGCGTGAATCAAGGGACAGGAGATACGAATTAACATTTACTTTGAATTTCTGAAGTTTGTGAGCCTCAGGAAACCTCTTTTGGCAAGAAGTTACAAAGCTCAGCTGTTCTATTGAAAAAAGATCTCTGAGCAAGAGAGGTCCGACAGGTTTTCAAATTCACAACAAAGGGTGGGAATTCTGTACTCGTCGAGTCACCCGTGTAGATATTGCCAAGGGCGGAACTATTGATAACAATTTGGAAGAGCATTGACCGTGAAAGAATTTATAGGAGAAAGACAAGTCTCCGACCCTTCTACGATGTTCCAATGAAGTGAGCGAGTCTGTGAGCGAAGAATCACCAACAAGACGAATTGCCTGCTTCCTCTGAATATAATCGAGAAGCATGAATGAATGTTTTGGTGCCGAAATTCCTTTATCAGAAATATAATTTTCTCCAAACATACGAATGGCCTCGTACAAGATTCGTATCCGTTCTCGATTTGAGATTTTAACACTTAACTTGAACAACAGGTATGTCATGAATGCAACCACAGTACTGGTTAATTATTTAAAGAAACCAGTCGAACTGGTTGGGAGTAATACAAAATGACGTTTGATACCGAGATCGAATCGAGTTTTTTATAATTTGTTCAATTCACAACGCTTTGTTTATAATAGCAGCCTACACGATCGCTTGCCACTATTTCAGCGAGAATACACCGCTGCTACGAAGAAACTAGGCAAAAACTTTTGGAATAATTAGTTCTCTTGTTAGTAGTTTTTTGGGTTCATCATATTATGGTAGGTTTAAAATCGAAACAACTACGAGGATAGGATTCATCCACCAAGAAATTATGTCTTTCTAACAGTACTCAAGTTGTTATATTCGAAACTATTCAATTTTCTCTAATCTCATTCAACCTTAAAACTCAACCCTCATTGACAAGTAATCTGAATACTGACCTCAAAAAAGGGGTTGAAGAAAAAATCGAACTCACTTTTCCATTTCTACACGGTGTAACTGAATAAGTGTAAAACATACAAGAAGGTGATTCCTC